>OY979697.1:88267531-88842839 GCA_963855945.1 Thereva nobilitata
CCTCCAAATTGAAAGAGTAACTCGGTAAAATAATATCATGTTTCCATATCTGTCGTACCCTTAGTTTCTCTGCCAAGTGGATTTTTATGATGCGTTGTTTTATTACGCTTTTATTACCAGTGGAAATAACCATGTCTGGGAAAATGGTAATGAACTGAAACTGTGTCCTGTAAAAGCGTAGTTAGTCGCGATTTGTTCGACATAAATTAATCCAGTTATTTTTTTTAAAATTATTTTATTACCCTTTTATTACCACTGGTAATTACTATGTTTGGGAATTCGTTATTTAACTGAAAATTTGTCTATAAAAACGTAATTAATGGCAAAGAGAAAATGGTAATGAACTGAAACTGTGTCCTGTAAAAGCGTAGTTAGTCGCGATTTGTTCGACATAAATTAATCCAGTTATTTTTTTAAAAATTATTTTATTACCCTTTTATTACCACTGGTAATTACTATGTTTGGGAATTCGTTATTTAACTGAAAATTGGTCTATAAAAACGTAATTAATGGCAAGGTCCTCGAGATTAATAAATCCACTTATTTTTTTGAAACATTTTATTACCCTTTTATTACCACTGGTAGTTACTATGTTTGGGAATTCGTTATTTAACTGAAAGTTTGTCTATACAAACGTAATTAATGGCAAGGTCCTCGAGAATAATAAATCCACTTATTTTTTTGAAACATTATTTTATTACTCTTTTATTACCACTGGTAATTACTATGTTTGAGAATTCGTTATTTAATTGAAAATTTGTCTATAAAAACGTAATTAATGGCAAGGTCCTCGAGATTAATAAATTCACTTATTTTTTTGAAACATTATTTTATTACCCTTTTATTACCGGTAGTAATAACCATGTCTGAGAAAATATTAAACAACTGAAAGTGAGTCCTGTAAAAACGTAGTTTGTCGCGATGCCTTCGACATAAATTAATCCCGTTATTTTGTTAAAAATTATTTTATTACCCTTTTATTACCACTGGTAATTACCATGTTTGGGAATTCGTTATTTAACTGAAAGTTTGCCTATACAAACGTAATTAATGGCAAAGCCCTCGACATTAATAAATCCACTTATTTTTTTGAAACATTATTTTATTACCCTTTTATTACAACTGTTAATAACCATGTCTAGATATTCGTTATTTAACTGAAAGTGAAAATCACAACAGATTGAGAATATTTAATAAGCGGAAAGTTATTTCTTCATGGTTTATGGTATTGTCTTCTTTCTAAGTGTGTTTATGAGGCTCTCCTGGAAACCGCAGATTGAGGTAAAGCAATATCATATCTCCATATCTATCGTCAATTTATAGGAAAAACCTTTTCGCGATACACGACGGTCATAAGGCCCATGGTCATGCAGGTGCAAAAGCTGGTCTGTCTCGGTAGGCCCATCTTTAGAGGTTTTTTGATATACCAACGGTTCCAAAGCCGATGATGGGGTAGGACTGGACGTATATGGCTCAAGAAGCAAAATATCCATGTGTCTTGGCACTATCCCCACTATTTTTCAAGCTAAGGTACCTACTTGCCATCCAGGTGGTTGTCCAGTCTTGTATTAATAGAGCTCCAAATAGATCTAATATAGTTATTTGCTCTATAGCTAAGCTGTCTTGTTGGCTATTATCCCAAATTGTCGTCTACAACTAAAATCCATTCGCAGGAACAACAAGGTTACGCTGATTTGGATTCCGCGCCACAAAGGCCACATCGGTAATGAAATTGCCGATGGCCTGGCTAGAGTAGGAGCAAACTCATCTCTTGTTTGTCCCAAACTTCCCTGCCGTTAGTCAGGTGCATCAAGAATTGGGTCGACCAGCTGTTTTTTCATAGCTAAAAGACTCATTCAAATCGATAAAGCTAAAGCGGGGAAACTTTTAAATTTCAAGATGTTTTTTTATGTGGAATACTAGAGCTCAGGGAAAGTCCTTTGTACTGTCGACAATATCGCGCTTGGTGCAGCCGACAGTGATAGCGGAAGGCTATGACAGGAGGAATCTAAAGAGGGAAGAAGCAAGAAGGTGGGAAAGGCGAAGAACCGTGAGGCTGTGCCGGGATCCGAACCCGGGACCTCTGGGATGGTAGCCAGGCGCTTTACTCCCTAGACTACCGAGATGGTAGCTAAAGAGAATAACAGAGCCCCCAACGGATTACTGTTCGCTCAATTATCCTCTAAGAAGAATAGGGCTGGTAGTTGATTGCGCCCCACGAATCTGTCGAGCATGCACTGTGCGACTGCTAGGCTACAGCGAGGAGGAAATTGAATCTCCTCCATCGCGGCTTTCCTTTCCTCGAGGTCGCCATTAGACATAAGGGGGTCGCAATCGATCCAAAAAAAATTATTTAACAAACAATGTGTTTTAAAATTATAACCCAGGGAACCATGCAATAACAACCGTATAAAAGCCGAACAATTTAGCCACGGTTTTCGGGATAAAGGTTCCACACATATCCGTGACGTGACGGCGACTTCAGTGAAGTACTTGCGGCATCAGTGAAAAAAATATATCGGCACGATGTAATTCCATGGAAACAAATTCGGAAGAGCGCGGCATGTTCCCACACATCCGGCGCAGTGAGGCACCGACATTTTCAGTACCCTTCAGACGTCCGAAAAAAATACGTTGCTACCGATTATATTTTAATTTATCCCGGACGTGAAACAACTGTTTTTTAAATTCATTGGAAAATTTTATAAGAATTCAACACAAATTTTGGTAAAGTTTATTTGAAATACACTCAAACCTGTTCTGTGCAATATTTTTTGTGCGATTTTTTTGTAGGATTTCTTTTATTCAGAATATAATAATATTTCCCCACAAAGTTCATATGTATAAGTAATAAAGGTAAAGATTGGTTTGATGTAAGGTTTCTTGAATGCCCAAATGTACTTCATCCTACTTATGTAGTAGTACAGACTCGTGTGGATCAACTTTTTTTAGCAAAACACTAAATGCGTTTTAGCTCATCTCGTAGAAGTTAATTTCGTGGCCCACTATATAAAGTTGCGAGCTCTCCTTCCACTTCCGGAAGAGTCCACATGGGATGAACCCACTATCTTTTCAATTCTTTTCCCCTCGTCGAACAGCAATGCAATTGCAGCAAGATATTTCACGCTAAATTCCATGATCACTGTCCAAATGTCGAAGTAAAGAATGTCAGTGAAAAATTCATCACGGAAGCCACTGACACGGAAAGCATCGGTGCGGTGCCGTCAGGGATATGTGTGGATCGTCCTTAATAACTCCATTTTACGACAGATGTGACGGAAGAAGATGGAGCCCGATAAAACACGTTTGTTTTTCCTGTCGTCTCCATCAGACTCAATTTTTTATTTCTTACCAAGAAAATCGCTCCAAATGCTTGGATTTTTATCTTTAAACCAATATTATAGTATAGGGAGTCGCAAGAGTTTTTACTTCATTTTTTGGCTTTTCAGGGGGTCGCAACACCAAAAAGGTTGAGAAACGATGATTTAGAGGATATTTTTATAAGCTTCCATTTCACAATACCTGCTTTCAGGGCTGCAGGTATAAGATTGCCCTGTAGGCAGGAACGGTCCCACACAGTACGGTACAGGTGCCCGGATTATTGCTAGAAGCAACAAAATTTTTTGCTCGATATATAGTTTTGATGGCACTCTTTTGCAGTAGCAAGTTCTGTTGTTCGGTCTTACTCCAAATCTTACCAATTACTTTCGGACCTACAGCAAATCTTCAACAGTATTTATGGCTCCAAATGTACATGTTCAAACGTTCTATTCCAAGATATCAATAGTTCATGGTTAAGGGAATTAGTCTGTATTAAAGTAGATGCTTTAATGGATCCATATCTACATAACAGCTTCTGTCACGACATTGACTTGGCTTTCAAGTGGTTTTTGGATTTGATAGTGAATATATATTACTCTATGAATATATAAAAAGGGCAATGTGTCGATCGACATTTTTAGTCATATAAATTCCGTTCCCCTTTTAACTTCTCTACTCCTCGATAGAACCACGATAAATGATAAAATTCTAATTGAGTCTCCTCTGTTGCATTATCACTCACTTTATTACCACCATCAGCACTTCTTCAAAAACATAAACGATTTAAGTAAATGTTTCCCATTTCGTCCCCAACTTTTGTCTCTCTGAAAATTTTCTATTTATTCAGACTTGTCGTAACAAAAAGGCTAGAGGCGAGCATGTGTCCCTGGCATGTTACGACTTGATTTTCACATCCCCAGCAATAAGTCGTCATCTTCAGACAACCGCCCGCTCCAGCCAGCCAGCCACCCCCACCCCGACTCAGCCCCATATTAACCCTTAGCGAAGCACTAATAGTCCCAGCATAAACTGAGTGTTATAATTCTAAGTAATTCGCCCGACCAAGTTGACATACGTGACAAGTATATATTACCATAAACTTGTTAAGGCGAATTATATCGTGAGCGAAATCACAAAACTACCGGGGGTGGGGGGATTACAGTCGAAACAGAGAAAGAGACTCCACATCCAGAGTGAGAGGTTGTATAGCTTCAACCCCCAAAAACCCCCTCCTGTTTTGTGAAGCCAAGGAACTGTCTGTTGTCTTGAAGTCTGAAGACTGTTCTTGTCTCTCCTAGTCTCTGAGTCGAGGGACGGGGGTTTTTGGGGGGGCAAAACTTACGACAGCCAGAGCCAACGCAAAAAGGCTGGAAACAAATTGTCTTCCTGACTAAGTGACACATTCCTGTCATGCCATGAAAAGTGAGTCGTTTACTTTAAGAGCTCTAGACATTGACTACATTTCATGAGAGATGCTTGATGGCGTTGTGTGGAGCTTCAAGACTCTGTAATTCTTGGGAATGACAAGTATGGCTGAAACATGTTAGCATGGTTACTACTAAAATTTCAATGGTGGGAGAGATGTTAGCTGTCATCGGTTGCGTTCGGTGCTCCTTAGTAGCAACATTCCCTCAAAAAAAAGAAAGATGACTGAGGATTCTCGTGTGACGTATTTTCAGAAAATATAATAATTGCCAGGATTTAGTGTTGTGATAGTTGTTTGTTATGACACTTAATGTGGGCTTTCGATGTTAACAGTTAAGTCATATTGAGGCGGGGGCGGTTGATTGTTGTTTTAAGATTTGATGAAATGCTTCTTCCACTTCAGCAATGATTTACTTCAACTATGATGGAGAATAGTTTGGGGTTTGTTTTGGAATTTTGTTACATAATACCAAAATCACCTTAGTACGTCATGTTGTAATCCTTATGGTGCAATGTCTAGTAGTAAGCTTGGTTTGAAGGAAGAAATAGAGGATAAGATCTGTTAATAAGTGTCTAGAGGGTGCTGAAGGACCTATATATGTAATAACTCAATATTTTCTACACAAAAGTTTTTTTATACAAGTACTTTCCAAAATATCAATACCGAATCAATACATCACAAAATACATCACTACATTTGTAGTATATAATTGCTTGTGAACCAGTTTACACAAAGTTACACACTAATGATTCAATCGACCAAATTTGGAATGGTGTCGATAATGCAGTTTCAAGAGAATGTAAGGATAGGCTTTAACCGCAAATTTAAATTAGAAAAACAATAACGTTGCTTTATGGTACATAAAACGTTACAATTGGACTTTTCATAAAGGCGCGTTCTCACGATTCAAGTTTTGTTGAGCGATTCTAGTTGCCCAACATAACTTGAATAAAATCTGTAGTGAAAACCTAAAGTTGATCAGCTATTTAGTGTTGATAATGCAGTTTTAACGACAGTCAATTAAATGCTAGTAAATTACAGTACGAAGGATGCCCACAGATGGGGACACTATCTTCTATTCTATCGTCATTAGTTATTGATTAGCTCCACTCTTAACTTTATAGCGGATAGAGGAATTATGTCGATCTCGTTACAATAATAAAAGATAAGATCGACTTGACTATGTCTGTTCTACAAATAACCCTCTCCCAAGCTTGTGGTTTATAAGAACTGAGAATAAATCCAAAGAAAATTGTCATTGGTCAAAAGAAGGAAGCTAAAGCTTCATGTAGGGATAACGCACAAGATAGTAAGGATCTAAGCGTTTAAAGATGAGTCGCTGTTCTAGGATCACAGTTTCCAATCCAGTTTTATAAAACTTTGATTGCCAACTCAAGATTTCGATTAAGGATCGTCAAAAGTGGCACTTTGAAAAATTTAGCTCACAAACAAGATTGCAACTGTGGACACAGACAGGGGCGGCGGAGCGCGTGGGGATGGAAGGAAAAGTGCACACGCATTTTCGCTTTGGGTGGGGAAATCCATACCCAAAATATTTTATGTACACCTAATAACCCGGAGCTTTGGAGGACCATCTCAGTCGTTGGCGACGAAGTAACTTGGTCGAAGCTATTACGAACTTACAACTATATAGCCATAAGGATATCTCCATAGGTTACATGTCATTCAGCCTACTCAATAGACTGATTCTGGTTCGATTACAGAGGTCAAGCAGCATTAGACGTGATTAGTACTTGGTTGGGGGACCGCATTGGTAAAACGACACTCGCGTTTAAAAATATAAAATTTTGAATACCGGTGCAATTATTACTAATAAATCCACGCCGAAAATGTTGAATTTTTCGGGATTTTTTTTCTTCTCGGGATCGGGTAGCAATGATTTTCCTCGGTCAAATGGAGCCTTCCTTATGATGAGGCGAGAATGAGGCAAGGCGTTAGATGCCCTGTTGGGGCCCTGTAGAGCAATCGACACAGGGTCCACATGAAGCATTGGAGCTACCCTCATAGGGGCCCTATCTGCCCCCCCCCCGCCAAAATGCTAGTCGGTCATAACCCCATAACCAAAATTTGAAACCATATAACTCAACAAGTAAATAAATTGGCCGAACTTTTCACATTTTAACGCTTATCTACTCCCCACGCACAATGATTATGCTCCGCCGGCCCTGGACACAGATCGACCCAAAATGGAAGAAGGGGAATGTTTGTGTACGCAAATGCAGCAGGTCTTGAACACTAAGCAATAGAATGGCAAGGGGACCAGTCTGTAAAGGGTCGATGGACCCAAAGACTTATTCTCTAGGTAGAGACATGGGTTACAAGGGAGCAGCGTGAAAAAGTTAGTTACGACCTCACGCAGTTCTTGAGTGGGCATGAGCGATATAGACAGTATTTCCATCGTTTCGAGAATGATGGTTCATCGCTGTCCCCGGCATGCCCAGAAGTCAAAGGGACGCAGAGCACGTGCTCTTTCCTTTTATGAAATTCGCCGATCATAAGGCGGAACTAGAAACGCTGGCCGAGCCGCCATTAATGCCGGAAAACATCGTACGACACATGATGAGGTCCGATGATGTGAGGAAAAAATTGGAAGCAACGTTGAAGGTCATACACAATAAATTTATACCAATAACTACAATCGTTGAAGGCTTGTCCCCTCGATCGGTTGTCTTCTTCTTTCTTCTTTGAGCTGTTAGCTGGCGGTCCGATCGGGACGTCCCCGCAATGGATACGCTGTTGTCAGTCCTGCTGGGTCTCAAACTCCATTCACGATTCGATTCCATTCTTGACGATTTTTGGCGACGTCTCGAACCTCGATAACTGATAATCGCTGATTCTTTAAATCGCCCTCGATATTCTTTAGCTAGGTTTTCTTCGGTGGCGATCGCTGAATTCTCCAGTCTGCCGGACGGTCTCGCCAGAGAAGTTGACGTGGCAAGCGATTATCATCCATTCGACAAACATCTCGACGTTTTTGTATTTCTTCTTCGATCAGTGTCCATTGATCGCATCTTTGTCTAACTGTCTCGTTTCGAAGGCGATCGCGGATTGAAACACCGAGAATCTGCCTCAAGTATCGCATTTGGAAAACCTCGAGCTTGTTGACGTCCGGCTTGAGCAGTGTCCACGTTTCCGATCCACGTTCGGTAAAGGCGTACTTTCGTTTTGATGGTAATATTTGTTCGTTTCCATAAGCACCACTTGAGCGAGGCGAATATTGCTGTTGCCCGTCCGATTTCGGCCGTCGATGTCACTTTCTTTTCCTCAACCAACGATCCCATATACTTAAACATCAGAATCTGTGCGATTTGGGTTCCATCAAGGTGAACACTGGCTTTCGATCCGTCCGTTGTGAGCACTTTGGTGTTTTCCGCATTGATTTTTAACCCGTATGATCGGGCGATGCGGGAAATGTCGTATAAGATGTCCGTTGCTTCGGCATCAGTGTCGGCAAAGACGGCGCTATAGTCGGCGAACATCAAGTCGGTTACTAAGCTGTTGTCGTCGTATCGAACTCCGCGTTGTCCATCGAATGCTTTACTCATAATCACGTCGATCACAACGTTGAAGAGAAGTGGCGTCAAATCGGATTAAATCGGACCAAATCGGATCAAAGAGGTTCAAATCGAACCAAATCTGATCAAATCGGATCAAATCGGACCAAATGGGATCAAATCGGACCAAATCGGATCAAATCAGATCCAATCGAACCAAGTCGGATCAAATCGAACCAAATCTGATCAAATCGGATGAAACGGATTAAATCGGAAAAAATCGGATCAAATCGGACCCAATCTGATCCAATCGAACCAAATCGGTTCAAATCGAACGAAATCGGATCAAATCGAACCAAATCGACGTCTCCTTGTCGGACACCTGTTTGAATCGGGCACTCCTCGAATAAGTCGCTTCGAATACGAACACTGCTGGTTGAGCCATCGTACGACGCTTGGAGAAGTTGCACGATTTTCAATGGCACGTATTCGGCTTCCAAAACTCCACAAGCTTTTCCAATCGATGCAATCGAAAGCGGATTCGAAATCGATGAAAATGACGACATTTCGTTTGCCGCAACGAACTCTTCCTTCCATTAGCTGAGCGGGAGAGCGAATATTTGATCAATGCATTCTCGATGTGGTCTAAATCCCGCTCGTTCTTTCCGGCTCGTTTGCTCTCGATGTTTCTGTAGCCTTGATTGTATGATTTTTGTAAATACTTCACCGACGATCGAAAGGAGAGTAATACCGCGATAATTCTTGCATTCCCTGCTGTCGCCTTGATTCAAAATTGGCACAACCATCGCTTTCTTCCACGCCGACGGGACACGATCCGAATGTAATATGTGTTATGAGGACGTGGAATTGTTGTGATAAAAGATCACCTCCGGATTTGATCGTCTCGGCGAATACTTGATCTATTCCCGGCATTTTTCCATTTTTCAGTGATTGTTTTGTCGTCTTCCCCTCGAAAATTGTCGGTTCGGTATCGAGAAACTGATCCGTCGCACAGTGGTCGAAATCGGCAAAAAGATGGACAAAAGTCGAAAAAACTGAGATAATTGTTTGAAAATAAAGTTATAAAGGTTTTTGGGGTCGCTGATCACGAATTTGTTATTATTTCTTAAAAAAAACAAAATGGCGGCTTCAAAATGGCGACCATCAATATCGAACACTGTTTTTCAATGAAATTGGAATTGTGTTTTCCAGGTCGCTGATCACGAATTTGGTATTATATTTTATTTTATTGGACATGGTAACGGTTTAGCCGCTAGGGCGTTTTGAAGTTGTTTTTTAGAGTTTTACATATCACCCTGTATTTTTGTAACCCTATGACCTATTTTCATGAATAAGGTATCAGTGAGCGCAGAATACTGCACCTATATAAAACTGTAAAAACCAAGGTTCTACCCTATCAACTTCCATAGTAATGAGTCATCAAATTCAAAATTTTGGTTTTTTTAACTAAAATTTCAACCAACATCACCCTTTTCTCCATAAAATAGCTAGTTAACTAATTTTTTTTTGCAAAATTGGAAAGCTTGGACAATTTCCTATCAATAATGTCTGGACAATTTTTATACTACGACCTTTACTTTTGCAGTTATTAGCAAGTTTGATGTTAAAATTGACCTTATTTGGTACTTTTTGGCAAAGCTTAAGTGAAAAGGTACTAAAAAAGTACGAAATGGGCCAATTTTAGCATTAAAATTGCTTATAACTCCAATACTTATGTTAATTTGACCTCGAAAGTTGATTACCATTGATAAAACGGTTCAATTTAAGCTAAGCACTACATTAATAAGTTAAAAAAACAAAACATGGATTACGCAGAATTTTGTACAAAAAGTGGAATTAAACAAAAAGGGGCAACTTCGGGCAATAGTTCTTGGAATATGTTTTTGCCAAAGGGTCAATAAACAATATAAGACAAAAATCAGAGCGGCATATTGCGGCACTTCTTTTGTAGGTCTATTAATATAAAAAAAATTTTACTTTTTCGATAAAAAGACAGGTCAAGAAATCTTCACCATGTTAAAAATATGTGAACAAATGAGTATTCTTGTTAATATTATTAAATTATACTTACTTTCCTGAGAATAATCCAATTTATAACATTTAAAAAAATGCGACACAATACTTCCTATGTATGTTTAAATAATTGGTTGCCGCAGGGGTTAATGATGCTATTTCAAGCAATGCATGCAACGGCCACTTTCAGAATGATTTTAAAAGGCAAGAAACGCTATTTGATTGGTTCTATTTGTCTTATGCTATCCTAGGTACCCTAATCTAACAAGTTAAAATAAAAAAAGTTCCTAAATAAGACTTTCATTTTTCGACTTTTGGCCAGCTTTTTGGCATTTTCGACCACTGTGCGTCGGTTGCTCGATAATCGGCGGTTCGGGTGGTGGACCTTGTGGCGGATCGTGGTTGTACAGCTGGTGAAAGAATTCTCTCCACTGCTGCAGGCCCTCATGGGGAGAGGTCACGAAAGTTCCATCCGATTTTTTGATTTTGTTTTGCCGCCTAACCGCCGGATTGTCTGGTACAGCGTCCGGTACTCGTGCCTCGACGCCGCTTCTTCCATGTCGGCCGCAACGTTATTCCTGTAGTACGCTTCTCGTTCCGATTTCATTTATTGTCGAACTTCTTTGTTCAATCGTCAGTATTGCCCCGAAAACGACCATCGATCGATCGACTGTACCAAAAAGAACACTCGAATTCAGTAGTTTTTTTAAGATTCAACTTTATGGCAAACTACGTGAAACACAGCAACATATTAAGAATATTTCAGCACTAAATTCTTCATAACTACGCTTAATTGTGCTAATTGATACTCAAAGTCATTTTAGATTAAGTTTTTGCGATGTTTGGAATCAGGTTTACAGCTTGGTTTTTCCTAAGCCACACATAAAACATTTCGTCCTCCTTTTTCCCACTGCGTCCTCCTTTTTCCCACTGTGTATTACAGTCTACCTTCAATTTTTATACCTCAAAAATCAGCTTATTCACGAATGAATGTTAAAATCCAAGCTTTATGGGGTATCATTAATTTATTTTAGTATTTCAGTTACTATTCGTCGTAATTATGATATCAAATAATTTTAAAGAGGTTCACATTGAATTTAAGCAAGGAGATTGTATTTACTACTTTTTAGATAAGATCACGTGGTTTTGATACAACTCGAGTTTTTTCGGTTTTATATTCAGAGAGAGAAAAAATTTTAAACTCAATAAAAAAAGGAAATCAAAAAAAAAGGAACGAAAACAAACAAACTCTTGAAATCCAATCAATATTTACCCATCATCATCATCATCATTGTCATTATCATCATCAAAGTCATAATTACTTAATGACTTTTTTGTGTCCATTTCACCATTACTTGGCGACTCTTGGTTAATTATTTTCCCAGTGTCTGTAATTACACCATGCGTTCTTTTTTTTGTGGCTGGAGGGCGCCCGTTTAAGCTGCAGAGTTTGACTACGTTGTTTAATGTACTCATCAGCTGTCATAAAAGTTGTTTACTAGCAAAGCAATCAAAGAAGCGAAGATTTTTATCAACAGCAGCACAACGGAATATCGAAGGCAACAAGACAACGAGAGCCACCTTACAACACAGAAACGAACATCGATTTCGATTAAAGAAACCAAGCGTTGTCGATGGACAAAAAAAACCTCCGCGAGGATTAATTGGGAGCAATTAAAGAGTCGAAAACAAGTCATCAGACAAGCTGTGGCATCCCCTGTGGGTCTAAAGTTCAGTCCATGGTTCGGTATTTTAATGGCATCGATAACACGGTCTAACCTTTCTGGAAGTAGGTTGCCCCGCCAGTGGCTAGAGATCATCCGATTTGAAAGAGAGGAGCAGCCCGGAGCTGGTCGGGCAGTAGAGATGATAATGGTGCTAAAGGTATGGGGTAGAGAGCTTGAAAGATATCATCGTCGTCATCCTCCGCTGGTGCAGTCTCGATGCATACTAAGTGAATGGCGGCGGTACTTCGGCTGGTGGTGCCCCACTGAAGGAAGCCTAGTCACGATGTACTTCGCTCGTGTACAAAGCTGGAAAGGCCAAGCTACAAGCTACAAGAGTTCACTGCTCGGATCTGCTGTTGTTGTTGTTGTTGTTGTTGTCGTTGTTGTGGTCGATTATGGCTTCCAGGGGCCACACGGTAACATAGTTGGCGCCCTTCTCGCCTACCCAAACCACAAGGGTTCACGTCTGGCAGCAGTTCTGTCCTTTGTGCTTGGACACGGGCTATTAAACTGGTCGGGACTGCAGTGCATCTCAAAGCATGTAATTAG
Organism: Thereva nobilitata; assembly: GCA_963855945.1. Classification (NCBI taxonomy): domain Eukaryota; kingdom Metazoa; phylum Arthropoda; class Insecta; order Diptera; family Therevidae; genus Thereva; species Thereva nobilitata. The sequence goes on from OY979697.1 coordinate 88,280,104, forward strand.
CACCATGCAATTAGAGCGCTGGAGGGTCTCAGGCTATTAACAAAAGAATGAACGATCGAAGGTGAAAATTATACTTTTAGAGAGAGGGAAAAACCGTATTTAAAAAAAAATGGTAATAAAAAAAAACGTAAAAAAAATTCCCCCCTTAATCACCTGTCGCATTTGGCATGATGTAGATTAACTTCTAAATGGCTATCATCACCACCAGCAGCAGCACCTTGCTTCACCTGAGGTGTTGGCTGTGCGTCCGTTGTTAATTGGTTGGGTCATGTTAAGTTAATTAAGGAGCAACACTTTCTACTTAAAAGACATGCCTGACAACAAACAACAAACCGCCAGCTGTGCCCCATTTTTGTACCTACTCAATGCACACATCCTTGATATGAGCACCCCAATAAATTCTCTCTACACAATTTCAAGGATAAAATTATAGTTTTGGAAGGCAGCCATTAAGATAAAAATCGACATTAATGACGCTCTCAAATGAATTAAGTTACCCTTTCGTGAAAAAAAACAACATTTTTATTTCATACCCTTTCAAAAAAAAAACCGGGGACACTAAAGGGTCCTTAAAATTTGCTGCAATAACAATAACAAAAGCGACAAAATTAATTTTCATTCTCATCCCTTTTTTTCGAGGGGGAAAACCAGGGATGAAAGCCAAAAAAAAAAATTTGAGGAATTTTGTAATCAGTCACATTACATGGCCGCGTGTAATGTAAATGGAGAAATTCACAAAAGAATGAAGTTATTTTTGGCAGGCATTGGGCTGTGCGCCGCCCTCTGGAGAAGGAAGCTTTCCACTTCTTCTGTTCGCGTTAAAATGCTTTTGTTTTCCTATACTACTAACTCCCGTCATCCCTTCAGGGAATTAAACAGGTAAAAGTGAGGTGAAAGCAGCAGCAAGTAATTTTTTGTTGTTGTTGTTTTTTTTTGCTTTTTTCCATAGGCGGGGGGGGGGGGAAACACAAGAAGGAGTAATTACTACCTGCCATCATGCATTTTTAATTAGTACTGCTTAAAGGAATTTCCATCCTAATTAGCTGTGAAGGATGATGGAAAGAGGATTTTTATGTTCATTTCATTCTTTGTTGTTGTTGTTGTTGTTGTTAGCTGTTGCTGCTCCTTTTTCCCTTTTTCCTGTTGTGTATTGTAGTCTGTTTGGCCGCTTCAAGGGAATAAGATTAGAGACTTAATTTAAAGTTTAATTCTTGAGGATATTTGGACCGTTTTTTTTTTCGTTCGTATTCTTGTAATCTTTTTATTTTTAAGTCGAATGGAAATTTTTCTTCATTTATTTATTTCTCTGTCCAAGGGATTTTACTGAATCTTAATTAAAAGACTCATGGTCTTTGGCTTGTTTGCTCTGAAAATGTTCATTTTTTTTAATTTACACAGAAAAATGTTGGCGATAATGCAGTTTGCTAATGTCTTTGTTATTTACCTTTTTTTTAAACCTTTGACGAACAACAATGTCAGATCATGTCGCATACATTTCGACACACGGGCGGTGTTACGACGAGAAATCGTTGTTAACACGCATATTTGCTTTGTAACGAAGAAACATAACAAAGCAATTTTTGCTTTGTTAACAACGATAACTCAAAAAGCTCTGAGAAAGAGCCACCTATTGGTTGGTAGATTATTTAAAAAAACCCATTTTGTTATGCTTATGTCAAATTTATTTCACATCAATTCGTTGTTTTAAAATGGGAAGCGGTTTTTAAGGCTATAATTGTGAAATATACCTCTTTAATAAATTGAGGAAATTTTTTTATCACGAAAGAAATAGATTCCTTTTTATTTTTATTCATAATATATTTTTTATGAGCTTTTTCACGACACTTGCGCAGTTTTCACAGTTAAGAATGTAGGTAACGAAGCAATTTATAGTGTGTCACCCCCTTTTTGGGCTTTCGTCGTAACAAGGATTTTTCGTCGTAAAGCACTGTCGTGTGTCGAGGGTATAAAAGAGGATAAAAAACTGGAGGCCGATATATGCGTGCGTGCGTGCGATGCGGTGATAGATATTATAGAAGTGCGTGCATTCAAATGCGACTTAACATACATTTGCGTGAAACCGCGCGCACAATACACAAAATTTGGTTTACTTTCAACTTATTCCGCATCGCCGCATTCGACATAACCTTTAATGTTCAAACAACAAGCAAGTTAGCTAAGCTCCAAGCTATTGGTAGTGATCCAGCTCAAAATAACTTGATTGATCGTTTTTTCTTTGGCCGTTCAATTAAGGTAGATAGCATTGACATTGGCGCTTGGTTTTTTTTGCGCCCGGTGCAGTATGCCATATTGCGCTCCCATCAATTTTTTTTTCAAAGTTTAACGTTTTTTTAAAAATATTAATTTCTGAAATTTCGCCCCGTCCAATTGCGCCCGATGCAAGTGCACCATTTGCACCTATAAAAGCGCCGCCCCTGCCTGTGTCCAATCAGGATTTGTTTCGCGATCTTGCTTTCGTGCTGGGTTTGCTTGCACTTTAACTTCATAAAACTCTCCCGATAAAGCTGTTTCTTTAAGCTTCGTACTGCTTAAGCTTCTGGTAGATGGCCTTCAGTGCCACTATTCTCCACACATCCCCAACCTTTTATCTGCTGCAGGATGTTTTTCATTGAACTTCCCTAGCCGTTTCCAGAACAATTCTGCGCTCCGCAAATCTATAGACCTATTCAGTCCAATCTCCATAATAGAGGTCCCTGTGTGGTTCTCCAAACCTTCACATTTCAATTGTTTCTCGCCGAATTATTGATCTATAAATAGTACGACTAGTACGAACTGCAAATCAAGAACTACGACACCGTGACGGCCAAGAAAGGATAGACAACGAAATCAGGCGAATGAAATGGAATTGTATTGGCCACACTTTACGAAGGACAATAGAAAAGACACAAACATTCTGCGCAGCTCCTTTAATATATGAAAATGAAGGCATGGTACACTTTTTCAATTTTTTCCAAGTTTTAATTTTTTTTTAAATCTTAATTTCTGAATTTGCCCTTCCAATTGGGCCCTGTCAGATTACGCCCTGTCCAATTGCGCCCGGTGCAAGTGCACCATTTGCACCTATGAAAGCGCCAAATCCACCGCATGACCCACAGGGATCAATTTTATCACCCGCTCTTTTCATAATCTTTACAAACGACCTGTTTCGATCGCAACCAACTAACTTCACAGCTTAGCTGATGACAGTACTTTGCGTATTCTTACGTCTTGGATAATGCAAGACGAGCTCGCGGCAGACCTTTGTTCTATTATGATCAGCTTAGGTCTAACTCAATCAACCTAGAAATTAAGCTCATTCTCGATTGAGGCAACACAAAAATAATCGAGTTGAATTCAATGCTACCAAAACGCAGTACTGTCGTATTTCCAATAAAACCTTCTACATCTCCCTATCCGTGTCAGATGATGGTGTTGAACTACTAGCTGACCCACCCCTTTACATCCTAAGCATGACAATATGGAAAGACTGACTGACCACATATTCCAAATCGCCAAACAGTGTTTGTGATTTCTTAAGCGGTGCAGTTTCCTCCTCCAGCCATCGGTGATTTACAAATCCTACATTCGGCCTCACCTCGAATTAAACTCCTATATTTGGGATGGCGCTTCGAAAAATACCTTGTCGTGTCTACAGCTCCTTTTTTCGCAAACCGTAGAAAAAAGGAATTCGTTGACAAATAGAACAACTTGTCTGTGAAATAGTCTTTCGCAGTCAGTATTTTCGAACTCCTACGAAAATCCAAGAATTCAGGCTCATCGCCATCTCCTTATAAATTCTCCTGAGACTTCGTGACCCAAAATCTTTTCTATCCGCCGTACTAAGCTTACTACTAGATATTGCACCAAGACGCAGGCAGGCAATTACCTGTCAGTGAAAACTCGCTGCATACGCATGTATCTGTTTCCAGGTTAACATAGCATATTACGTCAATGTAGAAAATCGGAAATGCTACAGAATGCATTCAGAATGGATTCAGAATTGATTCCAATACATTTGAAGTGGTTCCACTTCAGATTCAAAAACAAGTAGAGAACCGATTCTTTTTGCATTGGGATGTCATAGGACGGAACCAATTCATTCCTCTCTGTATTCTCTAGAATCGGTTCGGAATTGATTCCTTATAATTGATTGGAAATTTGGAGTTTGTTTGGACATGTTTAATCAGGCTTCCAAGCAACTTTTAGCGATACATTCGATTCCCTTCTGCATTTTCCAGAATCAGAAAAGGAATCAATTAGTTCCTTCGGAATGCATTCGGAATCAATTCTTCTGGAATGGGTTCTTCTTTTACAACTGGGTAGGTACTACCTAAAATACATTAATATCCCTACCGAAGTATTTGGTGGCAAGCTTTCTTTTGCATGGACATTGGACATGTCTCATCAAAATACTTTCCATATCGTCATTGCATTATAGACCGTCATTGATGATGCATTTGAAAATTTTTTGCAAACATTTTCGTAGTATTCAGCAATTGGAAGTCTGTAGCTGAATAGTACAGAATGACTGCAGTCCTGCGTTTCCGACTCGACATTTTGGATTATTGGCAACGAAAGCAAGAACGAAACCACTTATTGCAGTCTTTGCGAATAGTATTTCGTTTAGCGCGAATACCAGGGTACGACAAATAATGCTCCGACTGGAACGCTGGCTTGCGCAAAGTGGGTGGTATATAAGTACACGGGATGCCCGTACTACTTTCACACCAGACCTGGTGAGTCGAAAATGACATGGGCGTGAGAACTAGTTTTACCTGAGAGCCTGTTCTAGGAGGCTTTGTAACGCTTTTTGGGACTCAGCTAATATAGCCAAGTCGAAAGTGACGAAGTTGACGTCGTCGGTCGCTAACGACAGCAACGAATAAAACGTGAAGATCCTTAAAAATAAATTGTTCTGCAATGGTCAATAACGCGGTTTAAATAGTCTGGAGATATTCCTCAGTCTACTTTAAGTAAGCAAGGAAATATTCTCAGCCTACTTAGACACCATACTCTGTGTGAACACCAGTTGACGTCACAGCTTACCTGGGTCCCGCAGTTTTTTTCGTTATGTTATAGCTTAGGATTCCTAAGTTAGGAATCACATTCTGTACTATCAGTTTGTGATGTCATTCAGTGCAATATTAACTTCCCAGTTTATAGGAGTATTCAATCCGAAAATCGAAATCGAAATCATTTTTCAAGTTCCCAATAGCATTTTAAGCAAAAAATTGAGAATAAGTATGTGTATGTGGGTGTGTGCGTATGTACGCATGTATAGTCACTTTTTCCTGCACAATCTCGCCCGAATCAAAAAAGATATCGACTTTTTTGAGGTGTCGATCGAAGCGTGTGAACCGAAATATGATTTGAAAAGATTTTCATAAAATTCGGTCGAGTCGTTTTTCTTTGTTTAAACGACGTAAGTGATTTTTGTACCTGGCACGATTTCGCGCGAACCAAGAATGAGACCGACTTCGTTGAGGTGCCGATCGACGCGTACTACTGAAGTTATAATCTGATAAGATTTTCATAAAAATCTGTCGAGCCATTTTTTTTTTCAAAATCGGTCGAGCCATCGGACGAGTATTAACAAACCATCGGACGAGTATTGAAAAAAATTTCATAACATTCGGTCAAGCCCTTTTTTGTTTAAATGAAAAGACTTCGGCTTGTGGAAGTGGAGGTTTGTGGACTACTACTAGCCAACTAGCTGCCCAGCAAACCAAATTTTAAGATATCTTACCGAATTCGTTACGGAAATTCGTATGTTTCTCCCGAATTCGCAATCGATTTCTGAACAAATTCGGAACGAAAAATATATGAAGGGGTTGACACGACATCGTTACAAAAATTCTTTTCGAATTCGTTACGAAATTTAGTAAAGATTTAGCAAAGCTTTTTTTTATTAGGGGTAAAAAGCTGGTTTGCTGGGGCACTTCACTCAAAGACTCACGATTTCACAATGAAGTTTGACAGGAATGTTCCGATTTCTTTCCTACTTCTTTAAGAAAATTTGTTACTGGCTTCTTTGTGACATTGTTGCGAAATTGTTTTCCGAGTTCTTTTTGAACTAGTTTCGACTAATCGCCACATACAAAGCTTTAGTTTTTGTTGTTCTATTACTTCCGAAAACCTTACGACTTGTAGGAATTCGGAAAGTTTGGTTTGCTGGGTGTTCTCACTTTCGAACTATACCGATTATTAATTACAAATAGTCAAAATGGTCGCTGCACGTTCAGTCAAAAGTCTAGAAATAGTTTAATTTCTAGACTTTGTTTCAGTCTCCGTATGCTCCTTCCGTATTCACGTGATCGTGGCTATTGTAGCCATTTGTATGCATACACTTTTGATCAAGATATCCGAAAAGTCACCCTGTACATGCCCTCAACTTCTAGATGCGTTCACGTCAATACGTTTAATCAAGAATGGTGTTAGGATATCTACCTCATTACAACAACCATGTTTATCGTGTCATATTTATCCAAAAACAAACAATAGAAAGTTCACCACATAAAATACTCTACTTTCTACTACGAATATCATAATTGCTTAATCAATTGCCTTTGGTAAATCCATTATAATATCAAATAAACGAAGGAAACAACCTGCTTGCTCCTCTCTCGATAATCATTTTCAACTATAATTAAAACACAAAATCCACTTAACTAAAAATATCCATCCTCCATTAAAGGACGGCTCTGGTCGCCACTTCAATAAATTTACCACTCAACAAATAAGCCGCGAAGTGCAAAATGTGTTATCAACTTTATTAATCCATTAATTCCCCCTCGAGCAATTTAAGTGAAAACAGACCGCAGCTAATTCAAGAAAGCACCACGACAAACAATGGCCGTCAGCATTCATGTGATGTTGATCAGCCGCGCTCGTTTGCATTTTCAGCTTAATTAACCTGAAATGCCATCGACATATAAATTAAAATGGGAATTGTTTAAGCGCAGCCATAGCAAAAACTGTTCGCTCTCTCTCACATCCAGAGCTCCGGCTCCGATCTCCTCCTCCTCATTCAGGATGGGCTGCTGGTAAATCGGTGCAGTAACAACCCCTCTATACACTACCCCCTTTTGTCGATGCCGATAGATTGAAGTCGTAACCTCTCTCCAGTGTGTTATAGATAGTGGCAGAGAACATCTATCGCGAATTTACCTACGTATATATGCAGCACAAAGTTGGAGCAGTTTGGGGACAGTGCGATGTGTACTGCTGCAATGTCATGTGCGCGGCGACAGCAAAGAAGAGTTCTTAACCGCCAGCCGTCAATTCACCGTTTAATCAGTTCTCAAGACCCAGTTGACAGTCAACCGTTTTTTTTCCTATAAATTCAACGCACTCTGAATGTGCATCGATTTGAATGCACTTCAATGCAATGCAACAATCCCACAGCCCACGTTGATGGAGCTGCATGCCATGCGAAGCGGGGTGTATAGTATGCATGTTTGGTGCAGTTGCTGCTTTCTTTGGTGGATACCGCAACTTGACGTGGTGGCGACAGATGAGCAGAAATAAATAAATGCAACAAGCTCTGTGAATTGTGCGCTAGAATTCGCGCAAATAGAAGCTGAATGACCAAATGATGGGGCAACACAATTGTGCACTTAGCGACAGAATGTTAAATGCACAAAAGAGGAGAAGCGAGTGATGGGATTGTATCTAGGCGGGAGAGAGACAGGAGGCGAGGTACGTGCTGTTGTTTGGTCAAGGTATTTGATTGTTCGCAATTATTGGAGCGCAAATAAGGAACCAACTCAAGTAACCAGTTATGTATTGTGTAGCAGTATTCTTAAACGGTACGGCTTCAGACAAAAAAAGGGTTCACTAGCGATCCTCAAGAGTTCATTAGTGTGCCTCACCTCAAACTAAGTTTGCATCGACTTGGTGAGTCTGGTCTGATTGCCGTAGATGGCTCCAATGCTTTTGCTAAACAATGACACTCCACCCCGTTAGCTAAACTACAAGCTATTGCTATTGACTCAGTTCTGCAGGACTGGATTAAGAGTCCTTTCCAGCCGTACAATCAAGGTAATACTGGAAGACGTCAAATCTAAACCTTACCCCATCTCTGCCGTTGTCTTCAGGGGTTCAATTCTGACACCTGCTCTTCCTAGGCTTTAAGGTAGAAACAGAATGGCACGGCGACCGTGGCGGAGTCCGCCGCTCAGAGAGTTTCCCATACATTTAATTTGTCCGCGCCGCCTGGGGAGAAATTAAATGTATGGGAAACTCTCTGAGCGGCGGACTCCGCCACGGTCGCCGTGCCATTCTGTTTCTACTTTTATAAACAACCAACTCTCAGTCCCTTCCAATCTACTGCACAGCTTTACTGATGACGGTACTCCCCGTAACTCACATGCTTCTGATAATGCCAGATCCTGTCTTTTCGATCGCAGTCTTATGTCTGACTCAATCAACAGAAACATTAAAGTCATTTTCGATGGGAGCAGCAAGAAATGTGTCGAATTCAATGCTTTCAAAACGAAGTTCAGTCCAATTTCAAACAAAACATGCAACACCCACCTACCTTCAGTTCACGGTGTAAAACTAATGTCTGACCCATCCCTTAACATAAGCATTAGATCCTGCACTAACCACAGATCCTGATTACCTGTAAGGCGAATTGGGTCACATTCAACAAATAAAAAACAATGGGCCCCACAACAAAATCCGAAGAGATATTGTCAGAATTACGTCAATCATCACGGCAGATTGGCCCATCGCGGACCACGCTGCCAAGCTGGCTAACGTCTGTTACCATAGCCGTAGGAGAGGAACGAGAGGGAAAAATTTCTTCAGTTCCTGTACAAATGTCTGGAAGGCTTAAAAGAGAACTCTATAATAGAGGTCAACTGATAAGCTTTCTCAACTCCTCAGAATGACTTTAGACATCCACCACAGTCGATCAAACAACCATCTAACCTTAGGTACACGAGGTTGTGGCATCAAAACATATTGGCAACCCTACACCTAATCTAATCTAACCTGCAATGGAATGACCACATATTCCAAATCGCCGAACAAGCATCACAGTGTCTGGGACTTCTTAAGAAATTGAAATTCGTCCTGCAGCCATTGGCTTTGGCTGTAATATAAAAATCCTGCATTCAGCGTTTCCTTAAATACAACACCTTTGTTTGGGGTCGTGTGTTCGAAATCCATTTTCGTTTGGCTAGATCAAGTACAAAAAAGGATCCTCAAACTCATCGACGCTGTTTGCCACATTATTTACCCTTTGAACCATCGTAGTGTAAATCGAAACCTTTGCCGCTACCTTTGCCTCAAGGAAATTCGTATACGGATATTTCAGAGATGCTATGTGGGGCCTTGGTTCTTAGTCTGTCAAAATGTATTATTATTACTGCTATAATATGAAATTCTATTTTATTATTTAAGAGAATTCATCGATAAACAACACCTAAGCTTAGACTTTTACATAAAAAAAGCTAAAGTCAGAGAAAATATTAAAGTGTTCAGAAACTTTTCGTTCACATTATTCCATTTTAAAATCTAGACGGATTCAAAATTTCTTATTTACACCGAAAGCTCACTGCTAAAGCTTTTGAAAACGTTGACGTCATAAAAGCTAAAATATTAAAAGCTTTTAGAATATTTTTGATCAAAAGCTATTAAATCGAAGACGAAAGCTTCTAACGATAAATTTTTAAGAATTCGAATTTTTTTTAAGTAATTTGATGTGGTTTTTTGTGGATGAGTTAAATGGAAAATTTTGTTTGTGGTAGATGTAAGCTCAGGAATCACCTTACCATCGACCAGAACTACCAATCCGCCATGTCGTTGGTCACGTTATGGTGCAATGGCTAGTAGTAAGGTTAGTTCAAGGTAAAGAAGAGGTTTGGGGGTATGAGGAGTAGGGCAGGATGCTGAAAGAAATAACTAATTGAAAGTATCGGAAATACTGATTGTGAAAAAGATTGTTCCATAGTTGAGTCGAGACTATTTCAGAACAAATCCGTAGTGTATAGCGCACGAGAAAATGGGCGTTGTAAACAATAGGACTGAATCGAGTGAACTAATTTGATATTGCGGGTGTAAAATTACCGTGGATGCAGGATAGGATTGACTTGAGTGGAACAAACTGTTAACTGGAATACACCAGCAAACCATCTTCTGTTCAATTGTCCAAGTCAGCGTTCTGTGTTGGTAGCACTGGATAGATTACAATCTCCTTGTTGGTGTTGACAATTTAATGCTTCTTGTTACTATCTTTCCGGCTAGATCCTGTTGTTTAACATTGTATACTAGAAAGAACGGTCGTCATTCCAAAGGGCTGATTACGTTTGAGCTCTAGTCTTTAATTCAATGCTGGGGAATCGTTGATTTTTCCAAACGACCAGCAAAGGCTTGGTTTATACCTCTCTCACTCGAAATTAAAACTTTTGCCTAAAGCTCTCTCATTCGACTTCAAAGCTTTTGCATGTACCTCTCTCACTCAAACTCAAACCTTTAGCCTGTACCACTCGCATTCAAGCTCAAACCTTTTGCCTATACTTCTCTCACTCAAACTCAAAGCTTTTGCTTATACCTCTCTCACTAGCACTCACAAACAGCCTAGTAGGGCTCAGGGGTTTGTGTCGCTCTGAAGAGTTGCTAATAACACGACAAATGCGAGATTCTTCTTCCACGCTTTTTCGCTCTTCCTTTTGGCCCCTCTTTCCTAAAAATCGTTTTTTAGTGTTGACGTAATGATCCGTTCACGCCAGCCCATTGTCTAAAGTTTCGCACAGATCGACAAGCGAGCTAACGCCATAGAGCAGCCCAATTAAAGAAGTTTGTAGTCACAGAAGCATTTTTGGAGGTTTTTTTCCGACTACTGATATGACAAGGAGATGTTTGCCTAATCTTATTGTAAGAGGTTTAACGAAGAACGGAATACACTACAGCTATGTAGTTTGCCAATGATACGACGGCAGCAGTAATGAAGAATGCGTCTGAGCTCTCTATGTGCACTGCAGTGCACACTCACTTGCTCTCACTTCTTTTATCCCATTTGTAGATCATCTAATAAGCCATCTAACTGCACGTTTTTCGTAGGTCGATTTTTACTTAAATTTTTCATACCCATATTCCACACGTGTGAAATCCGTGGCCGCTGAATACTTAACTTAATAATATTGATAATATTGCTTAAAAACATAGAATTGCTTATATCTCTGAAACCGTTGCTCGTACGCGATTTTTGGTGAAATTTGCTCCCTTCAACTTTTATATTTCCCTCCGATACCTTCTGGAATCCATGGGCACTTAAATAATATTGATATCGTTAACTTAATTATATTGCATATAAGTTTAACGGAGACGCAAACCAAAAATCATCCGGTCGAAGCAAATGTACCGATCTCCATCAAGAATTGGAACCCGGATCAAATTTCCCACAAAATCCCACCGAAGGCACAGTAAAGTTCAACGAAAGATTTGACCCCCAGCTCGGCAGCTGGCCTGGCGCAAAAGCTTATCCGAGACACAGTGAAGTTCAACTAAATTCCTCAACACGAAAGCTCTTATCCAAGACACCTCGAAATTCTCAAAAGCTCACCTCCCGAAACCACAACCCATAAAGTCACTGCGCTCGGAGCGGTATAGCTATGCCGATCTGCACGACCTTTGACTGAACTCGAGTCAGCAGTACTTATGCCAGTATTTTTAAGGAGATTCGTAGTGTATCTTGATAAAATTTTAAGCTGATTGAAGAAGAATGCAATTTTTTATAAGAAGACAAACTTTGTACTTTTAAGTTAAAGTGGTGATCCTGGAGTGGAGATTCCTCTTTCGTAATCCGCAAAGTTCAATCTTAGAACCTATATTTTTTTCTGTCATCCTTGAGACAGTTTAATAAAATATTTAATCATTTCCTCCTCCTGTACTACAACTTCATGGATAAAATTAAGTATTTCCAACTCTTTTCTTGTTAAAAAAAACTTTCCTACACAAAAATTTCTTACAACTCCTTCTCAAGCCTCAAACCATCGCAGGCGAGACGAGAAGAAGAAGTAAGAAGAAGTAGAATCGCACGAAAAAAAAACCGTACCAAATCCCGAGAATACTTCCCCTAATTATGCTAATAAGAAAAGTTTTCGCCCCCCCCCCAAAAAACGTAAATGATTTCCTCGGGAGATAATTCTGATGCTGTGCAGTTAGCAAACCTAATTAGACTTTGATTGAAATTAATTAGCTTACATTAACTGAGTTAAACTGCCACTTCTATGGTGGCCTAAGTTCTTGCCTCATAGACAGCAGCGCGATGAAGAAGGAGCACGAGAGTGAGAGAGAGAAAAGAAATTTGTAGATAAAGAATGGTGCCTGGTACACGGCCAAGGATAAACTCTTCGTATTCTTCTTGTTCTTCTTCTGATCCTTCGGGGAGCACCAAATAAAATTGTAACCAGTCTAGGATCCGTCAAAGTTATTTGAGGGAACGCCAAGAAAGTTTTACATTCTTCTGGACCGGATAAAGTTATACGAGATAAATTCTTATCTCGTGTTATAGGGGCGAGAGTGGGGGTGGGCATGGTGCTGGGGGAGGGAGGAGGGGTTGTGTTGTTGTATTGGATCTATTCAGTGCGTTCTGGCATTATGGCGGTAATCGGATTTTGTGCTAATAATTTAATTTGAAAAAGTTTTAATGACTTTCCTCTACTCCTTATTTTCCCGTTTGTGTGTGTGTGTATTGCTGTGTATATAACAAGGAATGGGACCAGCCATAATTTCTCGATCCCCACCCGTACCCCAAACAACAAGCGCATGGGGGTTGCTCCTTTTTCAATATTATTTAGCGGCGCCCTCCTAAAAAGTCGCAGCAGTGCAGGAAGAAAAATGAGGAGACTTCTTTTTCACTAAAGTACAAGAGTAGCAACAGAAGTTGCTTTTTATCCTTGGGTATTCAAGGATATTCTAATGGAACAGGGCGACACAGCAGTGTGGGGCAGATGGAGCTGTGCCACAACGAAGAAGACGACGACGACGTCTTCTTTTCCAGATGACAGGGAGCGCTGTAAAACTTACTGAAAAACTTTATTTGTTGCTAGTGTTTGTACTTCGAAGCTTGCTTCTTTTCGTTATTTCCTTAAAAGTGGATAAATTTTCCAGCTCGGGGGCAATAGACAAGAGAGTCGAGCAAGGAAAAAGTTTAATAACATACAAAAGGATCCAGGATAGGGGTGTGGGAGTAATGGCGGATGGGTGGTGGTCGGAGCAAAGAAGAAGAAAATGGTAAGGGAAGCAAACTTTTCACTACCTCGGGGCTTGCACAGTTTCTTAAGAAATCGCATGTAAAATGAAGGAAAAGCACCGTTAAGAAAATAAACCACCTGCCTTTAGGGTCGGATAGGGTATATATATAGAAGGACTAGGACGAGAACACAGGATTTATTTAAGAATGACGAGTAGTAAAGGACTAAAGACTCATGACAGACTATAGACTAGACAACCACTAAAGGAAGATTTGTATGTATATAATTCATTCCTCTTCGTCAATCCCTCACTATGGCAGCGCATAGTACATCTTCGTTGCCGTGGGACTATTTTAACTCCTCAGCTGTAACCCATTCTACAACACCCTCGACCCTTCACCCACTTTATAGAAACCTTACTAAACTTTATTACAAAAAAAAATTTGTATGCTTTTAAAATTCAATTCAATGGCGTGCAATTTAATTAAATATTGAAGTTAAGGGAAACTTTTAGCGATGGAGGATAAAACTACCAAAATGAGAAAAAAATGACGCGATGGCCCGGAGTGGGGTGGTTTGGCACGAAAAACTTTTCCAGCAAACGAGAGAGGAGATTTATACACATATCCTCGATCCTTCCTTCTTTCCGATATACTTGGAGGCTTGTACTACTTGCCTAGACTCCTTCCTGCATAACTTCTCCTATATCTCCTTCCAATTTTATTTTTGTTGTGTCCACCCCAAACCGCCATAGGAAGAGTTGCGGTGATGGAATTTCTAAAAACACGAAACTTGTTGGAATTGAGAAGAAAAAAGTTTTTCTGTTAAAAAAAAAATCCGTTTTTTTTTTCTTTCGTCCTTTTTCTTTTCAATGTGTTTTAACTCCACTGATAAGAAGTATTAGTTTTCAAACTTTTTTTTTCTTCGTATAAGAGGACAGGAAATTATACAAGGGTGGAGAAGTTGGAAGTTGAACAAGAATGAGAGAAGAAGGGTACCAAGGACAGAGTTTTTATTTTTAGTATAAAAAAAATCATTTTTTTTGTTGTTGTTGTGGGGGTGAAATAAAGAGGAAAAAATTAGTTGACTTCAGTTGTTGTAGAAAGTTTTCAAGTAGTTGAGGAAGAAAGTTTTTAATGTGTTCTTTCTGTGTGTGCCTAGTGGGGATAAATTTAGTTTGATAGAAAAATTTTTTTGTTATAGTTTTTTTTTTTTTGATATGTGAAATTGACACACGTGACAGTAGTGGCAAATTGATTTTAAATTATTTTTGATTTATTTTTTACATTAGAAGATATTTGTAGTCTTTGGTAACAATAAATATTTCAGTCTGTATCTATTCCATTTATATGTTTGGGCTAGAGTTAGGATCTAAGATGATAAGGATATTCTTGAATTGCACCAGAATAATTGTATATTTCACGCCACAAACAAGAATACAAGAAGTATAAAGACTTAAAACCATTAATTTTAATCACTTACAATTTGTAACTTCCACGACAGGACAAACAACATGTGAACTTAAGTATCATCAATTGGTTTTGCATGACAATTTTATACATTTGTATTTAAATTCTAACATTGCGTACACGGATAAACATTTGTCCCCATTGAAATCTTCTCTTAGAAAACTGTTGTGACGCTACTATACATTTCAACAAACCATTTAATGACGACAAGAGTTACAGTGACGATGAATAAAAGATTGATCCTTTATGGCTTGTTGTAATAGCTGCGTTCCTTTTCTGCAAATTTTTACTATTTTTTACCTGTGAGTACTCGCAGCTACACTTGCTCTAACATTCGAGTAGATAACACTTTTAGTTACACAATTAAAATCCCCTAGAGGAAAGCTCCAATTTGAAGTCTATTGTGAATTATTTTAATTACCCTATCACCCCATAGATGGCTTTTGATTATTTTGAGCTTTTTTCATATAAAAACGTCTATAAATAAAAATGAAAATAATAAATTTATAAATACAATAAATAAAAATATAAATAATAAAATCGCATTAATTTAAATTATTATTGTAAATTATTATTCTAAACTTTTATTTATGAAATAATAATGAAATAACATCAAAAATGTTAGGTTACGTTTTACTCAAATCAACAAATTTTGCGTTCTTTTTCTGCTCTGCTCGCAAGTACTAAAAAGTAGAAAAGGAACCACACCTATTATTATCTGCTTTCATGGTGAGGAATGGCTATTTTCACAACACATGGAATACGTAATCTTATCAATTTTTGAAGATATTAAGTACTAGCTGGAACCCGTATAAATCCCACATTACCGCTTCTCCTTACCATCTTGCCAAAAATATCTTGTTGATCAATTCTGAACCGATTGCTTAAATAGCTTTAGAATACACTATGTTCAATGTGTTTTCCATTTGTAGCTAGAATGTCAAGATTTTCCGATTTTCCAACTCTTGAACAACCTACATACAACTAACCGAGAAATGACACTTATTTGGCAAAATTCGTCCGCCATATTGGTCCCACAATTTTGAATTTATAACTTTTGATCCTAAATTCGTTATTTGCTACCTTAAACACTCCCATACACCGATTTTCATTGGAATCAGAATATAATTGACAAACTCGTCGGCCATATTGGTGCGGCCATTTTGAATTTAAGTTTTGATCATAAATTCGTTATTTGCTACCTTAAAAAACCCCATGTACTGATTTTCATTGGGATCCGAACACAATTTGCAAATTCGTCGGCCATATTTGCGCGGCCATGTTGAATTAATAAGTGTTGACCAAAAATTCGTTATTTGCGACCTTATAAACCCCGAGATACCCACTTTAATTGGAATCGGAACAAAATTAAGAAAATTCGTCCGCCATATCGGAACACAATTTGGGAATTCGTCGGCCATTTTGAATTTATAATTTTTGACTGCAAATTCGTTATTTGCGATCTTAAAAACCTCTAGATACCCACTTTCACTGGAATCGGAATAAAATTGGCAAATTCAACCATATTTCTGCTTGCATTTTGAATTTCGATTATACTTCGGCGGCCATTTTGAATTACGACATTCTGAAAAATAAAATATACCCCCATGTTACTCGCTGATAATAGAGCTTTCTATTGGCGAAAGAATTTTTAAAATCTGTTCGGTAGTTTTTGAGTTTATCCGGAACAAACAAACTTTCTCAAACTCAAACTCTTTTCTCTTTATATAGAAAGTATAGATAAACTCAACTCCTTGAAGTGCAGACCCAATGAAAGCTGAGATATGTAATTTTCACTGCGCATGGAAAAAGCGATTTTCAACAAATCTTCCATTCTTTTTAGAAGATTATCCATTTCTCTAGATTTTACGCACATACTTCACCCCGTAAAGTGCCTACCAAGCCATAAAAACTTATGTTTTGTTTTATTACCCTTTTATTACCTTTTTAGTACCTCGGGTAATAACCATGTGTTGAAGGAAGTTCTGTTAAATTTTTCCAGAAGAATGCGAAAGAAAAAAATGTTTAAGGAATTAAAAATAAAAATACTGTGTTGTCGAGAAGGTCCGTATTTGGTACCGAATATGCGACACAAGAAACGCATTTATTTTAGAACATTATTTTGTTCAAATGTCCAACAAGACATTATTTAAAATGCAAAAAGAGGAAATGTTGTTAGGTTCATGAGCGAGAGTGTAGAGTGAATGATCAAACAATTCCCAAACAAAACCGTGAATCTTTTCATTAGTTCAGGCAGCCATAGGCGTACCCAGGGGGGGTGTTTTGGGGTTAAAACACTGCCCGAAATAAAGACAAGAAATTGTGAACACTCATGTCATTCGAAGCTCATTGTCATTGTTTCGCACGAGCTGACTCCTAATAGACTTGGTTACCCTTCCGGTCTCAGCGGAAATTCCGAAGAGCACATTTTCTTGCTTTAGAAGATTGAAACCTTATCTGCGGAATATCGTATCTCAGGACAGACTGAATTGGTTGACCCTACCTAATGTCCACTATCCAATTCACATCGATCCGGAGAAAGTGGTTACTAAATTTGTAAGGAAGAATTCTTTTATAAGCACTCCTGTAAAAAATCCTGCGTACGCCTACCAGGGCCGGCGCTTCGTTTTTTGCGCCCGGCGCAGTAGACCTAATTGCGCCCCACCAGCTGTTCATTTTTTGATCGCAGTGCCAGTGAAGGAGCATGGACAAAGACACAAACACTTAAATATTAGATGGCCTACGAAAATACTCCGATAAAGTGATATCAAATTTGTTAATGGATTCTACAAGTTTTAGAAAGTTGCCATTATTTCTTTCATAAAAAAATCGGTCCGCTCTCTAAAAGCTAATAACTGCTCTGTATAAATGAATGAGGGAATCTTCTCTCACTTTCTCCTGAATTTGTACTTCTGATTCTCAAAGGCGGAGGTCTGGTCCTTCACTTTTTGGGTTACATCTTTTCGGGGAAACTTACATGGGCAAAAACTGTATGAAAATCTCCGGTAAGTTCCTGCACGAGGGGAAGTAAAATTTCGCCGCTTTTTGTGCATGAGAAAGTACAGGGACAGAAATTGGGTAAATTAGTTTAACTTCTTGCGCTTGCGGGATCCACATGAGTTCTGAGACAGACATACAGAATATTTTATCAAGAAAATAAACGGGGGAAATAAATCGTGGTAAGTCAAACTTTTTAAATATTAATTTCTGAAATTGCGCCCCTTTCCAATTGCGCCCGGTGCAAGTGCACCACTCGCACCTATGAAAGCGCCGCCCCTGGCCTATCCAGGCAGCGGTGTAAGGACTTCCTTTGTCATAAAGTAAAATTATTGCGAACGACAGTTTCCCAAAACGCGAACGTCGACTTTGAATGAAGCGTCTCAGTTGGAAGTGAACATTTCGTAGGTGGAACACGTCAGCTCTAATTGTTGTCCACGTTCAATGAAACCAATCATAAGGTCACCTTTTTCGTTGGAAAAAAAGATAGGCAGAGTTTTCCGATTCGAGTAAGGAGATTGTATGGTTTTTTACGGTTTTGTCGAAGTTGAAAGGCATTGCATTGATTGTTGTTTGGCTTATGCCTGTAGTCACATAATCTAGGAACAACTGTAGATGGATTTGGGCACCTGCATATTTTTTTGTATATGATAGTCTAAGCTTAGGTGCCTCCCTTTGTACTGTACGTACCGTCATGGTGGAATGTCTAGTAGTAAGCTTAGCTCGAAGGATAGGGAGAAACATAGGATATATTAGGGGGAGTCTGGTGGGTGTTGGAGGAGATGGCGGTGAACGTTGTGTTTGAACTTTTCGGTGCTGTATGAGTTCGGGAATACTGACTGTAGTAGGTTGTTCCACAGTCGAGTTGTTCTTGTTATAAACGAATTTCTAAACCGAAGTGTGCGCGAAGATGAGGGATGTAAACTGTGAGAGTGAGCCGAGCGGACAAGTCAGTGGAGCAGCGGTTATGGTAAAAGCGGTATGGTAAAAAGCTACATTCCTACAACGAATCAGTAAATATTTTGTTGTAATATTTAATCTTAATCCTAATTAACCTGATTTAATGATATATGGTCACTATTTAAGTTAAGAAAAAAATTAATTAAAGACGCCCAATGCTACTATTTCCATTCTCTTGTGTCAGATTCATGCGAACAGAATTCCGAAGCCAAGATAATTGACAAGATAGTTCTTCACAATAATACAAACAAAACCCAGAAATATGATGACAAAAATTTCATATTCACATCACATTTCAATCAAACAAGACCAAGAAGAATTCCCAACATGCCAAGCAACAACTGATTGACGCCAGTTTTGTCATATCATATCAGTATCACTACAAAAAAAAACATCAAGAATTGCAATACAAATCCGACTTTTCTAAAAAAAAAAAAAATTGAGAAAAAGAAAGAAGAAGCAAATAAGTGGAATAAATTGTCACACACAAGACAAGACAAGTATAATCCTCTGTCGCTTAAAAAGAATTAACAAGATTCCACGTCACAAGATCCTCTCTAAAGAGATGAAATGTTGCTTGATGGATTTACGAATAATTCAAGGTGGTAGCAACCCCCTCTCAGCCCGTAGTCGTCGTTGGGTGTACACAAACAGCATAAAAAAATACATAATCAAAATCCGGGAGCAGAAAAAAAATCCGAAAAAAAACCAGAAGAAGTGCGCCGCCGTGTGGTTAACGACTGCGAAGAAATCCAATAAAATCAAGATCGGTTCTCACCATTCTTCAGAGATAAGCGCTCTCATAACTTGGGCATGAATTTCAATTTATTGACTTGTCACGGCAAGTTTTTGCCACTTCCTTACAATTTCTTTTTTTTTTCTCTGCAGCACAACACACACGGCAAAGGAGTCATTGAAGGCGATTACCTCGAGGCTCCTTTTCCCTATACATATAACACACATGGAACTCCTCACTCATATGCTGGGGGCTTCGCCACCCCATTTTTCCCACATGGTAAGGACCCGTGTATATGCGCGCACGTTCCCAGTCCCCGGGTCTGCCCTGCGTCTTCTCCACCCCCCGATGGCAGGTCGGAAGATGATAATTCCCGACATATTTCATACTTCCAAGTCAGTTATGCTGGAAAAACTGCTTTTTCCCCACGGGCAGCTGTTTTGACATGACAGCGGCATTGAGCAGGAAAAACCGGGAAAAATTCCTTCTTTCCTTCTTCTTGTGTTGTTGTTGTTGTTGTTGTTGTTCCTGCTGTAATCTACTGAGGAAAATGTTGTCTGTCTGTCTGTCAGTTGCGCACAATATGAAGAGGCCAAAAGTGACGGCGGTGGCGGAGGGTGCTCGGGGTGGATTCTTGGCTCTACACCAAAAAAAAGTAGTAGCAAAGCAGCCCCTCCGACTCCTTCTCCACGGCGCTCCTTGATGACGAGGACGACGACGTCTGTTTTATTTTTTTTGCCTTCGCTGGTGATGTATGACTTTCTTGTTGCCACAATTTTCACACATTTCAACAAATCATTTACAGATTGTTGGGGAACAAATTATGAAGCATAAGGATTTCTCTGCTCCTTCCTTCTTTTATCCTTGCTTTATCCTTTTTTTGATGGCAGAGGATGTATATTTGTGTGTGCGTGTGATAATTTAGGACATGTTGATGGGAAAATATGTTGGAAGGATTTTCTCTTTGTTCCCCTCCCTCCCCCCACCCTAAATGTTCTTGTTTTTGAAGGATGTGGATTTATTTATTTTTTGTTTGTTTATTATGAATAAATGGAGGAAAGACAGCGTTTTTTTATGATGATGATGTTGATAGAAAAAGGATGAAGGAATATGATTGGGTTTTGAATGTTAATTTATGATTTTCGGATTTTGTAAGCAACAGGACGTGAGAAACTTTTTTATTATGATTCTATTAACTACTTTCCATACAACATATTTTTACATATGACGATGTAAGCATTTTTTCGGGCGGTCAATCAGGTTTTCTTCAAAAATAGTTGCAGGGTGCTTTGATGTACTCCAGAGCCTGGTCCAACAAAAAAGGGTCTCATTCTGCTGCATTCCGGACACTGGATTATCAAGGACAATGAGGCTGCAAGAAAGTGGTCTGACACGCGCGTCCCGAACCTTCCTGTGGCATCTTATGCTCCATCTCCAAGAGAGAGGATTAGGTTAAGAGACTGAACCTATTGGGAATCGGCCCCGGTATAAGACCTTCGATACACGGACGTCGCACAGTGGTTCCAAATCCCTAAAAGGAGGCCAAAAGTCCCTAAAATCGATCTTTGATTTGAGGACTTTTTGGGCCTAGTTATGGAGGCTGGTACCTAAGGTATTAGAAACACCGTTTTATAACGGTTAAACTTGCATGGGGGCCTCCCGGGAGCCCTCTGGCACGCGATTGCCTCGGCGCGGTACATAGTGAAACGGGTTTTTTGTGGTAACAGTGACCTTGAATCAATTGAAATGGCTTCTGCTAACGAAAGAAAGTACTTTTAAACGTTATTTCATATTGACAATAATTTTTTTTAATTATTTTAGTAATCTACCATTCAAAATAAGTTGTTTAATAATTTCGCGCTGTAAACGTCAATGTTTAAAATTACATTACTCAAAAGTCCCACGACATCCCACTCTCTAACAAGTTTTGCCGCATTCTTGAGATCTTTCTCTATAATTTGGAAGTTTCAAAAGTTGCCCCAGTTTGCCCCGATTTGTTTAATTTAAATAAAATTTCATAAAATTATGGCACTTTGTCCGCCATATTGGATCCGCCATTTTGTTTTTTTTAAATTTTGAATAGCAATTCGTAATCAGCAGACTCGAAATACTCTTCATACGAAATTTCATAAAAATCGGACCACTTTCTAAAAATTTTGTCCGCCATATTGGATCCGCCATTCTGTTTTTTTATTTTGAGTAAAGATTCGTAATTAGCCACCTGAAAATACTATTTGTACGTAATTTGATACAATTTGAATAACGTCTACATATTTTGGCCACCTTTTCGGCATTTGGAACCACTGTGCGTCGTTACAACGAATATTAAGCATCGTAGCAACGAAAATTAACCACGCAAATTTTACGTCGTTATGATCTGTCGATCGATGGATTATTGCAAAAAGCTCACTTTTAGGCGTTCTTCCAGTGTTTCTGTGGTATCAGCTGATTTTGATTTTAATTTTATTTGGAAATTAATAAAAAATATAACTTGTTTCCAGATTGCCGGGTGGACAACATCATAACAAGGAAATTAACCCTTTTTAATTTTTCTTCAGCGACATTCTTCAGTACACTTATTACAACTGTCAATCTATAATGACGAATTTAACCCGGTGTCACCTTCTAAAATGAAATTCGTCGTAATGATCAATTTTCGTCGTAACGACGTTGACGAATGTCGAGGGTATAAGACCCTTTGCGTGGGATATTTGTCTGGCCATGTAGGACTGCGGCACCACCTCCGCAATCAAGGAATGTCTCAGGGGACCGAATGCGACTGAGTAAAAAAAACATTCGCCCGCACTTATGAAACAGGCACGGTACGCCTGAATAAACTAGTTATATGACTAGTAGAACAACTACTTTGTAAGGAGGGAATAGTAGTTCTCAGTTGGATACCTTTTATATGAAAACAACCCACTCCTTTTGTCCTACGATGGAGCCAATTGCCCCCTCTGCACTACTTCGAAATACTTCGAGAACTAGTTCATTTTGAAGTACTCCGAGAACTAATTCATTTTGAAGTTCTAGGAGAACTAATTCATTTTGAAGTACTTCGAGAACTAATTCTTTTTGTACTATTTGGAGAACTAATTCAGTTTGAAGTACTTCGTGAACTAATTCATTTTGAATTTCTTGGAGAACTAATTCATTTTGAACTGACTGGAGAACTAATTCATTTTGAAGTTCTTGGAGAACTATTTCATTTTGAAGTGCTTCGAGAACTAATTCATTTTGAACTACTTAGAAAACTAATTCAGTTTGAAGTACTTCGAGAACTAATTACTTTTGAAGTTCTTGGAGAACTAATTCATTTTGAAGTACTTCGAGAACTAATTCATTTTTAACTAACTGGAGAACTAATTAATTTTGAACTAACTGGAGAACTAATTCATTTTGAAGTTCTTGGAGAACTATTTCATTTTGAAGTACTTCGAGAACTAATTCATTTTGAACTAACTGGAGAACTAATTCAGTTTGAAGTACTTCGAGAACTAATTCATTTTGAATTTCCTTTGAGAACTAATACATTTTGAAGTACTTCGAGAATTAATTCATTTTGAACTAACAAAACTACTAACTAAAAAACAAATTCTTTAGAAAAATCTTGTGGGCTTACCACTGATATTGTGATTAGAACTAGCTCCTCTCTAGATTACTTTGGCACCAGTACTAGAACTAGTCAGTCTCCCACAGTGCTAAAATTATTTCTATTTTCTAAGTAGTCAGTTTATTCCGACTGGCCGTGTGTCAGGCACATTTGTTCGCTATGCGTGCTAGTTGCGGGCGCGTTATATGCTTTTCAAAAAATTAACCAACTAAATTATTTTCACTCAAGTGAAATCACCATTTCGGAAGATAATGCTCGATCATCAAACCTTTGCCACAATAAAGTCATTGTTTCGTTTGCTACATGACCTCATATCATTCATATTTCTCTGTTTTCTTCAAGGTAAATTATGAGAGACTTATTGGCCAGGGTGTAATGTGAACTCTTTATTAATTCTCCAAATGGATTACAGCAATGTTCGAAGGTCGCTCGAAATATTTTTCAGAGTAAAAAATCTTCTTACCTCCCTAAAGCCTAAAGTACCTTAATACACGAGGATGCATGCTTCTGAAGCGAAAAGTTTTTTTTTAAACAAGGAATGCGTGAACAAGTAAAAAGAAAAGAGCCCTTTGCAAAAAATGTTTGCTTCAGAGGCATGCATCCTCGTATATTTAGGTCACAAAAGCTTTATGCATGTCCGTAGCATTACTCTGTCTGAAACTAATGTTCTTAAATAGAAAATTAGAATAATATAGATACATGGTGAAGTGATAATCACTGCCATCTATTGTCAGTATAAGTAATGACCTGAATTCCTAAAATCCACCGCAGAAATACTCGTACATTCAACAATTCCGATTTCATTCCACTTATATTGTCGAACACGTCCGGTTATTAAATCAACATCAATTATTAATTTTTTTTATTGAAAAATGAAATTCGCAATCGCAAATAATACTCCATAATAATAAAAAAAAATACATTTTGTAATCCACTATAAACTTTCTATTTGAAAAAATTAAAAATGAAGAACACAAAAAAAAACACAACGAAAATCCTTCGAAGAAAACTTCAACAAGGAAGGGAGAAAGTTTGATGCTTGTGCAGTCCTACTTCCCTCTCTCCTCTTACTGTTTAACGAAATTAGTTCCTGGTTCCTTCACGGAAAAAGTTTAATTAACGTCAAAGTTTCTGGTTCCGGGTGAGTTTAATAACTTCAAATTAATAAATGGATTGCTCCAAGGAAACTTTCTTCGTGAATATTGTTGAGGGTGAGAGATGGTGGGGAGTAAAATGATGGCGGGGTTGGGAAATAGCTTTGAAAATTTACTTAGTGCTTGGGTATATATAATGAGAAGTTTTATTTCACTTTTTAACACCATCAACATAGTTATGTAAATTGTAAAAGATTGAAAAAGTTTTATTTGTTTATGCATTTTTAAGTTGAGACTTGAACTTTTTCATAATTCGTATGATGGTTTCAAGTTTTAGTTTGAACAATAGTTTTGGCTATGAGGAGAATTGTAGTAACTATCGTTTTTATTAATTGGAAAAATTGTATAAACGGAGTGGGAATATAATATGTTAGCAGTAGAATCAATAAATCGCTACTGGAATTGGCTAAATCAACAAGTCAACCGAACAAGTACTATTGTCCGACTGTAGGCACCGGAGCCTTCTTAGTCCCCTCCATTTGCTTATAAGAATCAGAAAAGAAGCTCTTTCAGCTGCTTTGCGAATGTGGAGTGGACCTTGAGTCGAAATAGTAAACAGCTGACTTTTAAAAAACCACATATAAAACGACTTGACGGCAACAGCTGTGTTTCTTTCGTCCTGTCAAAATTACCTGACAGCATAACACGGAATAATTGTCTAGAGTTTGCGCCAAATGAAAAGGAAAATCGGCGTGCATGTGGGGAAATGACAATTCCATACACATTAAGATTGCGTGTAGTCTATGATTTATTATCTACATTTGTAGTGGAGTCTCTGTGCCACTGCGAGACTCTCACTATGGAAACAGCGATTTTGAGTTTTCCTTTTGATTTGGCGCAGCCTCTATGTTAATCAAAATTACACTTGCTATTTGTCATTACTTTTTTAAACGCTTAATGATCATTTAGCGAATGCTCATTAGGAGCGCTGTCTGTCCAGGGTATTATGGCATGTATGTATAACATAACTAACCAATTCCATTGTAAAAGTGCCTTATATGACCAAAAAGGGTGGCAAGGTGAACTGTTTGTATTCAATGGCAGTATTTCGTGGTACGTACTATTTGGTTCAGTGTGGTATCCATCGATTTTCTTTTGCAATTCGCAAGCTTGAATGAAGACTGAGAGACCTCTGTTATGGAGTTTCGGAAGTATAGGCCTAGTATGCGTTAAAGGGTCTTCAGGACAAAGGACGACCAGTTCATCTGCCTATAATACTTTGCGGCTTCGTGCCCGCGTCTACTTAAACTCAGAATGAATATCGCTTTGACCCTCCTCCTGCAGTATAGCACTTACCTGCAGTATAAGCGGTCCTTATAGATTAACATCAGCCTTGGTCCAATAATGCCATGCATACGTCTTCTGGAGCATTATTTGATCCATGCTTGGTGGTGGAGAGAAACTGAATCCTTTTCAATGGTGACAATATAGTGATCTTTCTCTTATGATACTGCTATCCCCAGCAGCAACCGTAGGCACCTGCCTGCGACCATTTCTTCGTGACCCGTAAAGTGGGTATTCAGGAACGGCAGAGATGCTTACATACCGTTTTTCCGTCTAATGTAAGATACTTGGCAGAATTGCTTCTTCTTTTTCTTTAGTGTGGTATAGGATCCAAAAGTACCGCAGCCACTCATTTGACCTATTGTGTACCTTATATTTGTAGGTCACACCGCTTGCGTTTCCTATCCTCCGTAAATGGTAATTCAGGGCGTATTATCAGGCAATCAAGCCAACAAGTACCCTGACAACAAGCCAACAAGTGTAGCCAACAAGCGTCCTAACATCAAGCCAAAAAGCGTCCTGACATCTTTTCTACTGCGTCCCAACATGTCCTTAGCCATAGGAAGACATGTTAATCAAGCCAACAAGTGTAGTCAGCAAGTGTCAACCCAGAAAATGTTCTGAAGGAACCGCTTAGAGTTGGCAAATCCGGGCACGGTCATCCACGGGGTGAGTTTCATCCAGGTCCGATCGGCAAAGGCCCTCTTCACCACACCCCAATAGCTGATTCAGATGAATGCAATATAATTGGTCCATAAAAGCCCCATGAGTACGTCGGGAAAAAGAAGGTCCATTCAGACAGAACCTCCATATCAGGATAAGGCATTATACAACTGGGTGCGCCCGGTGCCCAGAGCAGATCGTCAAACCCACTGCTATGTTGCCGTCGATACGGGTGGTTATCCAGAGTAGGGATGTTACGAATGTTCGCATTCGCTTATGCGAATGATTCGCATCATTTTAAACATTCGCATCAAGTAATACGAATGTTTTGCGAATGTGTATAGGTCGTGTGGTGCCTCGTGGAAAACAAAATGAAAATACGACAAATTTACAGATCTGGCTCGCAAATATCTGAGCGTTCCACCGGCCAGGGCTCCGAATGAGCAATTGTTCAGTGCAGCCGGCCATATATAGGAGCCCCTTAAGGACCCCATTCACAACAGGCCGCCGGCAGGCCGTAGCCCTTTAAGCCAGGTCAGCAGGTACCGCCCAATGAAGGCCATACATTACTAAGTCTGACTGAGGAATGAAGACATACGTCTAACAGGCCGTGGACTGCAGGTGACTTCATGATTCCCTACATACACACAGGCGAGGGCGACAGTTTAGCGTAGCAGGTTGTAAATTCAAGTGCAAAAATATTCATGGCCTCAACGAAAGACTGAATAGAAGTTCAGATCTTCAGGCACGGACTGACGATAAATACCCATACACATAAAGATTTTTGTCAGTTTTCTTGGACTGCAGGCCCAGTTGACGGTATGGCTGAGTGAATGTGTGGTTGTACTTGGCCTCAAGGCGAGAATACTTCAGGCCATGGCCTGCCGGCGGCCTGTATAGAAATGGGGGCATTTAGAAATCGATTCATGGAAATATAATATTCCTCTCTTGAACTTTGACTATTAAATACGAGAAGAAAGAATACCATTACCGTATATATCACTGGTCTATTGTTCTAATATTTTTTCATATCCTATTGTAAGTAATAAAAAAATGAGGCCTTAATTTAATTAAATTTTTTTAATACTATTCCTAAACATTCGTATTCGGATTCGCATTCGCGAATTCACATTCCGAACATTCGCATTCGCGATAGTGATGTGCGATTCTGTATCGATTTAAGACAAACCAGATTTTTTCGTGTAAAAAAATCGGGTTTTTCCAATTCTTTTCCAGCCGATACCATTTTCGATAATCGATTCTTTTTTAGAGAATCGTCCACCTTACTTCTCACTAAACAGGGTGTTCCGGACTAAGATGCTAATTCGTTAAGGGAGGATTCCTGGGCATATTTGGAGAAAAAAATTGTTCTACAGAATGGGGCTATCGGACTTATCCACTGCGACACCCTAGTAAAAATGTGCACTGCGCATTTGTTCGCTATGCGTGCGTGCAAGCTGTAGCGCCGTGCGTGCTAGTGCGTACCTGATGCATGCTAGCTGCGGGCGAGTTTTATTTTTACTCGGGCACAGGGTGTTTAAGAAAAGACTTTAATTATTCCTCAACTATTTATCGTAGAGCAACGCAATTAGGCTCAATTTTTAGATAAATGTACATTCTTTAATGTATAATATCAATATTATAAACCTCAGTCGAATATGTTAGTTCAAAGTCAACATTTTCTTTTTTTAACTAAAATTTCAACTAAAACCAAAAAATACGTAGTTCACCTATAATTTTTTTCCAAAATTAGAAAGCTTGGAGTATTTCCTATGAATAATGTTAAAACAATTTTTATGCTACGGCCTTCACTTTTGAAGTTATAAGCAATTTTGATGTTAAAATTGGCTCTATTTCGTGAGTACCTTTTCACCTAAGCTTTGTCGAAAAGTACCAAATAATCAGCTTGGATGCCTTTATTTTTATACGCTTTATATTAGCTTCACTTGTAACTATGTAAAAAAATCTTGGTAGTTAAATTTGACCCACTTCCCGGTTTCCGATTGGGCTGAAATTTTGCATACACGTTTAGTTTGGATGACAATGCAATCTAACCATCTCGTAAAAAAATCAATATGACGGTTCCAAGATGGCGGCCGATTTTTGCAATTGGGTTCTACGACCCCCCGAGATGGGTATCAAACGAAAGGGTATGACAGGTGAACACAAATAACTGTGTGGCGTCATTCCAAATTCAAAATGGCGGCTACACAAAATGGCGGAAGACATATAATGGACTAAAAATTAGAAAATATACTTATCAACTTCAAATTTTGCACTTGCATAGTTTGCAATGCAACCTGACTTTTTTATAAAAAAATCAAGATGGCGGTTCCAAGATGGCGGGAGAATTTTGCAATTGCGTTCCCCGACGCCGCGACATGGGTATCAACTGAAAGGGTATGACAAGTAGAATACAATTAGCTGTGTGGCTCCATTCCAAATTCGAAATTGCGGCCAACACAAAATGGCGCATTACCTCTTTCTTTACAACCCCCCCCCCCGCTATGGGTGTCAAATGAAAGGGTAGCCTGTGTCACGTCATCTTAAATCTAATAGGGCGGCCGCCAGACAATAGACATAAGAGACTAAAAAGTAGAAAATAAAAATAAATAGTTTAAAAAATCTAAAAAATACGCTTTTAATTTAAAATGAACTATGTAAAAATTAAAAAATAATTTTGAATGTAAAGTCTTTATTGCTTCAGCCAGTATATGGGAACAGCCTACCTTTAGAAATCAAGTTCAGAATAAAATTAATGAGGTTATTGGTAAAAATTATAAATATAACTTACTTAAATGTAAAAAAGGGTGGGGCGTTAAATAAAAGTTCCTGTATTTATAAAATAAGAATATAGGTAAGAAGCGCCCTTTATTTTTTATAATATAGTGAATTATTTATTTTAATTTGGCAATGAAATTCGTTTTTTTTTGTTTTGTTAAATTTAATAAAAAATTTATCAAATAAATGTAATTTTTCTGTAAATATTGTAATCG
This sequence comes from Thereva nobilitata, assembly GCA_963855945.1. Classification (NCBI taxonomy): domain Eukaryota; kingdom Metazoa; phylum Arthropoda; class Insecta; order Diptera; family Therevidae; genus Thereva; species Thereva nobilitata. Next base: position 88,309,178 of record OY979697.1, read on the forward strand.
ATTTTTACAAAATCGATTTTTTAAGGCCAATTTATAGAAAAATCGATTTCATTAAAACAAAAATCGATTTCCAAAATCGATTTTATTTTTTGAAAATCGCACATCACTAATTCGCGTATGTGAAAAATATCACATTCGTAACATCGCTAATCCAGAGGGCATCAGGAGTAGATGACGGTTCGATGGCCGATGGCCGATTCGCTCGGACCTTCTATATATTGGCAATATTTTTACCATGATCGGCTGTTTACGACCCTAATTGCTTTCTTGTATCGCATTGAACAGTCCAATATTGGGTTTTATAACAAATAAGGTAAGCTGGCTACTATTAGTTCCATTACTATGGAAAGGCTTTCTTGCTTTATTGGTCTGAACATGACACCGTTTATGTCGTATTTAGGGCACACTGTAGGGTATTTATCGTTTTATTAAGTTACGTGCTTGTCTTTACTCTCTCTCTCTAAGTACGTGTGAGAGTCTGGTCTTTGAAACTTCCCTGAACTGTCCCCAAAACGTTTTCTTGCGGTTCCTACAAGGCTCTTGCTTGTACCCCTCTAAATTTGTAACGATGGTGATATTCAATTATATTCAAATTTTGAAAAAGGTGTGGTGTCTAGGATCCTTTCAATTCGAGTTTATATTCCCCAAAAATCGAATTGTGCAACTCATCCGAATATCAAAATTTTGTATGTGAGTGTAATTATTACATTAAAAATTAGTTTAGTTTTTTGTTGCTTTCTGTAAGGATAATAAAAACCTGCATTAAAAAAAAATAACGAAAAAAAAATACAGTACAAATGTAAATGTGCCCGCCCAAAAAACGAAGTTACTCACTGCGCCATTCGGTTGGCAACTTCTCTCATCACTTAACTTCGCTCCTCATTCTACAAGCATCTCCCGCTGCTTGGCTTTGCATATTTCCAGCCAAGTGCAGAAAGCTGAAACTCGAGGAGTAGAAAAATGCTGAGCAGTTGTTCATGAAAGCAAAGCACCTAATCTGGGGCTAAAGTGCAACATGGCGCATTATTCAATGCCGTGTAATGACTCTTGCACTCTGTGTAGCATTTCACAGAACGGAAAACATAGCCACCTTTTAACATATGCAATCGCATACTATACCAGCACCCAGCAGCAAACGGGCATCAGCAGCCCCCAGCCAGCACAAGCAGCAAGCAGATCGTGCAGATATACCCCGCATGCCCCGGCATTTAGAATGCGCTTTGCCACTGCATTTTGTGCAATGTACTCCTTTCTTGCCACCTATAAATGCATGCACTTCTCCAGTGTGCTGCAACGAAGGGCCCGGAACTGTGTGTTGGGTTTTGGTCGGGAATGGGATGTTGTGCTGTGCTGTACTGAGCGACTCTTGTTCCCGCACGGCTGACATATGTTCAGGACGCTTTTATGTATGTAAACACATAACAAAAAAAAAATAAGACCGGAGGAACATAAATGGTTCGAGCGCATAAATATTTAATAATATGCTCTGGGGCCACTTGAGTGCACACGTCCCTGAATGTAAGAAGCTCCCGTGGCACCGCCCCACTCGTGTGTCGTTCGGGCCTCTTACCACGTTGTTGGCTAGAGGCACTAAATGGAAGAAAGTATAAAAGTGGCAGGAATTTACCCATTTATTTGCGCACATAGTTACATACCTGGTTTATGAGTCTTGTTAAAGTCAGCATTTATCCCGAAGAGCTGAGGCAAAACATAGCCCTCCCCGGACTCGACAGATAGGTATGAAGTAGCACTGCCAGAGTATAACGCTGCATACTTGGGGTATAGTTACTTTTTTTCTCTTTACTACTTTATTTTTTTTGGACCCACCTCTCTCCTCTATGTTGGTTAAGTCTTGTTGCACTACTCTGCTACTTTGAAGCACTCGGCTCCACGCCCGAAGAGAAGCTATACACATTGCTTCATATCGCGTTGGAGGCACTTTTTAACCCTTTTTTGTTGCCATCCCGTTTAGAAAATGTTTTGCAATTCAAACATATAAGCAGCTTGCATCCACCTTAGCTTATTGTGGGCTGTGCCTGGCTCAACATCAATTGCCGCGCCAACGGCAGCAGCGGAGTCGAGGGCACTTGGAGCTGACTTTTGTACCATTAATAGCGCAATTTATTATTTTAATGATATACTCACTTATTTCGTGGCATGAAATACTCATGAGTTTGTGCCATGTTAAAACCTCCGTTCTTGGGCTCGTATAGTTGACGCTTTTGCTTTTGTTTGCTTACCTGTCACGGTGTTTAAACGTATTTCTTGGTAACTTAAATGCGAGCTAAAGTGGCGAGTTTATGGGCAACCCCCAACCCGGTCCCGCGTGCCGCCATGCCGCCCAGGGTTAAGGGAGAGGAGATAGAGAACGATTATTTGCTGCGGTAATTTTATGAGTTTATTTAATAGTTTTGTTAAAGTTTAATGGTTTTTGAATTTATGAAGTTGATTAACTTGTTTTGTGCGAAAGAGTTGAGTTTGAGTTTTATAAGTGGATGGTTGTTTGAAGAGATTGTTTAAAAGTAATTATCTTTTATTATGGGGGTATTATATGAAATTAGATTTCTTATATGGAATAAGCATGCATGTTTGTGGGTAGATTAGAAACTTCTAAAGATGCTACAAGTTACCTCCAAATGATATATTCAAAATACTTCTTTACCAACCCAGCGCGAAATGGAATGCTGTAATAGCAATCGTAGAACATTCCTGAAAAGGCTTGCAGCGTTCCCCATCACATCACAGTTCTACATATTTTTTTAATGCTCCTTTATGGCCATTCCTACACAAGGGACTATGCTCCTAGAGCAAGAGTTTTGTTGCCTCCGCACGCTTTCTTTGCCCAAAAAAAGCTCTTGCTCCAGAATCGTGATCCCTCTTGTAGGAATGCCCTAACAGCGTTTTAGAAGCATTAGAAAAAGTTTTTTTAATAAAGAATTCATGGCGGCCTGTGGATGTGTGAATAAGTTCCGGCGTGAAAAAGCTTTTATTTTTGTTCACCTTTTCCAATTGCCTTTTACTTTCCAAAAGCGTGAGTCGTTTTACCAATGCGGTCCCCCAACTAAGTACTAACCACGTCCAGTGCTGCTTGACCTCCGCAATCGAACGAGAACCGGTCTATTGAGTATGCTTATGGAACCCTTTATGGTTACCCAGATAATTGCCCGTTTTCTTCGTCCTATACAATTTCTTAAAGCTCAATCAAAGTAGTATTCGATGGGGTCGAATCTAATCCTCACAGCATCTCTGCAGGTGCTCCCCAGGCCTCAATTTTATCACAAGGGCTCTTCCTAGTTTTTATAACAGACCTGCTCTCAATTCCCTCCAACTCAGTTCATATCTTTGCTAACGACAGTGTTCTGCGTTACTTGCATTGCTTCGATAATGTAAGACAAGCACGAGCCAGGGATTGTTTGCATCTTCGTGAACTTATGTTCAATTCAATCAACAGGGATATAAAAATGATTCTAGATTGGGGAAGAAAGAATCGTGGTAAATTTAACGCATCAAGAACAAGTATTGTCTGATTTCTAATAAAAGGTGCTCCACAATTCCTCGCGCTTTAGTTGACTGTCTAGAAATGACTACCGAACAATCTCTCAATATCCTAGACACAATATTAACCGAAGATCTGCGTTGGAATAATCACATATTCCAAATTGCTAAACAAACATGTCAATGCCTGGAATTTTTTTAAGGGTACAAAATCCTCCTTCAGCCGTCGGCAAAAGCTTTAATCTAAAAATCCTACATTCGCCCTCGCCTTGAATTCAACTCTTATAACAAACCGCCTTAGTGAGCCTGAACAAGGTGCAAAATCGCGCTCTCAAATTTATTGGTGATGGCGCGACATTGACTCATTCAGCCACCACAGGAATGTACTGACTCTTGCGAAATCCTACCGCTTGCTTTTACCATACTGACTTTCCCACTGAAATAAATAATCTTCTGACTCTAAGACAATGTTTTTCCCGCAACACAAGACTAGCCCATACGGCTCACTCTCACAGTCTACACAGTTGTTATTTTTGCGCGCACACTAGTCCAGAAATTCGTTCATTACCAGAATAACTCGCCGTGGAACAACCACCCACAGTCAGTATTCCCAAACTCATACAACATCCAAGAGTTCAAAGGCAAGGTTCATCACCACTAGCTATCGATTTTACTTTAAAAAATTAACTTTAATACTCATTTTAGTCATAACGTATCGCAAAAACTCTCATGCAAACACTATAAGCTTTTCTTTTCATGAAATATATAATATGGTTGGAGCCTTAGCTAAAAAGGTTGTTTGAAAGCTTTTAAGCTTTTTTTACTTTGACGTCATAAAAGCTTCAAATTTTCATTCGTGAAAGCTTTTTCATTAATTATATCACGAAAGCTTTTATAAATTCATAAGCTTTTTTACTTTGACGTTATAAAAGCTTCAAATTTTCATTCGTGAAAGCTTTCACATTATTTATAACACGAAAGCTTAAAAGCTTTATGTACTTATATGTCAAAATTTTAATAGAAACTTGATAAAACTAAACTTTTCCGTGGCAGAAAAAATACAAAATTATTTAAGCATAATCAGCTGAGAATAAATTGTAGATGTTTTGAAAAGATTTAATAAAAATCAAACTTTTTTGATATGTGGTATGTAATTGACGTGCATATGTATGCATATTGAGGACATTTACAGTGTAGATTTATTTTGCTTTAGAAAGTATTATAATGTCTACAAACGAATAATACATTCAAAATCACAACTTTTATTGCTGAAACAAACCATTAAAACTTTTTATATACTGTTCAAACACAACCGCGTTAAAATAAAAATCACAAACCAATTTCTTAAATACACCATAAATCAGCCATCAAAAAAAACCTTTAAATTGTTCACGCCGTTTTACTTCAATTTTTTCAACATCAATAATAATTTTTCATATTACATCGAAAAACGTTCCAATAAACTTCAGCCAAGCCAGCCAGCCAGCAGCGAACGAGCCAACCAATCTCCCATCTCCCCCATCAACCCTTAGCAGCAATATTCGCCTCCTTAGGGAACTAAAGTGTAAAGGACTGGGAAAGAGGGATGCTGTTGGAAGGGAGCAGAAAAAAATCATTCAATCTACCAAATCCACTTAAATATTAGACAAGCTCGGCTGGAAGATAATAAAAAGAAGAAAAAAAAAGAAACGGAATTTTCGAAAATAAATTGCACCCAGCACAGCCATTACGGCAACATCTCAAATTGATTTAACAACCCCCAAAGATAATGTCGACAAAGACTCTGCTGGCAAAGTCAGTTTGAGAAACTCGCTCCGAAAGAAAAGCGAAAAGTTCCGTAAAGTACTGCGGAAAGATAAAGAACACGAAGCCATAGAGGTTCAGAAGAAATGTGACAAAGGCAATGTATAGGAAGAAAAGCGGAATAAAAGATAAACTGAATCCCCCACCACCAATCACCCCCCCCCCCCCAGAAGAAAAAAAAGGGGGAAAAACACGAAAGAAAGCATATTCCATTCCCGATTTCACGCTTCATTTCAATTCAGATGGAGCCTTATACATTTATCGTCCTCCAATGGTCCTTCGAGTCGGTTCCGGGATGTTCGTTCCACAATGGAACGGAGGAATTTCGGGCCTCTTTTACATACCAATGCATATCTTTTTGGGTATCCATTTTCCCTACACAGGCAACTTGCGGCACAATGCTGGGCGATTTAGGGGTGCGGGGACGTTGGTATTCATAGCAATTTGGCTTTTGTGTGATCGTCGACCCCATTTGGTAGTCCTAAAAAGGTTTTCGATAATGAACCGAAACTTATCCGGAACTACCCGAAAATGAGGGCAAGGTTTATTTGATGGGGGGGAGGGAGGGCTTGACTACTTACCATAATGAGGTTCCAACTTGTGAAATTGGTGGAGCAAACAGATTTGTGTCCACTGAAAGTAAATGGAGTGCGTGTGCTCCAGAGGTTATCATCATCACCAGCAACACCTGAGCATCGCCACTTCAATCAAACTGTTGAAGCAAATTGGAGGTAAATTGACGATAATAGACTTTCTGGAACAAGGGGGTGGCGGGGGGATCAAGGTCTGGATGGGCTGGCTGGCAGCCCATCGATTATTGCCTTCAGAAAGGAATTGGAAATGCCAATAAAAAAATTCCCCTCAACGCCAGTTATATGCCTTTAGGGAATTTCCTGTGCCACTTGACTGACTTCTCGACATGATCGTTACACAAATTCGCCTCGAGTGTTCCGACATTTCCTTTTTGCACATAAAATAATAATAAAATAAATAAAGGGAAAACTTCCCTTCATCCGAGTAAGGATCCTAGAGATTACCGTTCCCTACTACCCAAAAGCTATCCCAGAGCCGTTGTTTGCTTGTATGTAAAAAGGAATTCAATCTGGTTACGTTCTCGTCCTGGTTTTTTTTTCATTCTTTTCTCCCTTGTAAAAAAAAAAGCTCGCCTTCATGGTAACCAAGGAAAATTGAAACTCATATCACGTCCTTGTAATGGCTACAGCAGCAACACACACACATACAAATACGCAAATCCAATGGATATATCCCACCCGCGCGCGCTCTCTTTACAGGTATATAAAAGTAGTCTCGTCCCCGATGTGATTGTGTTTGAATATTTTACGGCCATTTCGGCGATTTGCTCCTTTTTCCTTTTTGCACAACCACACACCATTCTTGCAAGGATATGGCCCATAGCAGAGTTTTTTTTATAGCTACATCACCGCACCACAGCGAAGTTAACTCGCTGTAAAAGACAAGCCCTAAATACCAGGATACCAAAAAAGGACCAACAGTTCAGGGCTTTCGCGCCGCGTTACTACATACCTTTTTCGTCTGGGCTTATATACCATAAAGAATCTGTACAGAGAACCAGAAGAGATACGGAAAGGAAGGAAGGAAGAAAACGTGGGGAAGGGGGGGGGGGGATGAGATGTGCTTGCTCCAAAGCTAAAATCAATAAAACATGGTTGGCATGGGATGAAAGGACGCGAACGCGACTGGAATTGCGGAATACAAAGGAGAAAATTGAGGCTATGATGAAACGGGTAGAGATGCTGGTATGGTAGAGTCCCCAGAGCTCTACCAGCTTGTGCTACTACATTGGTAGCAAAACCAGTAACTAGCTGCTGGTGCTGCTGTTCATCCACTCCCTTCTAGCAGCCCTTCCCGGTCACCACTCCCCATAATCAAAAAAGGACTATAGAAAAGGCATGGCAATTTTAGTCTCTCTGTCTCGCGCTCTTTCTACTACGGAAGGGTGGAGATCCTTTGTGTGTATGAGGAGGGATATATCAGAGTAAAAGAGTAGAAATGCTGCTACTATAGGTATGCAGGGACTTAGCCCAAGCATAAATATACCAGAAGCCCTGTGTGCAAGAAGAGATTTGAAAGGGGATTTTTAAAGGATAACATCGCGCTAAGATTGCATTTTTTATCGGATTAGGTTTTTTTTTGCTGTTGTTGTTGCTGCTGCTGCTTCTGTTGTAATTTGTTTGAGATCCTTTTGTTGAAATAAACCGAGTATGATGGGGTGGAAAACTGTAAAATTTATGTTGTGGCTTGGACTTTTGAGTTTTGGAAAATTTTATTGTTAGTATAGCAAGGATGACAGTAAGGATTTTTTTTTAAAACAGGTTTTTTATTATTATATGTACATTGTATATTTTTCTTGTTTACGTAAAAGATTTTAATTTTTTTGTTTTTATTTGCATTTTATTTCACTAGGGATTAGCATGGTTTTAAATATATATGTAGAACACGTAGTAAACTTTCGAATAATTGAAGCACAAACACAAATACAAAGCATCGTGATCGTATTTTTTTAATGTGAAAGCCTAAGCTCTGGTATCAGCCTTTATTCTATTGTATTTAATAAGTACAATGTATAACGTATGCTTTAACACTTCATAAACAGCCTTAAAATTTTTGAACTGAATTCCTGTACGAATTAAAAAGCTTTTTTACTTTGACGTCATAAAAGCTCCAAAGTTTCATCCTTGAAAGCTTTTGTAATAATAATTACGTCAGGAAAGCTTTAAAGCTTTTTTTGTGCTTACGTCAGGAACGCTTTAAAGCTTTTTGTACTTGCGTCATAAAAGCTTATTTAAAAAAATTATTTTTCCTAATTCAAAGACGCAGGTATTTTTGGATTGCGTATAACGTATGCTTTAACACTTCATAAACAGCCTTAAAATTTCAATTTTTACTGAATTCTTGTACGAATTAAAAAGCTTTTTTACTTTGACGTCATAAAAGCTCCAAAGTTTCACCCTTGAAAGCTTTTTTAATAATAATTACGTCACGAAAGCTTTAAAACTTTTTGTACTTATGTCAGGAAAGCTTTAAAGCTTTTTGCACTTACGTCATAAAAGCTTATTTAAAAAATTATTTTTCCTAATTCAAAGACGCGTGCATTTTTGGATTTCATTACAAAAGCGTGAAGTAACTTTAAATTATGCATGAATAACTAATATCCACTGGGTTTACGATAATGATACAATTTTTACAACTTGGTATATATTTGCAGTAAATTTTTATAGTTTGAATATTGATGATTAAAATAAAATCGAGCATGTGAGCAACCATTCTGAGACTTTTATTCTGTTCTCTTGTGTGTGATTCACATAAACGTTCTGTTTTAAAAATTAAATAGACGGTATTTAGCTAAGTAGCTTAATTTTAATTACGTTATTGCACGAAAATGGAAAGGAGAAAAATCACAACTGAACAGAAAATCATTCTCTAAGGTTAATTATTATTCCATCTCTTGATAAATCTCCTTCGAGTCTCAACTTTTCAATTTAGTTCAACACTTTTGCAATTCAAACAAAACATTTCTATTCCCACTACCATCAATTTTTCGCTTCATTTACATAATCACAGTTCCAACAAATTAAAATATTACTGAAACCATCACCAATAAATTACCCATTCTTCTACAATCTGTAATTGCATTCCTTTTTATACAGTAATTTACACAAAAGATAAAGTCCTTTTTAAATTTTTGGTACACTTCAGACATTTCATAATTAATCTTAAATCTTAACCTTAATCGTCTTCAATTATCCTTATAAAGCCAGCTCAGAGAAAAACTGGGAGAGAGAGAGAAAGCAAAAAAAAACCTTTCAGCCAAAATCTCATCATATCTCTGTCAAAGAATTCATCACAAAAGCACAAGAATGACAACAAACTCATCGCTTCATCCCTTAACAAGTCTTATCGTCTCAACCTTAACAAATCCCCGTTATCCCCACCATCTTTTGCCGCGTCACTATTACTCCTCCTTTCTCCCCCTTTCTTTTTATGCCGCCATCAGCTTCTATAATTTCTTAAATCTGTATAATTTTGAAAGGCATTAAGAGGAGCGCTCGTCATCTGTATCTGGCATTTAGATACTTCCACGTTTTTTTTTTGCTTAAACACTATGCCAGCACGTACCATATAATGGAGGGAGATGGATAGACATTTAGAATGGGAAAAAATTGTGTCGTTTATACCGTTAAGTTCTCCCACTGAACATCCGGGGAAAATAAACTCATTACTTGCTGTCACTTGAAATGACTCCCGGCCTTAGCGCGCCGTAAATTCCATTAAATTTCCCTTCAATTTCCTTAATAATCCCTGAACAAATTCCCAACAGCATTCAGTTTGCCGTCATCGTCCCCCGCGCCGTCCGCCCCTTGTAGGATCTGGATATAGAGGGACGTCAGTAGTCAGCTGGAAATTGTGTGTTATATCTATGTCCCCACCGCTTTATGTCATTTTTCTCATCTTGGCAGCCATCAAAGCTCGCCATTCCTTCCCCTAGAATGGTGGGTGGGGGGAGAAACGGTCTTTATCTTAAGCCCTACGTCGTCGTTTTCAGAGTCGTCAACGACGACAACGATGGCTCTTCATCCCCATAAAGCAACTAAACAGCCCCATTACAAAGCTTCAGCGGAACTCGCTCTTTTTACTGCCTGAACGCTGCTGCCGACCCCACTACCAACAAGCAGAATATCCAGGATTCATACTTAAACAAACCGCATCGAATACCCGAACCCTTGCTGCTCATCATCATCGTCTTACTTTCTTCTACGTACTTATCTGTCCCCCTCCAGCCGCGTTAATGTCTCCCCCGAAAAAAAAGGGAAAGAACGCCCAAACGTAAAACTCGTCGTAAGGGGGTAATGGTGGCTGTTAGACTGAATCTAAAGACCAAGGATGAAAGGATAAAAAGCTTACAAGAAGAGATCACATTTGTTTCGCCCCATAAACGGGTATGACGACGTGTTCCAATGATGATGACGAGCATAGAGAGACGAATATGATGATGGGGTAGAAAATTGTGAAACTACACACCTACAAACCTACCCGACAATTTTCGGCTGACGTTGGGCGTCTTCTCGATTTCAAGTATGACCCTCTCGCCCCATTTGCCCACTCCGCCCGCCTCCATACATTTTTGTACCATACGAAAATGGAGTCAGACCCCCCACCATCCCTTGATATGGCGGGCATAATATGAGCGTTAAGCTACTTTTATGGTCGGCGTTAAGGCAGCTTGCAGTCAGTCAACGGCCCTTCTACAGGTCTGACTTTTTGTACATCCGTTAGTACTTATACTTATACGATAGATACGATGGCGGGGGTAAGGGTTCAGAAAAACGTGTGTCAGGGGACGGCAAGAAGGAAAGCTTTTCGCTTCGGAGTTTTAAAAGCAAGTGTAACTTCTGTTTCTTCTTGTAAGCTTCATATTATGAAGGCAACAAATGGATCCTTTACGTCAAGACTCATGAAGGATTATGAGGAATTTCCCAAGAAAGTGGTAAGAAAGAATTTTCCCACTGCTTTTCTATTGTTTTTTTTTGTAGTGGTGGTAACGTTGGGATTTATGGAAACGTAAAAAGGAGTATTGATGAGGCTTATTATATCTTGGTCGACTTGTTTCCGATACAAAATCCTTGTTTTCTTTTGAAACAATTAAGTGAGCCAATATTTGCGCTAAAAGGTGGCCACTTTGAGATTGATAAGTCCAAATCAATGGTTTAGTCCATTCTTAAAATTTGTTAGGAAACGCTTTATAAAATTAGATATTTTTTATATCCGTTCTTATTGTGCAAAAAAACATCGAAGATTCTTTCATTTTTTGTATTATATTCTGCATATTCTGCTGGATATTAGCCGATCTAGCTTCTCTCTGATCCGGTCGTTTTCTTCTATTCGGAAAGAGCTTTCACAGTGATACCAACACCAAAATTTCCCTACAGATTTTTATAAAGGAGGATGATCCGATCGATAGGCCTATCGATCTAGCAGCGGAAAAATAGTCGTAAAATAATACCCCCAATAATATCTAGAGATTTCAGCTTTCAGATAATGACGTAGGTTCACACACTTTTTCTCCAGCTTTAAAGCGTCTGGCGGAAGTTAGGGCCCACCGGAGGTGTCTGGCAGTAATTAATATTCGTTTCAAATAGTATTCTGTGCAGAATGGTAGTATTCTGTGCAGACTCCACCCAAGACTCTCCCATCATGAAAGCCCACCCGAGGCACACTAACCTAATCCAGCGAAGTTCAACTAGTTTCACACAGGTGGCGCTCACATTCAAAGCTCACCGCACAGGTTCTTGTCACGAATAAAGCTCACACGCAAGTCCACAACCTATGACATTACTGCGCTAGTACCGCCATAGCTATACTACTGACTTAATTGATGTTGATTCTATGGCAGTTGGGAAAGGAATGCATTCAGTATCGATTCTAATAAATGGGAATTGATTCCACTTTAGATTGTAAGCCCACGTAAGAAGCAATTCTTTTTGAATTAGGATGTCATAGTCTAGAATGAACTAGACCTGCTTCACCTAGGATCATTTCGGAATCGAGTACCTGGAACCAATCCTGAAACGATTACTGGGTCGTGGTTCGAATCAAGGGGAAAAAAATTAAAAAAAGCTTAAAGGTGAGCTTTTAAATTGACCCGAGTTGAAAGACGAACCCGAACCAAATTCTTACAAGTTAATAGACGAAAATCCATGCTGCTGTATGGAATTAAACCAGAGACCTCTGCGATAACAGTCGGAAACCTTTAGTTTTTAAAAGAGTCTCCAAAACAAAATGGAACTATCTGGAAATCGGATAAGGGAGGAGCTTGGATATATAAATGCAGTGGCAAGCGGTATTTAGCGTACATTTTTGATTTGAAAAGAGATAAAAGTGTTCTAAGTGATCAAAGTGGCCTAAAGCGACCTAAAGTGAAAATTAGTGGGTCCACACGATAAGGCGTTTTGTCCGTCCGACTTTCCATGCTAATTCTGTATAGACTGTGAAGTTTCAATGCAACGGCCGAATGGAATGTCTTCCGAGATGTCGGAAAAATGTCTCTGGTTACTTTTCCAGCGACTATACTTTATTTTACAGACATAATTCTATAGAAGTCTATTGTAGACAGAAGTCTCTGTGACCAAAAGTCTATATCAATCCTACCGTGACAGAACAATATAACTTCGGTATTTGAACAGGAGATGAATTCCTCGGTTATCGTGCTTTTACACTATGCCTGGATAAAAGAAAGGCAATTTCTGTAGAGAGAAGAAACAAGAAAGAAAGATATTTAGATGAGGGAAGTGGAAAGATGAAGGATTATAGTACTGCGTGGAATCGAACCACGGACTGCTGAGATGGTAGTCGGGCGCCTCAAACCCAAGAATACGAAGGTTGTCCTATCTAAGTTATATTCTAGTTTTTAAAACTAACATGCAAATAAAAATATACTATAATATAATTACCCAGTTGGGAACAGAATGCATTCAGAATGGATTTAGAATTGATTCCAGTACATTGGAAGTGATTCCACTTTAGATTCAAAGACATGTAGAGAATCGATTCGTTTTGCCTTGGGATTTCATAGGACGGAACCAATTCATTCCTCTCTGCATTCCCTAGAATCGGTTCGGAATTGATTGGACATATTTTACGCTTAGCAACGAACTGGGAATACATTCGATTCCCTTCTGCATTCTCCAGAATTCATTCTGAATCAATTCTTCTGGAATGGATTCTTCTTTTCCCAACTTGGTATGAAGAATCCGTATCCGTAAGAATTTAATACTTGAACGAAATCATAAGCTTTTTTACTTTGACGTCATGAAAGCTTTAAAGTTTCACCCTTGAAAGCTTTTTTAATAATAATTCCACCACGAAAGCTTTAAAGCTTTTTGAACTTACGTCATAAAAGCTTATTTAAAAAAGTATTTTTTTCTAATTCAAAGACGCATGCATTTTTGGATTGCATCACCTCGGACCTCGAAACTGAACTAACAAGCAAGTAAGACTATACTACAATCTAAAAATAAAGAGACCAACTATGGGCGATCCGGCAGCCACCTTTGCAAAGTACTGCTATTCCCAAGATACAGCAAAACAATCAATTTCTTCTTTCGTTAAGCATATTCTGAATCAATACTTCGAGGATCGTTTCTTCTTTTCCCAATTGGGATCTAACATTTCGTAGATCAACATTCAATTAACAATGAAAAAAAATTAACAATGATATTAACGACATTTTATAAATACTTACCTCAAACCTTGTTACACATTCTCGGGTCCAAAAGAAATCATCTTTGTGTATCAATAAAATTTTAATTATACTTCAACAAAATACCAAACTTCTCACATTAAAATTCAACTACAACAATTTCGAAAATAACAAACATAAACCCCTAAACATTTTGAAACTATAAAATCAAAAATAATGACCTGGGATTGTAAATAATCAGAACAAGAGTTCTGTTAATGATTTTCCGTTTTCTAATCTGAAGCCACAAGACGAAGTGAAACGAGAAATATAAAAATACTCGAATGGAAAAAACGCAACATTTTAGCCCCATAAAATTGCTGCTTTGACTGTTTTATTCCCTCTATTTCAGGCGCAAGTGATGCCTCAATCATCAGCAGCAGCCAGCCCCATAGAGGAGAGTTTTGCCATAGAAAATATATATAATGCCGTTAAAACTAGCAGCGATTGCCTCCTTTCATTCTATAAAATTTTCTATGTTTATTTTCATTTATTTTAACATTTTCTCTCTCTCCCATTTTATTGCCATTTTCTCAAAACATTATTTCGCCTTCTTTTATTGTCCGCGCCACCATTTATAGCTTTGCCCGACTGACGATTTAATGAACACTGAAAACGCTATAAAGTTGTAAATTTTACGACACACAGCATATACCCTACCCGACGGTTATTATTATTATTTCCGAAAGCGCGCTTACTACACAGAAATACTGGCACACCAGCGCCAAACATCATCGCCTTCAAGCTATATATATGCTCGCTTGGCTTGTCGTCGATGCATCTGTATGGGTGTGCATGTCGGATTATTTTATGGCCGACAAATGTGTCGTAATAGAAATCTCCAAGAATTATTATATTTTATGAGTAGAAACTGAAACGACCGACATTTATGCCTGCGCTAAGCTATACACACCTTCGTTTAGCACTGTGCTAACTTGGCTCCCGTGCTTAAAGCTCCCGCGATGCCATCATACGAAATGACATGGGGTGCCGCAGGGGTCTATCCTCGGAACTGTTTTATTTTTGCTTCAAGTTTTGTTAGAAGACGAATGCCATATGTTCGGTTCGTATGGAGGCCGAACGATGATTATAATAGTGTAATGGTGATTTATTCATTTGCAAAAAATAAAACAGAATTCTGTGGAAAATGTCTTTTTTGTTTATATTTTCAAAATTAGTTACTAATGGCATTTGGCACGAAATAGTTATGGCAATTAGAATTAATTAATGTTAAGTGGTTTTACCGTATGAGGTTTTCTTGTGGCTTTGGCTTTTGTGTATATGGAGAAGCATAGACGGAATGTGATGCAATGAGAGAGTTAAGATCGAGCTTAAGATTTACGAGACATTTTTATTAATTATTAATTACAATTCCTTAAATGCAAAAAAGGCGTTAGTTGAAGAATATTGGATGCGGCTGTAATATGTAATTGCTTGTAAAAACTTCAGCGTTATGAAACAGAAGTTCCCAACGCACAAAGGTGAAAATACTATAAAAATTTATTGAAATTGTCTTTTGCTGGTCGGTCGGGGTTTGGCAGATGATCTTGTCTTCATAGCAACCAGTGAAACTGTGGGTACCACTTCAAGGGGTATGCATCAGACGCTTGATTTGTGGTCTCCTGCACCGCTGTGTTAACGTGGGATTAAATGTCAATAGTGACCAAACTTTTGGTACTATGTACGTACATATATACTAAGAAACGACCCTTTGGAATTAACGCAACATGTTCTGGCAGGTAGAGGTTAAGATTATTCACAACAAACCAAATACATAGTGCTAACCCTAGATATCAGTATTTCTGAAATCGGAGAATATCCTCGAGTTCAAACTTAAGGGTCTTCGCCATTTCCTGGAACACACTGACTGCCTTACCTATCCTATATTCTTCTAACCTTCAACTAGTCGTACTAAGACATTGCATATTCTGTCGTTACAACATCTACGACTGTTCTGAACTGCCGCAGGTCTCTGTGTGAGACTGCCACTCAGGTTTATATAACTCTGTCTTGGGTTCCTGGACACAGAGGGATTAGGGAAACTGCGGGGAAGATGAGCCTGCTAGACAGGGAAGCGAAGTGGAAAGGACACCCCACATCCAGATGGGAATGCCCTTTGCCACCTATAAACTGGCTGTGAGAAAAATCAGCTTAGCCCGAGCCGCGCCCATATTGTGTGTGCCGCACTCTTCACACAATATGGCCGAACTCGGACGCAAAGCGTTCAAAATCTCTTGTTCAGCTGCACTGTAAATTAATTTAGTTATTTGCCTAATTTCGAAAGGTAAGTTGTTCCCTATACTGGCTGGAGCAATGAAAGCTTCAAAATTATTTTTTTCTTTTTAGTTCATTTTAAAATAAAAGCGTATTTTTTAGTTTTTTTAAGCTATATATTTTTATTTTTTACTTTTTAGTCTACCATATATCGTCCGCCATTTTGTTGTGGCCGCCATATTACTTTTGCCGGTCCGTTAACTTAGCAAGCACAGCTCAGTTTAAGACAAGAAAGCAATGATAAAGAAGGAAATACGGAATACGAAATGCATTAAACTCAAAATCATCGAATTTGCATTTCAACATTTCTGGCTTTTTACTGTAGATATGTGCAATATTTTTCAGATAATTTTAAAATAAAAACGTATTTTTTAGTTTTGCTAAACTGTGCATTTTTAGTTTTTTACTTTTTAGCCTTACGTCTGCTTCCGTTTTTTGGTTCGCCATATTAGGTTTAAAATGGCGTCACACGGCCTAATGTATTCTACTCGTCATATTCTTTCATTTGATACCCATATCGAGGGTGTTGTAAAGAAAAAGGTAGTCCGCCATTTTATGTCTGCCGCCATTTTGAATTTGGAATGACGCCACACAGCTTATAGTATTGCACTTGTCATATCCTTTCATTTGATACCAATTTTAAGTATGTTAGAAAGAAATAGTTAATCCGCCATTTTGTGATGGCCGCCATTTTGAATTTGGAGAGACGCTAATTGTATTCTATTTGTCATACTTTTTCATTTGATACCCATGTCGGGGGTCGGGGAGCACAATAGCAAAATTCGGCCGCCATCTTGATTATTTCACAAAATGGTCAGATTGCATTGTCACGCGAACTATACATATGTGCAAAATTTGAAGTTGATCGGTTATATGCAAGTGGGTGAAAATCAAGTTGCAAGATTTGTCTACATACATGCATACATACATACATACATATATACACACATACATACATACAGGTCAAGCTAATATAAAGCGTATAAAATAGCATTTTGTTCACCATGCAAGGACCGATTCGCAATGAAAGCTTCAAGCCGCAAGCGTCAAGCTACAAGCGTCAAGCTGCAAGCGTCAAGCTGCAAGCTTCAAACTACAAGCTTCATCTGAATTTTGCTTTATTTGAGCACTGCAGCTTGAAGCTGTGAATTCGAATCATTGTATAAACCCTTTTATCCTAATTTTTGAAGCTTAAAGCTTGCAGCTTGAAGCTTTAATTGTGCATCGGCCCTAAGCATCAAAAGTTATCAAAAATTTCTTGGCTGTTACAAGAACTGTCCAGACTCTGACCAAAGTCAAAGGTTTGACCTTAAGTTAAGAACAATCGTGTATATATGGTTAGTATTCCATTGTTACCTGTGAATTATATCTATGAGAGGGAAAATTTAAACTTTACAGTCCAATGAACAATTTGTAATTTTACTGAAAATATAAGTTCTAAAATTACGCTTCTTACTGTAAAATACGATCCAAACCAGAGGCCTTATTCTTTGAAGATTTCCTCGTGAGCTATGTGAATTTATAGCCAGGTTTACATTGCGGAGTTTGAGGATTTGAGGAGTTGGTATTTTTTTAATATTGAACTGCAAAGAGTTGTAAAGTAGAGAAGTAGAGTTAAAAAAAGAACGAGAATAAGATAAATTTTTGTGGCAAGATTATATCCATTGTTTTTTAAATGCTTGGAAATTTGACAGCCAACATCACCCATGCGACAGGGAACCACCCATTACCAAACAAGTTACTATAGTTAAAACACAAAAAAAACACTTACCTCCAAAATTCTCTCCTTAAAACCACATAACCATCCGCCATGCAAAATCGCCCTCCCCCCGCCCACCTTTCCGCCCACAATCCCAAAATTCATCTTTCTTTCAATGGTAAAATTATTAACATCCCCCCACACCCCTTTGCTTCTGAGATATCTTTTGTTGGAGTTTATTAATTTCACGAAACACTCTGCCTAATTAATCATCGTTAGGTATTCAGGCAATGTAGTCTTTACTTGTGAAAAGAAGCCTCTTAAAATCTTCTGGTCTGTCTCCTTCTGCGCTCAAGGATCTTGAAAATTTCCTTTGAACCTTGCTTGATATAACATGAAAGTATTCCTTTTTAACAAGTCGAGGGTGGAAATTAGGGGTGAGAAGAAAGCTGCTCTTCAATCTTGGGTTTTTTTTCTTCGTTTTTTTCCCTCTCTCCCTACCACTTCTTCTTTTTCTTCGTTTTTTTTTTGAACTGAAAAAAGCTTATATTCTTTTATTTTCTATTGCTTTTTGCCCGACTCAACTCAAAGTGCGGCTTTTTGAATGAAAATTCCTGCTTCTTGCATCTTTATCAATTTTCTTCTGAGAGTAATTTTTTTTTGTTTTGTTTCGTGGTGCCCTCTTTATGATGTGCCTGAAGAGGGAGGGTCTTTCTTAAGATGAGCATCTTTCCATTTTATCTACTAATGGTGAAGCGTTTCACTTCTAGATGTACGGGAAAAAAAACACACATACCGAAAAAAAATGAAAAAGTCGGGTTTCATTTTAATGAATACTTTGACAAGAAAAATGGCGTGGAAAATTGCTGTTGACGCTTTCTTCTAGCTATAACACGAAGGGTATAATGGTGTCAGTAGTAAAGTGAAGTTTTATTTAAGGATTGTTGAAAAAGAGGGGATGAAAAAAAGGTTAAAATATGTTTTGTGTTGGTTTTTTTGTTTTGCAAATGGTTTTCTTAAAGAAGTGAGAATTGTTAAGAAAATATCGGCAGAAGAGGAGAATAATGCTGTATTTTTGTGGGTGGTTTTTGTTCTATCACCAGGTTGTTATTTTATTATTATTTTTCTCAAATAACTTTATAACAATAGGCTGTTTCGAGGAATATCGAATCTTTGTTTCGAAACGGTCCCCCAACTTAGTACTGACAACACCCCATGCTGCTTGACTTTGCTGATCGAACGAGAATTCCATTTTTGACTAAATTCTTAATTTGTATGAAAAGTCATGTAGAGTTCGATGTCTGATCAGCTTTAGTAACTGAAAATTGAGGATTACGTACTGAAAATGTAGAAAATAATCAATAGAAAAATTCCACAGAATTGTGTCTTTGGTTGGTCGAACGCGTTCTTGTGCCTAATAACCAAATTTTTCTTTTATATCAGCATTAAATGACATTATTATATTATATCAGCTAAATGACTTTATTTTTCAAGACGATCAACAATGTATTCCCATTGAATTTGTTTGCTGGCTATGGCGGTAGGCTGATTGGAACCAGCGATGGAGAGTAATAGTAGACGAAGAAGCTGGAAGTCAAGTCAGTTTCAGAAGTTCATCTAGAATATTGTCGATTTCGGTTAGTTTACTATTTTCCAGTCTTTCCACGCTTATATGAGGAATTCGTCTGTCTGTCCATCCGTCATCCACTCTCGTCCCCGTAAGGATTATAGCTACAAACACAAACTATATCTCGGTAAAAAATCGTAAAATTGAGAAAAAATATACCGGAAGTAGACCAACCGTCAAAAAAGGAAAATTCTCTTCGAATATAATATGAAGGAATATAAATTAATTATTGTATACGATGATAAGTCGTTTGCTCTTGAAAGGTCTCTTTTCAAATCTTTTGAAACGCAACTACACCCCCACGACATCTAACCATAACAAATGTCGCAATAAAACTTATAGAGAATATAAAAAAGTGAACAATTGCTCGCTTACACTCGCAGTGAGAAATGTGCACGAAAACGCAATTTGGTGCTATTAGCCCACGCTACCCCCGTTAATATTTTCTATTTTTATGTTAAACTGAATACCGACTCCTTTATGTGCCTTTCTAGTGGATTTTTAATGTTTTGTTTTATTACCCTTTTATTACCCTTTTATTACCATATTATTACCTCTGGCAATAACCATGTTTTGTAAGAAATTGCATTACATTTTCCATGCCCAATGCAAAAACTAAAAAAAAAACAATATTTGGAGATAAAAAAAATTTTATTTGTTTAATATGTTCACCAGTCAGTCAGGATTCGTAAAAACTGAAATTGTGCCATAAAAATCATAAGTAATGATGTATTTCTGCACATAAGAATCCAGTGGTGTACTTTTGTTGTATATATCTTCGTCATAACTCTTACTGGTCCTTACTGTAACGTTTTATTTTAGTTCGTATTACTCCTACAAAGAGTATTACTACTCCTATATAGTGCGAGAATTCCACATTCCAAACCAAAGTAATACAAAAGAAATTTAATTGAAATTGATTGGTCCAGAGTTGGTAGAACCAAATTTGGTCGCGCCAAGTTATTTTTGTGTATGTAGGTATCGCTTAAAGATCGATTATCAACGAATGCAAATATGGACCTGATTGATATTGCATTTACTTATTTGGGAATGTTGTTTTATCTTTTAATAAACTTGAAGACGATCAATAACTTTTTAGCCTGTTTTAGAAGAAATCACTAAAAATTTGTACTAAGTCCCAATGGTTCTATGAAATCCAATATCCTTTGAAAACAAGGTACATTTAATCAATTCTGATACAACAATACAAAAAAACACCAAAAACTATATAGAAACATGCCCGTCACTAACATAGAACCAAAAAGTCATCGTTTTCGAAGAACGACCAAAAAAAAAACCAAACCCCATAACTTCAATTCAGTATCAAACACTATTTCCCTCTTTTCCTTTTTAAGAACAAAAAGAAAATATATATTTTTTTATCTCTGGCATTATTTCCTCCATTTTCCGAAACAATTCAGGACCTAATTTATTGCAGCGGCGAAAAGAACATTACTTAATGGAAAAGAAGATAATGGGGGCGAGCAAAAAAAGCGCTCACCCAAACAGAATTTCGCTCAGGAAATTATTTTTTTCCGTTCCAAATCAGCAGAAGAAAAAAAAAAGGATTTTTTTTAAAAAAAAAAAAAATAAAAGAAATAAGAAGGAAAAAAAATAGGGAAAAAGGACAGACAGCAGAGGAAAGCCCTTAAAATGAGTTGACTTTTCCTTCCTGATGCTTAAGAGGAAAAAAGCTTGTCTTTGTCCGCACACTTGTTTGCTTGTTTGTGTATATACCGAGAATGCTGCTCAAACATGCCCTAAGTAAACACCACAAACATTTCAATATAAATTCACTCCTTATTACAGCCGAGAAACCATGCCCTGTACGATGTACCTTGCATGCATGTGTATAGAAGGATATACGTAAGGATATGTGTGATGGTGTGTGTAGTGTTATGCAGGAAAGAAAATGGCAAGCTTTACGAAAATATTCTGTAAATCGCTGTTATGTGATCGAGATTTACCTCATTTTTCCGGTATTTTATTTCCTCAGCTTCCCTCGATACGCTTCCGCTTTTCCTTGCTGTGTTATCCTTCTTGCGTTTCATGAGCTCATTTTTTTTCTTCTCCGTTTGAGATGTTTGTACGTGACGGATACCTGAAGTGTGTGTATTTTCCCAAGGATATATAACGTATGAGGAAATTTAAAAAAAAAAAACATAGAACGTAAAAAAAAGGTTCCTTCGAGCAAAGCAGCAGAAGAGAAGGATTCAAGAACCAGGGGGGTGGGGGTATGGTGTGTATGTGTTTATTTGTAAGCCAGAAGGTTTCTTTTTAAATTTGATCGCTCTTCAATATAAACCTGATCGCCTCTGGTTATTGACATGACAAACGGAAATTTTCACAACCTCCTCAACATCCGGTAATAAACACAGTGAAACAGGATTCATGAACCCACCTCAAAGGGAAATTTCTTGTGTGTTCGTAGATATATTTACTTTTTTATCAGCGTGTGTGGGTGTATGTAAAAATTCTGTATGTTCACCGTCTCGAAGGATGCTCCACTCTATCTAAGTAGTCACGCAATTTTGTTGATGATATCTTACGGTAAGGTTTACTACTGTGTATATGCGGTAACATGAAACCGGAAAATGGCCCTGAAAAATGAGGGAAAATTCAAAGGGAAAGCTTAGGCTAATGGAGCTTCGGCTTTTCCTGTTGGAAACTGCTTTATCTCATTTATTTGAATATATATTCCCTCCACACCCCCTGAGGAAATCTTCCTTCATTTTTTTTTGGAAGGGGACTGACTCTCTACATGTCTACTCATGTATCCATTAGCCTTCAATGGGATACTATAACCTCTCGCAGTTAAGGATGGTAAAGGATAGGCGTATTAGAATAGGTGTATTTTCTCATATGAGTTCATAAGTGTATGGGTGATTGGATAAATAAATATATATATATTTTTTTTTCATCGCATTCTTGAACGATATGTTTTCTGTTTGTAATGCTCATTTCATCGTGGAAGATGATATCTTTAGAGTAGAGATTTGCTCAACCATGTGTTTAGTCACGTTTTATCAAATATTTTTGGGATTTTCTTTTATCTTATTTTTGTTTTTCGATGATATCGTGAGACAGAATGAATTAATGGTCGATGTTTTGGATAAATGAAGCTTTTGTTGAAAAGAAAAAGGATAAATACAATGAATTTGTTAATCGATTGGTATTTAGGTCATTAATTAAAACATTCATTGTAAAAATTGTAAAAATCTTTAGTTAAATCTCTACCCAAGATTTTTTCCTGTCATACAACAGTCAAACAGTACTGCGATAGACAAAAAGATCTACTAACGATGTTCTAGTGGGTCTAAAGGCCCCAAACACAAGCAATCTAAACAGTTTGAGAAAATTTGGACGAATCCGAAATTAGTACTATAGGATACATAAAACACACATTAAAAAAATATATATATGGCTGGGTCGTGGGTCGAGCCACACGCCAGTTTATATTTTTCCATTCGGTCTGTATCATTTGTTAGCTTTAGTTTCATTTGAAGTCTTAATTATGAAAGAAAGGTTGCAGCTTTTATCTTGAAGCTTGCATCTCGGAGCTTTCATTGTAAAGCTTTCATGCTTCAGGCCCGCAGTTTGGAACCGGGATTCCACCGATATGACGTGTTCAGTGCTTGGCTCTGCGCCGTTCAGCACATGAGCAAGCAAATAAATGGCTCAATGGCTCGGCCTCATGGGTTTTTGGAGCAATTGAAAAACCAACTCGGTGGGTCGAGGCCACATGGTGAGGGTTTGGCTCGGCTCGGAGCTATTTGAACTAATAGAACTTTGTATATGGTGGCATTAATAGAGCACGTCTGGTCTGGTCTGGTTGCTCTAGGTCTAGATATATCCAAAAATTTTGTCATAGTATGTCATGCTACACTGCTTAACTAAACCTCAAGCTAGTGCATATAGCTAAAGAATTGGATTGAGAGTTTTTTTCTGGCTGTTTAATCTAGGTATTATTGGATGTGAGCGAAAATTGACTTTCTAGACATCTTTTGCGCCTCTGTAGACTCATTGAACCACCATAGGGATACAGCAGCCCTGAAAATGTTTGTTGATGCTACAGTCTTCCTGTCTGCGTGATAATACTTTTTCCGCAAAACAAGACTAGCCCTCTTGGATCACGCCCCAGAATCTTGCAGTATTTTTCGTGAACACTCAATGAACGGATCTCTTGAAACAAGCTTCCACAGTCAGTATTTCCCAACTGGTAGAACATCCAAAGAAGTCAAACGTACTTTGTTACAAAAATATTTTATCAGGAGTCATGCCGCCTAATATTATTATAAGCCTACTAGCTGGGACCCGGTGCGCCTATGCTGCTCCCAAAAGCCAATAGTAGTAATCAGGTGGTTTGGCAAAATTCTTCCGCCATATTGGCCCCACAATTTTGAATAAGTTTTGGTCATAAATTCGTTATTTACTACCTAAAAACTCCCATATACCGATTTTCATTGGAATCGGAACACAATAAGCAAATTCGTCGGCCATTTTGAATTTATAAGTTTTGACCACAAATTCGTTATTTGCGACCTTAAAAACCCCTAGATACCCACTTTCATTGGAATCGGAATAAAATTGGCAAATTCAACCATATTTCTGCGGCAATTTTGAATTTCGGTCATATTTCGGCGGCCATTTTGAATTTCGAAAATCGGGCTTTGAGGGGGCCCATATGGACCACTTTGGGAATCACTGGTCTAAATTGAGTTAAAGAGACTCGGAAAATTGTAAAGTTACAAAAGTATCAAAAATGCAAAACAAATTTGATTAACACCCTTTCCCCGCTCATAGCCTGGTAAAACATCCACAAATAGACGTCATTCTTCTAAATTCCGTTTATCATTCCATCTCGCAACCAAAATCTTCAATTTCCCTCTTGATTTTTTTTCAATCAGCATAAATCTATCTCATCTTCAAAAAAAACCAATGTTTCTCCTCTCATTAAGCTTGTCACACAAGCGCCGGAACCATTAGTCTTGATAAAACACGGTTCATGATAATTGCAACAAGAGAAACCATCAATTTTCAGCACATCTCTTTGCTTGGCTCGGCGCTACGATGCACCTCAGCTCCGCTGCTGCATCTTAACCTGCATCTGCATAAGAAAGTGTTCCACTGACGACGACGACGACGTCGTCACTATGGCGTCTTCATCTTCGATCTTTCAACACTTCCCGGCGAGGCTGATTTAATTAAATCCATCTTCCTCGCCTTTGCCTTATATGCGAGGAGTTGTAGTACACTCGCTTTTAAATATATGTATATAAAAAGATGCATTCAGCCCGCCCGCCCCCCGCTCTAGCAAGGAGGCGGTGTGGATACCAGGAGTGCCACAGGTTTGGGGCTTGCTCCTCCACATGGTGGAAGATGACGATGAGGAAAACGAGAGGAGCTTCTGGTTGCTGGATGTGCTGATGGTACAGAGGGAGTTTTTCCTTTGATCTCCGGCACATGATTGCACTTTGGGAAAACGAGCAGCATGCAAAGATGCAAGAGTAGTTTCCCCTGCATAACGAGATGAGGGACTTATGATGCGGTGTGCAGCGCGTAATTAAATCAGATTCGTGTAAAAGACCGAGCTGGAAACTTGCTGCGGTTATAAAATTGTGCGGATGCTGAGCGCAGAGAGAGAGAACAGCATCTAGGGCTAAGCGGATGGGAAAAGCGAATGAGGGTTTTCCTTACACGCTCGGTAATTAAACTTATTAACAAAGTTTAACATAGCGCTGCCATTAAAGTGTATATGCAGTTACAGTAGCTGGCAGTAGTTTGGCTGTGGCTGCTTAAAAGGGAGACCCATGCTAGATAACACCACTAGGCACTGCCATGCTCCACTGGAAGGTGATTGCTGGTGCTGCGTCTTAATACTACTTAAAAGCGGGATTCGCCTTTGCGCGGATCGATTTAATCGCCTTTAAAAAGACAACGTTGGTCGACAAGATGAGGATTGGCATGCATGAAAGCACGTTCAGCTACGCGGTACTTAGCTGCTAGTATTCTAGTCATTACGTTAATTATCGAGTCAAAACGGTGTTGTTGGGTGCTGTTGTTGTTGTTGTTTTTGTCTGTTAAAATTCTTCTATTCTGTGTGTGATGTTTTATGCTGGAAGATATGGTGGTCATAACAAGGCTAAGTACATGATGATGTTCATGTTGGACATACTGAATGCTTTTTACGCGCGGTAAAAAAACGCGCTCGAGGAGAATTTTATTGTAAGATGCTTGGATATGATAAAAAAAATACAGGTTATTTCTTCGCTCTGTAGTAATTGTTGTTAGGGAATTGAATGTGTCGTAATTGAGTCTTAGTTTTAGTGCAAGTGTTTGGTGAGAATTGATGTAAGAAATTTTTTACAAGAGATATTTACTTTTTATTCGAATAAATGTGGTTATTTAGGGTTTTATGTCTATGTATGTGTAATGTTAGTATATTTTGAATTCTATTGCCATTTCATTAGGTTTTACTGCACAGTGGAAAATGTAAAGCTTCGGAAATGCATTGTGGTAGTATTCTTGAAAAAGCATGGAAGCACTTTTTTGTACACCCTTCGTCTTTTTCTTTGGTGAGGTACCGCGCATACTTCACTTGGCTTATTGTGCTATAGGGCAACGGTGGGCAACCTCCGGCCCACGGGCCAACTACGGCCCGCGAATAGTTTCTATCCGGCCCGCGAGATCTTGAGAAAAAATTATAAATAAATATTTTTCGATGTAATTTATCTAGTTTAATTTGAATATTAAACGCACATGGCAACGTGTATGTTCATAATTTAGTACTACTGATAAAACTAACATCATAGCGTTTATTGTACAACTACATAGGCATCACAACCGTTACACGAAAAAGAGACAGAAAAATGAACACTTAGAGGCCAACTCTCAAATCGTCACAAATCACAAGAAAGTCATAAAGACGTGGTGAGTCATATTTGTCACTATTTCGTATTCTCATGCTCCAGTCACAAGTTATGACAATCACAGACTTGTAATGATATATTGTCAAGTCACACGAGGTTTACATCTAATGCAAAATAATAATAATGTAAGAATTTTTAATATTTGTTTTGTTGAGCTATAAACAACAGAAAAAATAAGCTTTCGAACAAAAAAAGAAGAAATTGTGCAATATGTTTTTTATTTTGTCGAATTTTCGGGTGTTTCCCGTAAAATTCGATGATATACATATATTCGAGCAGTTCGTAGTGGTTCACAGCTCCACCACAATTTTGGTACAATTCTTGAGATGAATGTTGTGATTATTCACTTGAGAATCTGAAACAGCTAATCTGTCATAAGAATCGTCACAAAATTAATTTTTTCATACTTGGTTATGCCTTGTGATACGTCAAAACTAAAAATTGGCATAACATATAAGGTATAACAAAAGTGCATACCTGCATCAAACACAAAACCTGTTTGAGTTGAGGGCCGAGTGATGGATAGTGTAATTTACCCCATTTAAGCATTTTTCAAATGCAGACTAAAAAAATACAGGTCACAAGAATGTGTCAATTAACTACTACGGCCCGCGGAAAAAACGTAAAATTTATTCTGGCCCATGTTATAACAAGGTTGCCCACCCTTGCTATAGGGTATAGCCTCGTAATCCAGTCTGTTTGAACAGGTTCAGCAATCTACCTTGTGGCTTGTTGCTTAGACTTGGCTGTTCGAGCTATCGCTGAGCACGCCTAGAGAATATGAACGGCACACTCATCCTCTTGAAGTCAAAGCTTGCAGGTGGAGTTCTCCGCCCTTCGCATCCTCCATAAGCGGTAGTTCAAGCCACAGTTTTCGATACTAAAATCAATAAGAGTCCTGATATCAAGCTAACAAGTGTCCGTCCCAATATTCTTTCTACTACGCCCAAACATTTCCTTACCTGCGTTAAGATACGGCACAGAAACGAAACGTGGGTCAATCCAAAAATTTCGCAATCTGACATTCATTGGTTTTCAAATTTTTAAGCCAAGTGTCCACTAAAGAATTTTTTGAGAGTATAGTGCAGAGCTCTACCTATAGTGTGTACACTACAGCGCGTCTCTACCACTCTACCACCCACCGAAGAGCTGCTCTAGAGAAATTTTGAGTAGAGCTCTACCACACGCTCTATATACTGTGTTCACTGCAGATGCGTTTTTCTCTACTGTAGAGTCGTATGGTAGAGCACGCAACTGCGGCCATCAACTTTTACATGCCATTTAATTTCTCAGTTATTCAGAGGTGCGTGGGTACACATATTGTGTAAAAGATTTAAAGGAAATTAATAGAAATTAAAAAAGAAATAATAAAATGAGTTCTCGCCGGAATGTATCGAGAATTATACCAAAATGACATATACCAAAATTTTCTGCGTATGTGCGTAGAGAGAAAAACTCTATTAAACATGTTTGATAGAGCGTATACAGAGTTTTTTAGTAGAGAAAACTTTCGCGTAGAGTAGGTGTAGAGCGCATGTGTAGAGGAGCTCTACAGGGTGTATACACTTCTCTACGCGAGAGTTTTCTCTAGCTCTACGCAAAAAACTGTATAGTGGACACTAGGCTTTATTAGAGATACCGTGAATTGTTCGATTCAAAAAGCATTTATTTCCTCTCCAATTATTAAATCAAATCTTACCTCTTGTCTTCACTATGAACACAAACAGAAGGCTCTGTTTTATTGCACTCAAAACCGTATGTTTATAACCAACCCCCGTCCCGCATATGGTTTTTGAAATGATAAACTGCATTCACACCCAGGTGTATTTTATAAGCCCATCATAGACGAAGAAATCTGATCTAAACGCAAAAGCTCTTTTGGGAAATGGAGACATCTAGAGGCATTCGTCTTGGTCTATAATGACTTCAAGAATTAAATTGTCCCGCATTTTTGCTCTATGATTTCTAGCTGTTGAAACAAGAACCATATACCTTCACCAAAATTAAAAACTTTTTTTATTAGTATTAGAAAGACTCTTTTTCACAAAAAATACTTGACTTTCTAAAAAATTTTCCGTTCAGTTTTTATTTCTGTAATTTGTAATTTTCTGCTAATTTTTTTAAACAAAATATTTCAAACTTACCCACTTCCACCATAGCAATATTCTCAAAAAATAAATTGAATTTTAACAGAAAAATTATCTTCCTCCAAAATAAAAGCTCCGACAATTTTTTTTCCAAAAGCTTTTATATAAAATTTTAAAATTCAAAAGGTGTGAGTCCATGCTTAAATTATCTAAGCTTAATCGAGGTAAAAATATATGCTTTAACAGGAGAAAGCTTTTATGACGTCACACGTCTTCGATTTTAACAGGTTTATTTTGATTTAAAATCGTAGCAAAGAGAAAAAAATAAATTCATTTAAATTTTTATTTTTAATAATAATAAAAGATGTTTCAAGTTAAAATATAAAATACAGAAAATATTTAATGATATATTCGTAATAATGATTAAATTATGGCGGAGTGTTGAAATAACGTTGAAAAAAATATATTTCTTTTGAAATATTAATAATAATAATTTGTTATTTACTTCTTTATACATATTCGGTGAAAAATGACTTCCTTCCAAACGTTTCGTCTTTAATACGACATGGCATTTATCCAAATTGCTTTAAGCCACGATTTTAAAATTAAATCAAAACTTAGTTAAAAAGAAGATATAAATTAAAAATGATCTACAAAACCCCCGCATAAATACGAAAAAAAAAGAAAAAAATTTATAATTGAACAAAATTAAAAAAACAAAAACAAAAAAAAAGTTAAAACCGCCCACCCCTCATCAACAACTACAAATAAGCACAAATCTCTTCTTCTCTTCCCGCACAATATTCTGAAGGGTTAATTAAGGGTTGGCCAAAGTCAGACATCCCTAACTCGAATCAAATATTAATTACTTTGTCATCTTTAATGAAATCCTCCTGTATCGGGGACAGAATGCCGCGGGGCCCAGAGGGAGAGAGAGAGAGAAGGGCACGGAAACGTGTAATTTGTTTAATGAGATTTAGTCAGGTGGCTGCTTGGGCCTTTGCTTAAGGGATTTAACAAAATTTTGCAAAGAGCGAATATTTATGATACTTTCGAGAAGAAAAGTGTGCGCGCAGAAAGGTGCGGTGCGGTATGGTACGATGATGATGAAGGTAGTTTAGGCGGGGGTGTAGTAATGGATTGGGTAGAATGAAAATGTTGGGGCTGTCTTTTTTATATCTCTGTTTTTTTTTTCTCTTGGTATTTTACCTTGAAATTAATTAATGTGATAATTACAATCTTAAAAGTTAATTCTCAATGGTAATTAGTCCCTTTTCTATGGTCGGTTGACAGGGATTTGAGTTTCTTTTTTTAATGTGGGTTTTATTTAGTACTTTTTTGTCGGGGATTTATTATTACTTTCTATATTTGAGAGTAATGGAAATTTAGAATTTTTAAAAAAAGTTGTGACTATCACTGGGATGAAATGAAGATTAAATCATGTTTCTAAGAAAAATCATTTTGCGGCACTGTGAAGAGGGAGGACAAGTACGAAGGAATGATAGCTAGAAGATTTGAAAGGAAAGTACTATGCCAATGCGAATATGCGAACCCCTAAAACCCGGGGCATACACACCAGCACCGCATATGTCCATGTGTCGGACGCACCACGGAGACAAAGTAAACAAGTAAAATATAACCAGTCAGTCCCCACCTTTCCACCTCTCCGTGTCCGCACCGCGTCAAATTTTACTTGTTTACTTTCTCTCCGTATGTCGTCCGACACACGGACGGCATGCGGTGCGGATATGTGTGTTCCGGGGTTAACTCGGGGATGGTAGTCGGACATCTTAAGCCGTAGGTAACCATTCAACGATTGGTGTTGCATCCGCCATTGGCGTTACTTTCATTATATCCCTAAAAAGAGTCAACTAAACATGTTTTAACTGAACTTATGTATATATGTATTTGAGCTGTTACATAAATGACTGGTCCAAATGCCATCTAAAGGTATTAAAATATTGCCGGAATTCGAATTAAAATCAAGTTTTTGTATTAAATTTTACCCATAATATACGAGGACGCATGCATCAAGACGCAAAATCATATTTCGGACAAAGGAGGCTTGTTGTTTTAACAACGGCTTTTGACCTAGGTGCTTGCACTTATACAAATAGGAAATTAATACCCTCGACACACGACAGCGCTTTACGACGAAAAATCTTTGTTACGACGAAAGCCCAAAAAGGGGGTGGCGGCACACTATAAATTGCTTCGTTACCTACATTTTTAACTGTGAAAACTGCGCAAGTGTCGTGAAAAAGCTCATAAAAAATATATTATGAATAAAAATAAAAAGGAATCTATTTCTTTCGTGATAAAAAAAAATTTCCTCAATTTATTAAAGAGATATATTTCACAATTATAGCCTTAAAACCCGCTTCCCATTTTAAAACAACGAAATGATGTGAAATAAATTTGACATAAGCACAACAAAATGGGTTTTTTTTAAATAATCTACCAACCGATAGGTGGCTCTTTCTCAGAGCTTTTTGAGTTATCGTTGTTAACAAAGCAAAAATTGCTTTGTTACGTTTCTTCGTTACAAAGCAAATATGCGTGTTAACAGCGATTTCTCGTCGTAACAACGCCCGTGTGTCGAGGGTATAACACGACATTGCGATATTTGAAGAAAAATTGTCATAAACAAAAGCATCGTGTAGCACATATGCTGCATAGCTTGATCCCCTTGAATTCTTATGCCGGATCCACACGTTTGTCAAGGCTTGGCAAGCATTCGCAAATTCAAACGTGTGGATAAGGCGTATGGCTTGGCTTGTGTAAGCTTGGCGATGCTTGTGGCCGATCCGGTCGAGTGTGGATGCTCGGCAAACCAAAGCAAGCGTTTTCAATTTGCGAATGCTTGCCAAGCCTTGACAAACGTGTGGATCCGGCATTAGTGAACTTTCAGAAAATGTTTTTGCGTTTGAATGCTTTCTTGTCAAGAATTGACCACAGAATAGTACCTGCTCTGAAAAATTTATTTTTATCATGGATATCGAATTTGTATACTTTCTGAATCCTACAATGAATAGACTTCTCTAATATTTTTACTATCAAGATTACACCAGAAATCTTCCAATCAAATAACAAAATCGTTTTCAAGTAACAATGTCCTTCACGTGTTTCGTCATATTTTGTTGACGATTTTATCATAAAAACGAATATTTTACGAGCCATTCAGTAATACACTTGAAGTTTACTGTCCAAGTTTTATGAACCAATTTGATCGTATCTCAAGAAAGGATCAATCCGATTTAAGATTGTATAAAAGTATTTACGATCAACTACAACCAGCCCAAGTTGTCTAACCAAAAAAAAAAAACTTCCAAAACATTTATTAATCCTCGTCTCGAAAATATCCACTCTCCTCACAAAGCGTGCACACACCTAAAACCGCACAACAAATCACAAAACATATCTCCACAAATCAATTAAATGCAATCAAAAATCAATGAAAGCACCACCCTCGTAGCTGCTGTGGCAATCGTCCGCCTTTGATATTCTAAGAAACTCTCCTCGTACAGAGCATCACAGCATATCTTGTATGTAACCTCATCCATCTTCAAGACTATCTCATATCCCTCTGACTTAGGGCATGTCGTCAATTCAATTCTATGTCTTTCTATCTGGCCATGTAGAAGACTTTGGTTGGCCACATGCGAAGTATCTCCACGCAAGGAACCATTCAGACCGATGCGATGGAACCAGTACCGACTGTTGTCTGCCCAGTTGTGATTGCATCCCAGCAGGGGGCCACAGTCAATTGAACGTTAAATGTGTTTATGTCTGTCATAAATACTTCAAAATATTTTGTTGAGATAATCCACACGACTTGGCCCAGTGTGCTCCTCTCGTGCTCCGCAGTTGTACTATACCATATAGTCCATAGACGAACAAGTCCTAGTCGTCCGCCCCGGCCGGGGGATGACCGACGGGGCATGCTAGAGGAGCTCCTCGATGGACCATGTTTAATATTCCATTTAGCGAGTATCTAGCCGAGCACAACCATAACTTCCATTGCTTTGCGGAGCTACAATCATATCGAATCGCATGTTTATCCGACAGTTTGTCTGGCCATTTATTACTGGACACCCCGTATTCGTCGTAGCTCGGCTCGTGTGGCCTCGCCTGGGCAAATTT
This sequence comes from Thereva nobilitata, assembly GCA_963855945.1. Classification (NCBI taxonomy): domain Eukaryota; kingdom Metazoa; phylum Arthropoda; class Insecta; order Diptera; family Therevidae; genus Thereva; species Thereva nobilitata. Next base: position 88,341,513 of record OY979697.1, read on the forward strand.
GACCAGGCCAGAAGGGGGGAGACCTTTGTGTCCAGCTAGACTTGGGACTGTACGTTGCATGTCTCATTTGTAGTGTTGTGGCTTGTGCGGTTGTAATTTTTGTGCCAAATGCGAAAACAACGAGCGACACGAAGTGCAAGCCGTGTTCAGTATGTGACAAGCTTCCAGCACAAACCCCGCGCGGCGAATATGAGTAATCAGGACTTGTGTTCATTGCTGCGATTGTAAAATTATTAAAATTGTTTGAATTGTGAATAAATCAAGTTGCTAAATGCCAATCCCCGCTCCTTCTGTGAATTATGATCTCGGATTGGATGTTTATTATGTTATTGCTGGCACTCTAGCTTCTGCCCGGTCATTCCTTAACAAAGCCAGTCGAGATTTGTTTTTTGGGGGTCACGGCGAGTTCGGAACTCGAGGCAGCTATGTACAAAACCATGGCAAATTGACAAAAATTAAATGCATGCCTCATAAATTCTGAGCGATATGCTAGAGAAGTCATTCCGAAAAAAAAAATCATTTTTCTTTACATTTTGGCCTTTTCCACGGCTGCTGATAACTTGTTATTATGTGGCAGTCATTGATTCTTTATGGGGTTTTTGTTTCGTTGTTTGGAAATTCAGTTTCGTTATGGATTTTTAACCAGAGCGAATTTATTTTAAATGGTATGAGCTGAGCAAAAAATATACCGAAACATTGAAAAAATAATTCAATTTGGTGATTTGATCATGAAAATTAAGTTATTTGGGAAATTGCAAATTTACACGGAACTAATGGAGCGAGAAAATACATACATATATTATTTTTAGAAAGAAGAACTGATTGGAAGCACGTCAAGACTGTTAAGGAAAATCATTGTTAAACAAAAATTTAAGTCAAATAATGTTTTACAATTTGTATTTATCTATCGAATCAGAATATAAGATAGGCTATGGTCTAACAATCGTGTCAACAGACTCTTCATAGCCTTCGATAATACAATTTTTTGATATCTTCAAAAGAACAGAAATGTAAGAAGTCAGATCACTGTCAAAGGCGTTAAGGCCCAACTATAATGCACATAAGAAACGCACGTGGGCCGACGTGCGTAAATATCAAACTTTCGTCAAACTTATAATGGTTTGTGTATACGGAAAGTTTCCACAAGTTTAAAATTATTAAAATGCATAAATATGATTCATTGACTATTCAAACTTGGCTATTAATCTTTGCATATTAAAAATAATCATATTTATTTTCAATTATAATAAATTTCTCATCAAAATCACTCCCATAAATTTGAAGCATAACATTTTCCATACTCTTTCTTGTTTAAAACCCACAAAACAACAACAACAAAAAATCAGCTGTCATCAATTTAACTACAAATTCTCACAAAACGTACATTGAACGCGGTTCTTTTCGCATTTTTACGTTTAACGAAACTTAACGAAACAAAATATTACCGGTGTACGCAGTGGTGCCAATTCGTGGGAATTCTCCCTTTTCGTGGGAATTCTTACTGCTAAAAATTGGTAAAAGGTAAAAGGGAATAATTTTGTCCTCCTGAAAGAAAACGTGGGAAAAGTTACAAGATCTAAATATTTAAAAAAATGTAAAACAAAACAACGAATTTTATCGTGCAACATCATTTTTTACCTTTTTAAATTTATGCCAAAAGTATAACTTAAAGCCGATTCACATCAGTCACGTCACGTCTCAGTTACGTCAGCTCCGAGAAGCATCAGTCACAAAAAATATGTTTTCTTTGAAAGTTAATGGCACCGACTACACTGAGCCGCGGCCGTTCCGAATCAGTCACGTCAAGGTCATCGCCGTCACCGAACCGTAATTTCAGATTTCTTCTGGACGATTTTTTCTGTTTTTGACTAACGTGTTTTGTACTTTGTTTTTCGAAAGACTTTATAAAAATGGGTGACGAAAAATTAATTGAGGGGGTTCGTAAGTACCCCGTACTTTACGAAATCCAAAGTACATATATGGATATTGCGCTCCAGAATGACATTTGGGAAAAAATTATGAACCCATTTTCTTTTTTATTCTGCTGTTGTTCCTCTTCTTTATCCAAAATTAAAGCTATAATAGCCAAATCCTCATTTGAAAACTTCATCACAAAAATAGGTACATAGGAGGTATGACACACTTGACAGAAAAGAAATGACTGAATGGATTAAAAAAACTGACGGACATATGTGAATACAGTCATCATTTTGACTGAGCCTGGACGGTGACATTTCTGATTCGGAACAGTGACTGAACTGTGACGTGACTGATGTGTATGAATCGACTTTTAATCGGCAACACAGTTTGACGGTGATTAGACTGTTTGTTCCTACGTACATTCATCTAAAGAGCTGGTGAGGAACGAACAGTCTAATGTCTTAGGTTATAAAGCTTTATCGCAATTCCTTTTGTATCGTGACTTTGTCAGCCAATAATTTGTAAAGGCATGCAAGCGGAAAAAATATCCTTCGTTTTGCTTTCCGCCTTTCCAAAATTTCTAAATTTCTTCTCCGTGGGAAAACCTAAGGGAATTTATATAAAAGCCTGTGGGAAAAACTCCTTAGAATTCCTATTTTCGTGGGAATTATTGCCAAAAATACCTGGCAACACTGGGTGTACGTCCAATATGGCCGAACCCATTAATGGGCATATTCACGCGTTGCCATAAGTGTGGTGAGTAAAACCGGTTTTATTCAACTCCTAGCAACTCACACGGGGCGTAAGTCATGGATAGTAAATTTGAATGCTATACAGGAACATTTAAATGTATTGCAGATGAAATTTACTTGTTAGAGAAAAACAGAGCTAAAGAATGCAAGAAATAGAAGTAACTTTTTATATCTGTGCTTGGTTTTGCGTGAAAAATGTTTCGTTAAGTTCTTCCGCTCCCTTCCCTCTCTCATCTATAAAACCGGTTTTAGGCGCCATGAATATGCACTGTGTGAATAGAGCGCCCAGATGACGTGCGTTTCTTACGTGCATTATAGTTGAGCCTTAACACACTGAAGTGTGTTTTTTAGCACACAAAATGTGTTGTTTAACGCACCAAAGTGTATTATTCAACACACCTAATTGTGTTGTCAAGAAAAAGTGTTTTAACACAGTTTATCTTGCAATTGACACGCTCTTCCGTGTTAAAATTATAACACACTTTTTACTGTATTAAAAATAAGTCGTGAATTATGAGCGGAAATCTAAACAACACACTTAAGTGCGGTGAAACCACTCACTTAACATTTATTAACACACTTTTGGAGTAACAACACACTTTTGAGCTATGAAAATACAACACACTTTTTGGTGTGTACTAGAATAATTTTAGTAGAGGGAAATTAAACAAAAAAAAGCAAAGTTATAATGTAGTCGGGAAGTTGGATTTTTACTTTTTTTTTCTTTACATATGTTAAGATAATGCGAAAAAAAGTTTCTGCAAAATCGGGACTGTGCGCGCGAGAAAATTGCATAAATGTGGATTTTTGATGTATTTCGAGTGTGTTGCTACACTATTTTTTAATTTCTCTAGTCCTGTTGGTCGTAGAAAAATAAAAAAAATTTGAAAAATACTTGTGAATGAATAGACTATCGAACTGATTCGGTATAAATACTTTAAAAATGAATTCTAACCTCCAAAAACCAAAATGTATGAAATTTATTTTTTTTACTAAAAATGCAATAAATAACGGGAAAACAGTCGGATTTTCCTAAAAATTTAAAAAAAAGTGTATTTTTATGCTATAAATTCGTGGTTGAAATTTCAAAAACAAAATTTAATTTTTACGGCAACAATTGTCACTTTTCGAAAAACATTAAAATTGCCGTCATTTTATGCCAAATCATCGTAGGGTAAAATTTCTTTTTTAAATTGTAGGTTTTTTTTATGTACTTTCTTGCGAACATACGCAATACTTCGTTACTTTATTTAAAATGCCCATTTTAGGAATGTGAAGAAAAAAATTTCAATTTTCAAATGCAACTGCTCCGCAGTTTTGGGAGCTGCCCCGCAGAACCGACAGCTACAATCGGCTACCAGTCCTATATGGTATAGTTTCTAAAAATTGTCTTATATCTAGTAGGTGTATGTTCTTCAAAAATTGACGTGGTGAATCTTTATTTTGGGTGTAATAAAAATAATTTAAATTTAGGGGTTCCTAGGTGGGTTTGGCTTCCGCTTCACCGACCGATAGGGTTTATTTTGGGCTCAAAAAAATATAGTTTAAAAAAACTTAAAAATACGCTTTTATTTTAAAATGAACTAAAAAGTAAAAAATAATTTTGAATGTAAAGTTTTTGTTGCTTCCTTTCAAAATGTAAAAAAGTGTGTGACTTTTTACCTGTCTTCTTATTTTATTAAAACTCGAACTTCTCGTTAGCGCCCCACGCTTTTTGGCCGCCATTTTTAATTTGGAATGACGCCACACAACTAATTGCACTCTATTTGTCATACATTTTCATTTGATACCCATGCCGGGTGGTCGGAGAATACATTTTGCAAAATTCGTCCGCCATCTTGGAACCGTCATCTTGTTTTTTTTACAAAATGGTCAGATTGCATTGTCATCCAAACTAAACGTGTATGAAAAATTTCAGCTCAATCGGAAACCGGGAAGTGGGTCAAATTTAACTTCCAAGATTTTTTTACATAGTTACAAGTGAAGCTAATAAAATCGTGTTAAAAGTAGCTTACAGTAAAGGCTATTTGTACACAAAAAATTGCACCCTCCGTAAGCCACCCCTAGCTGAAGTTGCCATTTCACCCCCAAAAATGTCTGTCTGAGTTAATAGCTCTAAAAGACGGCGGCAGAAATTTTAACCCCCTTTTTGCCGCCCAATCCCTTAACTCGAGATGGGTCCCTTCCGCAAAAATGTAAAAAACTGATGATAAAGAAATTTTGGCATACAGTTTTGAGTTGCAGCTCAAAAACTATTGTTGATATCGAACAAAGAAATATACCTTAACGTAGATGAAGAAAAAATCAAAGAATTGTTTTGTTAACTTTCAAAATGATATTTAAAATGGCCGCCAAAATATGACCAAAATTCAAAATGACCGCCTAAATATGGTTGGATTTTGCCAATTGTGTTCCGATTTTAATGAAAATGGGTATCTAATGGGTTTTAAGGTCGTAAATAACGAATTTGTGATCAGAACTTATAAATTCAAAATGGCCGCGCCAATATGGCCGATGAATTTTCCAATTGTATTCTCATTCCAATGAAAATTGGGATCTAGGGGTTTTTAATAGTAATAGAGTTAACCCTTCTAACCCAGAAGGTGCACTTCTTAGCTGGGCCAAGAAAAATTTACCAGCTCAGCTCAAGGTAGCACTGAGATAGGCTCAACTAAAGCATGCAAACATATAAATTAAAGCAGTAAGAAAGGCAAAAGGTAGCAAATAACGAATTTATGATCAAAACTTTTAGTTTCAATATGGCGGGGCCAATAAGGCGGACGAATTTTGCCAATTGTGTTCCGATTCCAATGAAAGGGGGTATCTAGTGATTTTTAAGGTCGCAAATAACGAATTTACAATCAAAGTTTATTAAGTGAAAATGGCAGCGCCAATATGGCCGACAAGTTTTCCAATTGCATTCCGAGTCCAATGAAAGAAAATCGGTATATGGGGTTTTTTAAGGCAGCAACTAACGAATCTATGATCACAACTTATAAATTGAAAATTGTGGGGCCAATGTGGCGAACGAATTTTGCTAAATAAGTATCATTTCCCAGTGAGCTGTATGTAGGTTGTTCAAGAGTTGGTAAATCTGAAAATCTTCACATCCTACGTTCAGAATTGATCAACAAGGTTTTTTCAATTTGTTTTTTATTGTTTATTTCCTATATTTTTGATACCAATAAAAAATAAAACAATTTCTTTCAGAACATTGTAGAGGTATTCACGTCATTTATCCGCATTCGCGATACAGTCAGGCATCCGCTTTTTTACAATTAAGTTAGAACTGTCAACAATTAAAAATGGCGAGTGACTCTAGTACCTCGAAAATGAACTAGCGCCATCTGTTTACGAAAATACAAATGATTTGACTTTTGCAACAACCGATGTATGATAAAAGGCGCCTTAGTGAGTAGGATTAAGTGCCCGTCCACAACGCAGCCTGCCTAGCCTAGCACTGCACATTACACCATATAAGTTTAGTGTGCGATGGACAAATTTTGTTCTTGCTAGGTGCAGTGCTAGGCTAGGCAGGCTGCGTTGTGGACGGGCACTAAGAGGAGAGACTGAAATAATCTGTTTACATGATAATCGTAAATATCATATCAAAAGAAAATCTAATAGAATTTTTCAAAAACGACTATTAAATAAAATTCCGTAATACACGATGACATTTTAAAAAAAAAACGCTAAGAATTTCTAAAAAAAAATAGATGATATTTCCACTTAATTGTTACTTAAATCTGACCATGACTTTAAATTTAAATAAATACACCTTGAACGTTGATTTTTATATAAATTTTGATGATTATTCACAGCATTTTAAAATAATGCGATGATGATGAGTAAATACTTTCCATTTTAATTCAATAATGGATCCTTGAAATATTTTGAGTGTTTGTAAGAACGTTTTTTCACAATTTAATATCATAAAAATTAAGTTTAAATAAAATTTGTTTTAAAGTGAATTTTTAAGGTTCAATTGTTCTAAAATACAAAAAAAAACAGATGAAATGGGAAGAATACATTGGTCTTTTTTCTACTTTGTATTCCTTCCTTTAACCTTTTTAACCATTTCTTCAGTCGAGCATTCAATCGATCATTTGCTAAAATTACTCACAATTAATTCCATTAATTATAGACTTCCGCAAAAATAGCAATGATTATCTGCGTACTTGCTAAAAAAAATACCCTTTGGAAAATCAGTGTCAGGATATAATTTCCTTAAAGAAATCAATTCCCTTACCACCTCCCTTACCCCAGCTCTCGCTTTCAATACCATTGATATAAGCAAGGTCCATGGTTTCCTACGCGCTGCTGCACCCTTGATTATAGGTAGGCGATGGTGCAGAGAAGTGGAGGACGGATGGCATACTTTGGCAAGACCCCCCTGGAGGAGGAATGGGATACTTTGGCAGCTTTCTTACAACGTGCTTTTCCTCATCCAATTTCCATCTATAATTAAGAGTTTAGCGAACTGGAAAAATTTTCTCATTAACGGATTTTACGAGTACATTAAACATCAAAGCTCTAAAGTTTTACCATCGCTCTCTATACCATTTCCACCACCGCCGCCGCCGGTCCCACTACCTCAACAATCTCGATTCAACACTTAGGAGGAAAAGTCTCTGCCGTTCAAGCGGTCTGGGTAGTTGCTATAGGAGTGGCGCGGGGCGGGATAAATTCTCTGTTTGCCCTGCAGTTTGGCTGAGGCAAAAGGAAGCAAAAGTACACCAACTTCCTCATTTTCATTCCTAACAGGCGGCGGCGAGGGTTTCGTTTTATTTGAAATGAGGAAAACAGGAAATAAAAAAAAATTTACAGCTTTGAAGATGGAAAAAGTGAAAAACATATTTTTCCTAAAAATTTCTCGATATTTTCACAGCATGCGCTTAAAGTGAAATGCTAAAAACCGCGCTCATTTGGCTGTTTTCACATTTTTTTTTGTGGGGGATTAAAATTTATATTTTTTGCACCAAATTAACATTCCCAAATCAATACAGTTGTAAGGAGGCACCATAAGGAGCTGCCGAGAGAATGAATTTAGTTTAATTTAATATTTCGAAATTTTGTATGTTCTTAACTTCAGGAAGAGGCAATGAAAAAGGTTAAATAAGTTTTTGTGTAGAATTTACTTAAAGAAATCCTCTCCTTAAACCCCTACCAGCAAGATCGACCTCCGAATGTATATAGTATGTCCCTTCGTGGCATAGGTGGTCTAGTTATACCTCCATTACAATTAATTCATCTGGCATTGCTCTTTTACACTTTTCCGAAACGGTGAATGTTAATACCTCTTCTTTTTCATAATAATTAACTTTGTCCTCCTACGCATAAATTATAAAAAAAATCCTTCCTTCAAAATCCTCCCCCTTTAACTTTTTCTATAACTTTCCATCATAATAATTAATCTTTTCAACCCTCAACGATTTTTCCTACTCAATTACGTAATTTCCATCGCGATACTTGGCTGCAGCTACTCGATACTATATATCACTGTAGCTGCGTCAGATTCGCGCGCCACCTTAGGGTATCAATTAAATATTAATTTCATGTTGAAGCAAAATAATTCCCATCAGTGTCAAATTACTGTCGGTAACACCGAGGAGCTGCCGCTTTAAGTTTAATTAAAATCTAAATCGCTTTGAGACTTCTCTCCTCTATAAAGCGAACCTTGCTCTCTGCTGCCACATCCAGCTACAACCTACCCAGCACAAGATATATAAGACACCAGCGACACCACCGGATCGGTTGGGTAAGAAAGAACAGGTAGTGGTGGTGGTGCTGCTACTACTGCTCCTGCAAAAAGTACACCTTTTATTATATAGGTGACTGCGCTATATTCCGTGCAAGAAACTTCGATTAAAGCGCCGTCTGTCTGTCACTGCAGCCACTGCGCACCTCTTGTTAAGTTGTAAATGTTTTCACAGCGCTGCCGGGGCGCATTACTAGGTAGTGTGGCGCTGGCTATGGTTGAATTTTGTTACTATAATGTTTCTTCAACCAAAGGATATGAGAAGCTATTTGTATATATGGACGAGTAGCTTTGTGGTGTCACCTGAGAACAAGAGCATGGGATTTACATACTTTTGTTTGAATGCAGGTATTTTAAATAGGAGAGGGTTGTTTTTGTAGAAATGCTGAGCTGTCGGTGCTTCATTACATGTTTTCATGTACAGGTGGCGTTAGGGGGTTTGGTTTTTTTAGTAACAAGGAGCTAAATGTTAATTCGAGAGGTTAAAGGATTGTTAAGGATTTCTTTAAGAATTTGGAGACATATTTTCGAATATTCATGATTTTCAAATCGCATGATTTACACTAATTCAACATTCATTCAAACACAAGTAAATATTTAAGAAAATTTTTTTAGTTTTAAAGCATGCCTTGTATAAAATAACTAATAATAACCCACTGTCATCTTCAAAATAAGCAATTAAAGTCAACTTAAACAAAAATCCTATCCTTAAACAAAAATGGTCTACAAATTTTCTCTAATGGATTAACGACGTAGCGTCTCTGTGGACCGGTTATCTTGTTCTTAGCGTGTTTCTCTGTGGGAAGATTATTTTTTGCATACTTTTAGGGTCAAATTTTATTTCTTAATGATAGGAATTTTGAAGAGAGAGATTTTAGTATTTGTCGGATTAACCTTTCGCTAGTTTGTTATAAATATATTTGTACAGATACAAAATCTTGCAATTTTAACATAAGGAAACCACTTTTTATTCAAATTATTAAAATATGAAATATATGCTTTTATGAGTCTTTTTTGAGCGAATCAGTTCAATAAAATCGAAAAACGATTCCCCTTAACAAAATATCGATCAACCCACGAGTTTATAAACATTTTATCGTTAACAAAAACCGTTTATCTTCAAAAGAAGTTCAATAGAACTGTTCATGGGTATTTTATTTTAAGATAATAATTCGATAAAATCGCACCGAATAAACTCCTCAGACTAATCATATCAGGGCAAATTCGAGCAAACTCTTTATGGGTAACTTTAAGAATGCCTATAGAGCATTATCATGCGATGTAGCCCCCTTAGGTTAAATGGCGCTATTAATTCTCACTCTCATGCAGTCCTGTCCATACGCAATAGCGGGTATTTCCACCATTATTTTAGGATCCCGGGAATTGGTGGTGGTCCTTTCAACTGAATTCAATAAGTAGCAGTTCAAAGGACTCAAATCTGGAGATAGTTTTGAAACAAATGGCTCGTGTAGGTAGAAGCACCCTCCTACCCTTCCGGCCTATACAATTACCAACCAAGGCTTCACCACATTCTCTAGAAGCTTAGACCCACAACCGAAAATTGTCGCCACGATTACTGTGGGCCTTCCGAAACCAGTGCTTGTGTTCTTACGACGACTGTCACGGCGCTCGTAGTGCGTTCTTTTAAGTGATTCTGCAAGGATACTGGCATACTGGAACCAACTGTACAGTTCTGGGACACTATTTTTTTAAACGTCATAAACGGTACAATTCGTATATTAAAAGAACCGAATTATTTGAATTAAAGTGAAATTTCTTTAACATTCCATAATTTTAAATAACGCTATTTATAAATGTTAGACCCTTTTTTCATTTTATTAATACATTGTTCAAAATTCGGCCCTAAGAAAAACTAAAATTTCACACTCCATTCAATAAACATGACTTAAGTCAAATTGAGCTTTTATGACGTAAGAAGTAAAGAGCTTTTTGTGATAAGCTTTCATGATGCAAGAAATAAAGAGCTTTTTATGATAAGCTTTTATGACCTAAGAAATAAAGAGCTTTTTGTGATAAGCTTTTATGACTTAAGAAATAAATCTCATTTTATGATTAGCTTTTATGACGTCATCTAGAATTTTTCTTCGTTTGTTGTTTTTCTTTGATTTTTTTAATATAAATCGAAAAAGAAAATCTTATTTGTTATTTTTATTGAATTTTTAGGTTGTTTAATTCGTTGCTAGGTGTAGTCTTTTTAAGAAGCCTTATAAATCTTTCTTTACATCAAATAAAAAAACAAAAAGAAAATGTTTTGAGTAATTTTTTTGATGAGCAGACTTGGGTTAGTTCTTTTAAGTAAATATTTTCATACCATACTGTTTTAATTGGTGTAACATAACAAAGCACAAGAATTTTGTGTAAGGTATCATAATAGGTCCAAAACCATTGCGGCCACGAGCTGCCCTATTGCACCAAACTCCTATACCTCGGTGTATTTTATTAGAGTCCGATTTTATTCTCCTTTTCACCAATATCTGACGACTGTCCCAATAACCAATCCCGGACTGATGAATACAGAATGAGAGATTTGTCCAACCAGGCTATCCGACTTGTCCAACCAGATTTTCCTTACCTTTTAAGCCGCGGTGATCCGAGACTTTAACAAGGGTACTTGAATACCAACTCACCAAGGATTGACAGCCCCAAACTAGTTAAGAATTGATTCTACGAGAGCTTATCGCTCTGATTGCCACTTGGCTGTCAGACAAGATAAATGTCTGTTTGTAAGTGTAGGTCCTTCTAAGTTTTCGTAGGGGTTTGCCGATGTAAGATTCTCATGTTTTCTAGTATAACAATCCCTCTACGCTCTACTAAACCTAAGGTTTTCTTCACAGATTCCGGCACCTAAACATTACTCTGGCTTGGTGCAGTCCAGGTACCATAAGAGTCTACCCTGCGGTATGCTGTCGAAAGCTCAGCTTATCTTATATGTTCATGGAAGAAGCCTCCTTATTCCTGGTTATACAAAGCAATTGCATTTCTGCTGCCATTCGCATTTAAGTATGCAATGTACAGATATTATTTTGATATAATTCTTTCTTTTAGTAATTTTATAAAATGAACAAAATAAAACATTTAAAACGGCTTTTGACCAGATATTAACACAATTTTGAAACCGTTGAACCATTCAAGTAACAACAATGGACCCCCTGTAACAACCGTCTTTCTACATCTCAATATATCCACCACAGGGCGCAATATGTCTCATTTCAATACGAACTGTTAATGAACCTGCAAATTTTTATTAAATCATTCATTAAAGGTCATTGAATTTATAAATCGAACAGCAGTTTCTTATTGTGTTTATTAACGAAGAGAAATTTTTCTTTTTTAAAATACACTTAAGTGTAGGCCTATTCTTCAAGCTTAACCACAATTAAACCATTGAACTAAATTTCTTTTTTCCGCACTCCCAAGAAGCATCAGTTATCTCTTCATTCTAGCACTAATTACCAAAACTTTAAAGCTTTTGCATTTGAAGAAGAAAAAATTAAAAAAAAAAAAAGAAATAACCCGGAATAATTAATCATCCCGAAAGGTCATAATAGAAATTTAATTACCAGAGCTCTATTCCGAGCTCTCAAAGACGACTGACTCATTATTCGAAACAGAAAATGGACATTGATGATCTTTTCAGGCAGCCTCATTACAACATGCTCCAAAGGGGCTACCACAGGTCATATTCAAGCTGTTGTGAAACGTAACTAAAACATCGGCAACATTCATTAAAACATTTTCACTCTCCTTTGACGATTGACTGTGGAACGTATTCCACATCAGCAATCAAAGGCCGCTTACTACGTAGGAGATTTTTACAACTATAGAAGCATATGCATCTAGCACACACGTGTCAGTCAGAGGCTAGAAGCATATGAAAATGAAAATAAAAGAAACGTACTAGTAGTGAAAAAAAATTTTTTGTTATTAAACGAACTTCAGACAAGTTTAGCTCGACATCAAAACGGTGGATTGGCTGGCCATAAACTCTGCCATGATAGCATTCATAGGCGATAAAGGCGTGCAGCGTTAATTTAATGATGTTCTCCTCTTTGCCCGCTTAACGTGGTGAATGTCGGGCCCAGCATAAAGTTTTATGCTCTCGTGTTCATAAAACTGCAAGAAACGATGTTCAGCTCCGTTCCCGCAGAGCACATTAGTCTCGTGTAAATTCTCACATGCAAGCCATTACATTTTTGCAACCGGAATACGAAAATTTAACGGCGTTTTAAAACTTCTTTTTATTGCGCGCTGGCACACACAAAGAGCCGAGTGCAATTGCACCTCCATGCTGCTCTTGGCTGGTAACCACATACTGTACACTCTGTACCCAACTATATATGCACATTGTATCCTTGTGCACCCCGCCATGTAAGTGGTTCGGATGCTGGAGCATATAAATGGCTCTAATTGAAATATATGTGAGTGTGGGTGTGTGTATGCAGCGGCTAGTCCCCGGCTTGGATACTATGACTGGGCCAAGACCTAAAGGCACAAGGCTGCAAGGACTTCTCTCTTCATGGAAAATTATTCGAGTGGGTCTTTCTGTGTGTACTAAGATAAAAGCGCTTTAATAGTAATTCAGTCACTCAGTCCTTTATGTAAGCCCAGAAGTGTATCCACTCTCTTCTAGGATAATACATACAAAAGAACTTCAACTTAAACGCTGCACTGCGCCTAGAGGACGACAAACAACGACAGCTCAAAAGCTGTTCCTTCCTTACGCCTCGTAATCAGGTCCTTTCTCGAGTAACTTCTCACAAGACTCCGGTTTTTTGTTGTTATTCTTGTTGTTGTTGTTGTTGTTGTTGTATATGCTGTGCGCCTTCTTAATGTCTTTTTCTCTTTCTTTTGTAAAATATCCTTTCAGGCAAAACCTACACCGATCTTAACATATTTCAACGCTCATGCATATATACGAGGATATTTGCATAAAAAGTCCTGAATGTGTCCTGAATGAGAACGTTCGTTCGTTTCGTACCACCTCTCGGCTCTTTTGCAAAAGCATAGATGAAGGGAAGAAAAAAAAAGTAAAAAAGCACTGTGCAGCAGCAAAAAAAAATAAACTCAAGTCTCAAAAGAAAGCACTCAAACGAAACGACGATGGCGGGCCATATACACACGTGGAAAATATGTAAACACCACCTTAAGAATTTATGATTGTTAAACTCGTAAAGTGTTCTTTCAAACTCGTAATTTATCGCCTGTGCACAATCCTTCCTTTGACTACTATAGAGTCCTATGGAGTCTTGAAGAAGGAGACCTGTATTCAAAACGATTGTGCAGCGTTTTTCTTTTCTTTTTTTCTTTTTTTTTTTGGTGTGTGAATCGTATTGAATCAGTACTACAGAGCGACGTTATTGAGCGACTGAAAACGGTTATATGTCAACTTGTAGTAAAGTAGGTGTGTGGAGAAATGAGAGAGAAAAAAAGGACTTGTTTTTTTTTTCATTCTGGAAAAAGAAGTATGTATACCTTTTTATTTAGGTGGAAAAAAACAGGATTTTCTTTATTAAGTGCCTGTTTTATTGTCACTATTCTTGTTAGGCTACTGAATGAGCAGCAGCAAAATGGCATAGAGTTTTCAAACGAGGCGTACAAATTGCTTGTTATTTATATTCTTGAATTGTCTTGCCATTCTTGTATTGCTACATAATACTACAAAAACAATTCCTAAAAAATACAAAATATAACAAAATAAAATCAGTAGTCTATTTTTGACCTGCTCTATTTATCCATAATTACTCAATCTTGTCACACAGATCATTGTTGTAGAACCACGTAACAATATTGATTCATTGAAATTTGAAATAAACAGTGTAGGCCCAAGCAGACTACTTTGTGGCACCCCAAAATTTTTTAAAAGGCTGACATGCTTGGAACCATGCTGCGATTACTGTCGCCTAAAGTCACTGTGTCGGATAAATATCCGATCTTTCAGTTACAAATCTTCTCTGTGCATTTACGCGAGAACACGATCTTTTTCAATGTGGTTTTCGTGTGCTAAGCGCGATCGTCTAGGAAAACGTACACAAAATTGCGGATCGTTGCGGTAGAGCAACAAGATTGATTCATTGAAATTAGCAATAAACAGTGTAGGCCCAAGCAGACTACTTTGTGACACTTGCTTGCTCCCTCCTTGTATTCGTATCACTCGAGGAATCGTTACGAAAAATACTATTGACCTGGGAGCACTATAGATGGTGAGCAACAGCTAACTTCCAGAGCACCAAAAAAGCTTTAAAACGTCTTGTAAAAGTAACACAAAGCTTTAGCCGGTATCTGTCTCACTCTCACACGCAAGCAGGATAGGAAGGCTAAAGAGAGGATAAAAATCTAAAAGAGGCATTTAGAATTATATACTCGATTTCATATATAGAACCTAAAGGCAACACAGCCTCGACAAAAAATGATGCTCAAAATGAAGTTTAATTGCCTTCAGCAATGGAGCACGCCGATTATACTTTCTTGCGAATCTATGCCGTACGAAAACCTCTCAAACCTTGCGCCAATACTCTATGGTCGTTTTCAACATTACAGACACACCAATGTCCATTCTCAGACTAAAGTAGTATAGCAACAGCGATCCTAGGCCACCTATTTCCTTTTCGTTTTTGTCTTGGGCGGAAGCTTTCGCGGTTCGTGTCTTGGGTTGAAGGGGTGCGCCATCTGTGTGAAATTAATTGAACTTCGCTGTAGTGTGTCTCAGGTAGGCTTTCATGCGGCGGGAGCGTCTTGGGTGAGATCTTGTGAAGGCTTTGAGGAGTCGTGAAAAGTTTTCAATAATAATAATAATAAGAACTATGTTTCATTTATGGGGGACCGGTTATTGATGGAGTTTGCATATTAGTTTTGGCGGTAGCATACTTTAGGGAGGCTGATTTTTTCGTTGATTTTTCACAGCGAAAGTGCTACATTAAAAAAGTTTATGTCGTTTGATTCTAAATATCGTGAGCTTTAATTTTTACTATGACCACTTGCCTCGAAAAACCTGTGGTTTCCGAGATAATCGCAGACAGACAAACCAAAGACAGAATAGACAGACAGACAGACTGACCAGGCAGACCAACCTAGCTATTTACCTGTGTAGCTGTCTACCTGTATAACTGTCCTCCTGAGAGCTTTCATTTAGCATATAATGTTTCGCATACAAATTGGATTTTGATGCTAGCCAATGTAATTGTTATAATAGTGTCACACACAAAATTTCAGGCAGACCAGATAGTCGACACCTAATCCTTCTGCTTCTCCTCCCCCTCTTCTTCCTGTTCCTCCTCCGCCACCAGGTCTCCCAAGAAGCAAACCACAAAAGCTTCCCAATACACAAACCGCAAAAGCTTCCCAAGACACAAACCAAAAAAGCTTTACCCAAGACACAAACGAAAAGCTCGATTATGCAATATTGTTAAATAGGTGGCCTAGGAGCCCTGTTGCTATACTACTGTCTAAAACTAGCCGTAACTTATAAACGCAATGACGAAGCCAAGCCAAAACCATCTGTTTGGCACAGCCCAAACCCTCTTAAAATGCACTTAAAACGACGAAAATAAGGTCAATAAAACTACTTGATAAAATACTTACGAATTTACAAAATAACATATTAGTGAAATACATGGATTAAAAAGAATTAATATTATATGTAAACAAAAATGCAACAACAACATGAAAAGACACAAAAGTACAAAAAATGAACTAAATTAAAACTGCTTTAAGTGGAATGAATGAATTAAATATAACTTGAATTACATAAAAGGAAAATATTATTATTAATAAATAATGAATTCAGAAATTAATTGACAGCTACTAGAATTAAAAATTACAAAAAAAACTAAAACTACAAAAATACAAAAACAAACATGCACAAAACAACGCCACCCAATTAAAAGTTCACCTGGTAAATTAAATCACAAATTCACATCGCGCAACCGTAAACAAAACAAGATTTTAAGGCGACAACGACGAAGCCCAAAGGTAAACAACCGCGAACCGACATTTTGGTTGCGCAAAATATTGCCTATATGCGTTCGTAAGATTTAATGTGGCAGTACATAAAATATTGGGCAATAATAATTTAGAACCAATTTGCCCATCTATCGAACGACTCCAAAGGAATATAATAACCAGCGACATCGACACCAGGAGAACTTTTGGCATTCGACTTAGAACCTGCATTTGGAGCTGTAATGCACTTTTTTCTTAAAGAGCATGTCTCCAATGAAATGCATGTTTCTATCCGGTGATGGGAATTTTTTATTCATGGTTTCAACGTTGGATTTAAGGATGTTACATAATTTTTCTAATTAATGTTCCTTCGATGTTTTTTTTTTTTTTTAACAATTTCCCAGTTAATATTCCCTTTTTTTGTGCTTCTGATTTCGGACCTCCATAGCACGCATTATGGTACTTTACATTGTTTTTTTTTTTATCGGCATCAAAGGAAGAATATTTACATGAACTGAAAGATTAAAGCGCGTGTCACAGAAAATAATTTTTATAAAGAAAAACATAATTTAATGCCAAATTCATATGTGCTGGATTCTCAACAACTGCCTCAAATAACATAAATTAATGCGAGATTTACGTTGTCATAATAATGAAAAATTTCCAGTTATTAACGGGCATCTGATTAGCGGTTCAATAAACCGCTGCATGGCAAAGGCAACAGTTGGATTTTTTGGATGTTCGTTGGTCATTGCATCATGCTTTTTTAAGACAATAGGGTACATTTAGGCAAACACTCAGTTTACAGTGTTGGTAACATCGATTTTTATCGATAGAAATTTTTTCCATAGATTAATTTTTTTTGCGTATTTTTATTAAAATTTTTTTGGACTATTTTTGCGTATCGTACATGAATTAAGTTACAACATTATAAATAAGAAATAGAAAAAAAATATATATAAATAAATTGCCTAGAATTATATCTGTAATAACCTTTATCAGTCTAAATAAATTGGAATTATAAAACTAAGGCCATTTGCGTTATTATTTCTGGATGTTCTTACTTTTCAAATTTCCGCTACACATTGAACCATTAGTTAACTCCTTCACCATAAAACATTTTGGTGGTTCCATCCAGGAATAGTAAGTGGCCCGTGTATAATTCCAGTTTATTCATTAAATTTGCGGTTGTCCCTTCGCTAAGAGATTAATTACAACAATGTCCGATCTCAAAAAATTGCTGATTGAAGAACGCGTTTTACGAGCTAGGATTTTAAATTATATTGAGAATGCGAAGAAAACGGCTTTAGCTAAACGGAATCAAGGTCATTATGAGAACCGAATCTCGGACCTAAAGGATTTATGGGTGAGATACAATGCTCTGGATTTACAAATAATGCAACAATATTATGAGGAACAAACACCAAAGGAATCCGAAAGCGACGAGAAGGACCCAGAATATATTTCAGAGGAGTATTATAACTCCACCGAAGCAAAATATTCGGAATATGTAAGCGATTTAAAGGAAGGTCTACGCAAGCTTAAAAGCAACGACCTCCCTATCCAGAATGAACCATCAGTGGTCACGATGCATCAGGAACCAGCTCTTCCAAGGATTTCCCTTCCGAAGTTCAATGGTGACTACGACATGTGGAGGTCATTTTGTGACATGTTTACGTCTTTAGTTCACAATAACACCAAACTGTCTCCAGTACAAAAGCTGTACCACCTCAAATCATGTTTAATAGGAGAAGCGGAGCAAGTTTTACGACACACGCCAATTACGGATGCGGATTATATCCCTGCGTGGGATAAATTGAGGGGTCGTTTCGAAAACACGCGCATTTTGGTGAATCACCAGTTAAAAAGGCTAGTAAATCAACCAAAACTAATGACGGAAACAGCAAAGGGAATCAAAACTTTAATAGACACATCTGAAGAGTGTTTGCAACAGCTGAAAAGTCTCAAAGTGAACACGCAGGCCTGGGATGTTCTATTAATTTATCTTTTAGTTCAGAAGCTTCCATTCCACACACTGAAGCTGTGGGAAGAAGAGCAAGGTGCCAAGGATGACCTACCAAGCTTCGAGGAATTCAAGACATTTATCACAACTCGGCTGACGGTGCTCGAATCTATTGCAGATGCGGTAGGTTCTAAAACAATGCAATCTAAGCCCAAAGCGCACTCCAATTCAAGTACAGCAGTGTATCATGCTACAAAGGAAGGAAGATGTCCAGCTTGTAAGGGAAAACATTTCGTTCTTAAATGTTATAAATATAACAAAATGACGCCTGAGGACAAACACAAGATCCTTAACAAAGCACATTTATGCCTTAACTGCTTATCTAGCAATCATCTTCAAGTCAATTGTACCAGCAAATACAACTGTTTTAAATGTAAACAACGGCACCATACATCTCTTCATCAAGATAAGGCAAGCGAGGTACCTACATCGTATCCCCCAAACTTTAAGGACAACTTTAATGAACCGAAACCGAAGGACCAACAAACAGAAAATTCTCACAACACAATGAAGCCAGAAACAGTTCAAGCCTTTGTAACAAGGCAAAACGTGCGTGCGTTACTAGCAACGGCATTAGTAACCGTCAAAGGTGGATCAAGGCAAGCAACCACCTTAAGATGTCTCATCGATCCAGGATCGCAATCGTCGTTCCTAACAGAAAAAGCCTGCTCCAGAGTAGGCGCACAATGCAACCCCACTTCAATGGTAATTACTGGTATAGCCGATTGCGCTGCAGCCAGCTCATGTAAGGAGGCTACCTTACAATTACAATCCAGGCAATTAACTGGACCCATAGTGGAGGAAACCTTCATAATACTAAAGGAAATCACAAACCCTTTGCCACGACAACGAATTTTCAAGGAAAACTTACACCATATAGACGGTCTCACCTTAGCTGATCCGACCTATTGGAAACCAGGAAAAATCGACGCATTACTCGGGGTAAACGTTTATGCCCAAATAGTGGAACCAGGACTCATTAAAGGAACAAAAACAGCTCCGGCGATTATCAACACCATCTTTGGATGGATTTTATTAGGACCAAACTCCAATCAACCACATCGAGAAGCAATTTCGTTAATGGCTACAACGGAAAACGATCTCAACCAGCAATTGAAACAGTTTTTCGACATCGAGGAATACCCCACGCATCCAGTGTTTAAGGAAGAAGACGTTCAATGTCAAACCATTTATGGAACTACACATGAACGGCAGAGTAATGGGCAGTACCAGGTAAAACTGCCATTTGTTAACAATGAGACTCCTGACTTAGGCAAATCGCGACCTCAGGCATTGGCAAGATTTACAGCTCTACAAAAACAATTTAGGAGAAACCCAACACTAGCCAAAGACTACACTGCATGTCTCGACGAGTACCTTAAGCTCGACCATATGGAACTGCTAGTTCCAGTTGCTGAAGACAAGCCACATTATTATATACCACACCACGCTGTTTTCAAGGAGAGCACGACCACGAAGTTGAGAGTAGTTTTTGATGCGTCGAGCAAGACAACCAACGGCAAATCATTAAATGATCATCTCCTGAAGGGTCCAATTTTACAGCCTAAACTTTTCGCTATATTATTAAAGTGGCGAAAGCATAGAATCGCGATGACGGCGGACATTGAAAAAATGTATCGCATGATCCTCATACATCCAGAGCAACGCTCGTTTCAACGAATACTATGGACCCATCCAACTACTGGTCAACTACAAGACTACGAGCTGAAAACGGTTACCTTCGGCACAACATCCGCACCATACCTTGCCATACGAACTCTGCAACAATTGGCCATCGATGAAAACAGGAATTGGCCACTGGCATCAACGGTAACAATGAAGGATTTTTATGTTGATGATCTGTTAACTGGAGCGGACGATATACCCACAGCTAAACTTCTGCAGACCGAGTTAATCAATATGATGAAGTCGGGGGGATTTAATTTACGAAAGTGGGCTAGCAATCACAAAGGTTTATTAGAACACTTACCACCTGAATACTGCGAGAAGCGAGGTGCTTTAGACATTTGCGAAGAGGAGGCAATTAAAACTCTGGGGATACAATGGTTGCCTGGTGAAGACTACTTCACATTTCATTTCAAGCCAAAGCCAGAGCAAAACGTATACACCAAACGTACTATATTGTCGGAAATTGCTTCATTGTACGACCCTCTAGGATGGTTAGCACCAGTGATAGTGGTGGCAAAGATACTGATGCAAACAATGTGGATAACAGGTTGTGCATGGGATGATCCTGCGTCATCAACCGTCACCCACCATTGGAGGAAATTTAAACAGGATTTAACAACTTTACCTCGGATAAAAATTCCGAGATGGATTCGATACACTAATACAGCTCAACTTCAACTTCACGGTTTTTGCGACGCGTCATCCAGGGCATATGCGGCGGTGCTTTATTTACGAGTGGTTCAACAAGACGGTAGCATTTCATCCACATTATTAACTGCGAAGACCAGAGTGGCACCTACAAAACCCACAACTATTCCACGACTCGAACTCAATGGGGCAGTTATTCTTGCACGACTTATTAAAACCACTGTTACGGATATGGAATTAGAAAATGTTCCCATTTATGCCTGGACGGACTCAACCATCGCATTACAATGGATCAGAGAACATCCATCTCGATGGAAGACCTATGTAGCAAACAGGGTGGTCGAAATTCAGGACAGCATAAAATATGAGACTTGGAAACATGTACCTACTACAGATAACCCTGCTGATTTGGCATCCAGAGGCACCACAGTAGAAGACCTGCTGTCCAAAGATATATGGTGGCATGGCCCAGCATGGTTAACTAAATCAGAGGAAAATTGGCCGAACATAAAGCAAGGTGAGACAATGACTAACTTGGAAGCTAAGGTTGTCCGTTCAGCAAATTTTATAGTGGAAATCCAAGAAGACATTCTTACTCGCTACTCTTCATTTGGAAAAACAACCAGGATCATCGCACTACTCCTTCGGTTCGTAGGCAATTGCAGGGACAAATCAAAGAAGCAAGTCGGTTTCATCTCTAACGAAGAAATACGCAACGCAGAGAGGATTATATTTAGGCAGGTACAACGAGAAAGTTTTCCCAAGGATTACGATCATTTGAGTCAAAATAAACCTCTGTCACCAAAAAGCAAGTTATTGCAGTTAACTCCATTTATTGATACCCAAGGAATAATGCGATTGAAGGGTCGTTTATCGCATGCGTCTATAACTTACAACAAAAAGCACCCAATTATCCTTCCAAAGGCTCACCATATAGTTTCACTCATCATTGACCAATTGCATCGAGACACATTACATGGTGGAACTTCTCTAGTGTTAGCAACCAGCAGAAGCAAATATTGGATCTTGGATGCACGAAGAGCTATCTCCACCAGATTACACAAATGTGTCACATGCTTTCGTTATAGAAAGGAAGTTTGCCAACAACGAATGGGAGACTTGCCAGAAGCTCGGGTCAACATATCTAAACCATTCAGCAAGGTGGGCATTGATTATGCAGGACCAGTGGTAATAAAAGCATCCCCGTGCAGAAAGGCGAAGTTATTAAAGGCCTATCTCTGTATCTTTGTTTGTATGGCAACGAAGGCAATACATATCGAGCTAGTCTCAGCGCTAACAACAGATGCTTTCATTGCTGCTTTGCGAAGGTTTATATCAAGAAGAGGTCTATGCACGGACATCTACTCAGACTGTGGCACCAATTTTGTAGGAGCCAAATCAACATTGGATAGGGAACTGAAAAATGTCATCGCACATACAACACAAGAAGCGAAGCAATATTGTACCCAGCAGGCCATCAATTGGCACTTCAATCCACCAGCGGCACCACATTTTGGAGGAATTTGGGAGGCAAGTGTTCGATCAGTCAAGCACCACTTGCGCAGAAGCTTAGGAAACATGACATTGACCTTTGAAGAATATGCGACGTTATTAACACAAATAGAAGCTATTCTCAATTCACGTCCATTATGTTACGTCAGTACAGATCCAAGCACTCCTGAGATACTTACTCCAGGACATTTCCTCATTGGACAAGCATTGAATACTTTACCAGAGCCCGACTACGCCAAGGAAGTAACATTAACCCAAAGATGGAAACAAATTCAACAGAAGGTTCACCAGTTTTGGAAGCAGTGGTCAAGAGACTATCTACATCATCTTCAAACACGATCCAAATGGCAGCATGAACGGAGAAACCTTAAAATTGGAGATGTAGTACTTGTCACGAACGAAAGCACTCCACCAGCAAAATGGCCCTTGGGCATTGTAGAGGAAGTATATCCAGGGTCAGATGGTTTAACCAGAGTGGCACAAATCAGAACGCAAACCAATACCTTAAAAAGACCAATATCCAAATTATGCCTTTTACCATTAGAAGTAACGTAGTCCCGAACCAATACTAACCAATTTTCGCGTG
This sequence comes from Thereva nobilitata, assembly GCA_963855945.1. Taxonomy (NCBI): domain Eukaryota; kingdom Metazoa; phylum Arthropoda; class Insecta; order Diptera; family Therevidae; genus Thereva; species Thereva nobilitata. Next base: position 88,364,360 of record OY979697.1, read on the forward strand.
TTGTTAGTGTCTCAATGTTGTGTTTGTCCTACAAAGAAAGTTATGCAAATTAGTTAACATGATTCTTTCAGATGGATTACGACGAAGATGTACTCATCCTGCAGGAAAAAATATTTTTTTCTATGGATGGCGAGCCTGATCCTGAGTTTTATGCCGATCCAGTTCCTAGTGCACCTGAGAAGAGGCATATGGCTACATTACAACCAGCGAGCACAGCATCCCAGGCAACTAAGCATCGTCCTAGTAGCGGATTGAAAGAGACCACCAGACACACCACCACAACGTTGCCCCAGCCTGCTACAATAAATGGAGCTCGTGAACCATCACTCCAACTATTGAGGACCACAACCACTATCAGCGAGCTTCGAATGCGGATGGATAACACCCACCAGAAATTTAGAACCAGAGAAGGAATCGATATTTATCTGACAAGGGACGTTTTGAAGCGTATTAATTTTGAGGCCATCGCTAAAACCAAATTGAAGGAGAAAACAATAACACTACCAGGTCGCTATCAAGTTCGGCTTAAATTAAAACCCGATGGTAGACTTATATTCTTCTCATATCACAAGAGAGGAGTTGTTAAAAAATTGTTGAACAAGGCTGTTCAACAGGGGGGAGAATGTTTGGCACAGCCCAAACCCTCTTAAAATGCACTTAAAACGACGAAAATAAGGTCAATAAAACTACTTGATAAAATACTTACGAATTTACAAAATAACATATTAGTGAAATACATGGATTAAAAAGAATTAATATTATATGTAAACAAAAATGCAACAACAACATGAAAAGACACAAAAGTACAAAAAATGAACTAAATTAAAACTGCTTTAAGTGGAATGAATGAATTAAATATAACTTGAATTACATAAAAGGAAAATATTATTATTAATAAATAATGAATTCAGAAATTAATTGACAGCTACTAGAATTAAAAATTACAAAAAAAACTAAAACTACAAAAATACAAAAACAAACATGCACAAAACAACGCCACCCAATTAAAAGTTCACCTGGTAAATTAAATCACAAATTCACATCGCGCAACCGTAAACAAAACAAGATTTTAAGGCGACAACGACGAAGCCCAAAGGTAAACAACCGCGAACCGACATTTTGGTTGCGCAAAATATTGCCTATATGCGTTCGTAAGATTTAATGTGGCAGTACATAAAATATTGGGCAATAATAATTTAGAACCAATTTGCCCATCTATCGAACGACTCCAAAGGAATATAATAACCAGCGACATCGACACCAGGAGAACTTTTGGCATTCGACTTAGAACCTGCATTTGGAGCTGTAATGCACTTTTTTCTTAAAGAGCATGTCTCCAATGAAATGCATGTTTCTATCCGGTGATGGGAATTTTTTATTCATGGTTTCAACGTTGGATTTAAGGATGTTACATAATTTTTCTAATTAATGTTCCTTCGATGTTTTTTTTTTTTTTTAACAATTTCCCAGTTAATATTCCCTTTTTTTGTGCTTCTGATTTCGGACCTCCATAGCACGCATTATGGTACTTTACATTGTTTTTTTTTTTATCGGCATCAAAGGAAGAATATTTACATGAACTGAAAGATTAAAGCGCGTGTCACAGAAAATAATTTTTATAAAGAAAAACATAATTTAATGCCAAATTCATATGTGCTGGATTCTCAACAACTGCCTCAAATAACATAAATTAATGCGAGATTTACGTTGTCATAATAATGAAAAATTTCCAGTTATTAACGGGCATCTGATTAGCGGTTCAATAAACCGCTGCATGGCAAAGGCAACAGTTGGATTTTTTGGATGTTCGTTGGTCATTGCATCATGCTTTTTTAAGACAATAGGGTACATTTAGGCAAACACTCAGTTTACAGTGTTGGTAACATCGATTTTTATCGATAGAAATTTTTTCCATAGATTAATTTTTTTTGCGTATTTTTATTAAAATTTTTTTGGACTATTTTTGCGTATCGTACATGAATTAAGTTACAACATTATAAATAAGAAATAGAAAAAAAATATATATAAATAAATTGCCTAGAATTATATCTGTAATAACCTTTATCAGTCTAAATAAATTGGAATTATAAAACTAAGGCCATTTGCGTTATTATTTCTGGATGTTCTTACTTTTCAAATTTCCGCTACACATTGAACCATTAGTTAACTCCTTCACCATAAAACACCATCGGTAGCGTTCGCATAATCCTACGTGGGGGGGGGGTGAATGTGCAGTCTTGAACGCAGCGTTTTAAAGGTAAAGCCCGACACCCGATCCCATTTACCATGGACGCATCAATAGTGGTTGTCACAAAGAAGAGGCTGCGTGCGCCATGATTTTTGTGTCATGTTCCATTTGATTCAAGGTCGATAGTCTTCTTCTTCTTTAACGGTTCTCCAACCGGGATCCGGTCCTGGCCTCTCGCAACTGTTCTCTTCGCCGGTTCCGATTATGATCCGGTGTCATTCAGTTTGGCATCCCTAAGCTCTGGGCGTCCTGGTCTACACCTTTCTTGCAAAGGAGCTTGGGTCTCTCTCGGTGTCGCACCTTAAAGATCTTACCGCAGAGAGAGTTCGATAGTGTGATCCTTGAAAATGTTATTTTTTTTATTTATTTAACTAAAACCCTGAAGCACGTGAAAGATTGTAATACTTCAACATTAAATATGAACTGATAATCCACAAACAAAAACCCGACACCCCGCGGTGCTCACATAACACATTCTTGTCGCGTTGTACTCGATTAACCGAAAACAAGAAATTTTAATTAAAAAAAACTGCAAAACCCCCCATCATCATCATCAACATCACGAAAAAAGTAATCTTGTAAACAAATCTTATCTTCCTGTTTAGCAAATCGTTCCTGTCCAACCCGCTCATTACTCTTTTATCTCATAACAAAAAGGTAGCAACTCCTCAAATTGGGCCCAATCCAACATACAACATGCCACATAACAACCAACGAGCTCATAACAAGCTGGTCTGGCCGAACAACTCGCAGTCGACCCCTTATACAAGAGCAGAGCAATGCAGTCATCGGACTCGGCCGCATAAATCCAGCAAAAGCTAACAAAACAGATACGAACGGGGCCGGGCGGAGGGAGAGAGACTGACTGGTGGAGCTGCTGCATAAATTAGACTACAACTGGACAGACATACTAAAGGCGAACATCGTGTAAAATTTTAATTAGTTCGGCACTGAGCCGTGGATAAAATTTCAATCGTCAGCATCAGCTTCAATTAAAGTGTGAATTGCGCTTAATAATTCCGCGTCTGTCTGTCCGTGCGTCTGTCCGCCAGCGCGCTCTCTATACACCAAGAGGTGGGGCAAGGTACGGGCAATGTTGGTTTAATGCAGATCTAGATTTATATTCAGATTCCGGCATGCTATTAACGCCGGGCGGTATATTGCTGTGGATATTCGGTATCCGGAACGTATTTTTTATTCGCCTCAGTTCGCAAGACACACAGAGCACACGGCGAATTGGACGGAGAACAGAAGAAAAAGCAAGATGCATGCGCGGTCAAGTTCCGCTGCCCCGAGGTCCGATGTCTTCGAGAGTTCACTCCGAGATATATACACAGTGCTTAACAACGCCAAACTCTCATGATTTATGTAATCGATGTCAAGCAACGATAAAACATTAAATTGCAGACATTCGAGTAATTCCATGTTTCGCTCTTGTCGAATGCAACCTGCTATAAGGAGCGACGACTCGAAGGATTCCGAGAATCGAGCCACAAATGAACAGCGGAGCACACCTCCAGCACCTTCAGAGGTAGAGTATAGCCACAAGCAATCGGATACAAAGTCGTTGCCAGCCTACACAGAGAGCGCGGCTGTATGGCTATCGTCGTCTATCCGTGGCACGGCAAGGTTCAGAATTAATTGACACCGTGTCGCTTTGATTTGCATGAATTATTTTAATTAAAGTCAATTTCACCTGAAATTACAAATAATTACAGGAATTACCCGTAGAAGCTCTTAATTGGGGCCAAGCTACAAATTGACGCTTGTTTGTTGGCTGAACAGCCGCCACCGAATGAAGCGCAGCTCTCGTTCGCCGCCACGTCATGAAAGCTCGTTTGATTTGGCATCAGCAGCAGCACAGATTGACGTTTCTAAGCTTTTATGTAACATTGGGTGTCATCTACCGCTGATGTTGATTTATATGGAATGACTGTTTGTCCACTGACTACGGCTAGTACGACAGTAGATATATTTATTATGTGTATTTATGTGATGGACTTAGCCTGTTAGTGGGTACACAGCCAAAGCCAAGCTCTCCATCTCTCGTTGAATTACCTTTGATTCAATTGTAATTGCGGGCAACAAGTGCAGCTTTGAATCGCCATTAATCATGGGGCTTTTTTGAGCACAATTGATGGTGTCCTAGTGGTTTTTTGTTTGCAGAAATTTTCCATTTTATTCACCAGTCTCTTTACTTATGGACATTTTATGTTGCAATTTACTGATTGTGTGTTGTGAATTGATTGAATCGTTTTTTATTGAATTGAAGTGTACAAATAAACATTTAATTGAATTGTTTTAATGACACTATTGAAACGTATTTATTTTGTGCGACAATGGGAGTTTGTTTTTTTTGTGAATTGTATTGGAAATATTTACGAAGTAATTGTTTGTACCATTTGAGATATTGCGAAATTAAAATTATTGTTGGCTTGTTCTAGCCGAAAAAAAACCATTAACGATTGTATTAAAACCAATTTCGAGCGTTCGTTCAACAGAAAACATAGTTTACCACACTCAATATGTCGTCGTAGTATATTTCAAACAACTTGATAAGTCCCTGCTAAACATAGACCATTAAGCAAAAAACGTTTTTGAGGAACGATCCAGATTAAGAAACAACGATAATTCTATTTAGACAGAAAGAAATGGTAGATCGAAGAGCCGAGAGCAGATGATAGACTTTGGGAGCTTGATAAACACAAAGTCAAGAAGTAGACCCAGACAACCGCTGCTCTACCCAAAGTTTGTGAACCTACCAGAAAATTGGCAGCACCAGCTCCCATATCATTTGGGTGAAAAGTTTCATCATCCATGGGTGCAGGGACCACAGAAAAATAAAAGGAGGAACCGCAATGACCCTCCTACCGGTACAACTAACTGAGTTTTCTGTGTAATTTAAAATTTCAATTCCTTCATGTTTATTAGGACCTAAATACACATGGATGCATGCTTCTGAAGCAAAAGCTTCTTCACTGTCATGTAACTATATACGCCAGGCGGGCAACATTCCGAGAACGACTAGATGAAGCCAATTTGGTGCGCTGCCAATATTCTCCGAAGAGAGCAATATTGGAACCTTCGGGCAATTATCTTGGTAACCATAAAGGGTGCCTTAAATATATTCAATAGACCGATTGTCGTTAAATTACGGAGATCAAGCAGCATTAGATGTGGTTAGTACTTAGTTGGGAGACCGCTTGATAAAACCGCTGTAGACACTCGCGTTTAAAAAAACAAAAAGGCAATTTGAAAAGGTGAACAAAAATATAAAGCTTTTCGACACTGCAGGTGTTATTGACATAATCACAGGCGCTATAAATTGGAGGGTTTAAGAAAGCTTTTTTTCTACTTTTGTGGGTGTTTGAAAAAATCATCTAAAGCAGCTTTATAGTGCTCGCCAAAAAATAAGGAAAATGCGGGGAAATGACAATTCAATAAACTTACTTGCGTGTATATAAATGAGCGGGAGCTCGTTCAAAAAACTAACTATGGTAAATACTTATGGCACACACGGGGTATCGATACCACGATATTGCGTATACCCAGCTTATACCATTTGTCTGTCACCTTATACCCAGGAAAACAAGTGGTTATGAATTGGGTCTTGATACCACGAAAATTTTCTGGATATAAAGTAGGTATAAGTTCTTTTCACTGCGCACAGCGCCACCTGTGTGCGAAAATCGAGCAAAAACGTGTAAATATATATTTTAATAACAAGATATCTCATCTTTTTAACCGACTTCAAAAAAGGAGGAGGTTATCAATTCGACGCGTAGGTATTTTTTGGTCCTGTTCACGCATAACTTTGTAACGCAATGACTTTTTTGCTTTTTTTCTTTTTTGTTTGAAAGGGTAGTTTCCCACGGTGGTCCCGTACAATTTTTTTTAAATTCTGATAAAGGAGTTCGAAGGTAGGCGTAAAAAACTGGTAAAATTAGTACACCTTGAACTGATAGAAGTATTTTCAAAGGCAGCGAACAAATTACTTTATTGTCGCGTGGTCGAGAGGAGGCCGGTGGATGAATCGGCAAAGGCGTTGACCTACAAATAAAAATTGCGGGTTCAAACCCCGGAGGTAGTTCGACTTTTTTTCTTTTTTTCTCTTTCTAAAATCCATTCTGATTGGATTAATGTTGTAAAGAATTACAAACTCTTCGGTGAGAAATTTCATGCATACTCTACTCATGCAGACTGTAAGAGAGTATTCCTTTGGAAAGAAATTCTATTTAAAGCAGTTTCTGAAAAGCTTTATTTACGTATTTAGCCATCTTGTTGTAACAATCTCCCGTAGCACAACGACTGAGAGGCTTGCCTCTCGTCCTGGAGGTTGCGGGTTCGATTCTTTGTCCTGGAGCAATTTTTGTTTCAATCGACACAATAAATATTTCTTTTTAATTTCCTTTGGGGAATTTTGTTTCATATTAAATAAGTTTTTTTTAAATTGCTCCGATAATACGCAAATTCATTACTGCAAAAACTATTTAGCTACTGCCTCAATTCTTTTCGACGGCGCGCGGCTGAGTGTCATACTTCTCGTAATAAATAATTTTTTTTTATATTGCCCCCGAAAAAAATTAACGGACTAAAAAGTACGAAATAAAATAAATTTTTAAAAACCGACTTCAGACAAACCAAAAATAATGCACAAAAAACCAAAAATAATGCACAAAAAAGGATAAAATAATTGTTTGAAATTCTTTACAACATTAATCCAATCAGAATGGATTTAATAAGAAGAATCACTTTTGAAGACGGTGCCAACACCTGCTTTCGGGGTGATGTATTAAGGGCATAAGGCTAACAAAGAAATGAATACAATTTTCGCAGCAATAGTTAATGCAATGAAAGTCAACTACTACCTGGCACCGTCTTCAAAAGTGATTCTTCTTATTAAATCCATTCTGATTGGATTAATGTTGTAAAGAATTTCAAACAATTATTTTATCCTTTTTTGTGCATTATTTTTGGTTTTTTGTGCATTATTTTTGGTTTGTCTGAAGTCGGTTTTTTAGTTCCAAATCTTGAATTCGCCTCAAACTCAATTTTATTTCCTCGTGTTTGGCAAGGAATAAAGCAATTAAGTGTTCCACTTCCATATTAAATTCAATATACCACTTTACACTTAAACTTTCAATTTAACAAAATTCGCTTACTGGATCTAAAAAAAATTCCAGCTGTCGACAAACGTCAAACTAGACCCTCGTTCTTGTGCGCCAGGGGTTCCTCGATACCCCGGTATTCGCCATATCCTGGTATCGATACCTCTATATGTCATAAGCATAACTGTGGTTCTGGTTAACTATTGTAAACGTTTGTCGTTCAAAAACTCCATGGTTAACCATAACATAAACGCGAGCATAACTTTTTCACGTTCAAAAACTCCCATGGTTAACCATGGTGTAATTAAATTTTAACCCTGCTCGGGAGCATGGTTAGCGATAGTTAAGAAGAAGAAGAAAGCAAACTGACAGTTGTTTTAATGTTAAACATATGAACAAACCAAAGTGGAATTTGTGAGATTATTGCAAATTAAATAATTAATGGACACATACGAAATAATTGAAGCAAGTAGCCGAAACTATTTTATGGAAACCAATTTTTCTTTTTCTTTAACTCGTAGTTGTAGAAAAGCTTTTGCCCGTGAATGCAGACTGCCTTCTATAATGGAACTTACAGGCACAAAATAATAATCAATGATGCCTACAACTCAAACAAACCCTTAAAAAAGCATTATCTCTTCTATCCTTCAGGTCATGCTTACTACTAGACATTGCACCGTGACTTGAACGTCATGACGGACTAGTAGTACCAAGGTGACTCCTAAGCCTGATCGAATCGCGAAAAAAATTATCACATCGCCAAAAAAGCTAAGTCAAGACACAAACCATAAAATGAATTCCTATACATTACTTCAAGGACATGAACTTCGAGACTGTGTCCGACTTTTTTTTCACAACTAAACCTATTAATTTTAAGGTCAATAATTTTATTAAAATAATACAACTTAATTTTCTGAAAACTACTTTATTTTCAAACTAAGAATTAAATTTCAACTTAAGAAGGAAGCGATAAGTGATAAAATTAAAAAGCAATAAATATTTTTTTTGATAGCGAAATAAATGTTTTATAGCATTTATTTAAAAAAAACATTTATATTCAAAAAAACCCCTGAAAATGTTCACCTTGATTTCAAATTAATTGATTATAAGTCCACAACTTAGAAACAAGTTATCCACAATTTAATGCTGACAAAATACACTTTGATAATAAATTAGCCATTCAAAATTAAATATCAATCAAACCAGCTCTCGAAAATACATAAATACAACTTTCCATACCAAATAAATAATTTATTCCAAACATTAACCTCTCAGCCAGCACTAAATTGACAAATATTCATTATCTATCAGCAAATTCATTTGATGCTTCAACCTGTCCAGCGAGATGATATCCATAAATCCTTAATCTCTTTAAAACATTAACAAGCCCCATGCAATAGTTTAGCAATTTTATAAATGTGGATGCCTGGAAACCTGTGCATAATCCGGCTATATAGTATGTTAGCCAGGCATGCAGCAGCCGTAGTACCAGCATCATCCACTCCATCATGGCTGCCTATCATAGAGTCGTCATTTTTCAATATCCACAACCCAAAATGGCACACAGGAGGCGGCGGCATACTACACATAGCAAGCAGAGAATGCTGAAAAGTCAAATCCGGAAAATTGCGAAATTACCTTCTCTGTCCGCTTGGCTGTCAGCAATTTGCATTTTAATTAATTGTCAATTATTGCCTGATTACAACAGTAATTAAGTGAATTTATTAGCTTTGACAGATCTGACCGAGCTCTTAATGGTCGTATGAATATTTATGACTCGGCAAAAAGTGTATATGAAATAAAATTGCAGAAAAAAATAATAATGAATAAAATACAAGCTAAAATAAAAATGAGAGAAAACCGCACCATAATTGACGGTCTGACTCTGGCCTCCTTGTTGTATACCAGACCCAGATCCGTGGGATACTATCCGTCGCACCACACTGAACCGCTCTCTGAAGTCATAGTAGCTGTGGCAATTACTGTTCTGCGGCATTATACTGTGTGTAATCGTTACATTCAATTCGCTGAACACATGTTTAATTAATTTCAGTTTTATCGTTATTTATTTATAAATTATAGACTCGATGTTAATTAACATTTTTAAAGGAATCATTAAGGTGGCCGCCGCCTCTCTGCGATTTTAATGATTGTTTATCACCACTCATTATATATGAAAATTATTAATTAATTACTAATTATTACTACTCATTTATTTATTTAATTTTATGTTATTTGTTTTATTACAGGGTTCTGATGGAGGGTCAGTGGTGTTTCCGTCAACACCAACACAAGTTACAAATACAACACCAAGTCCGACAACGCCAAGGAAATCATCAGATTTTCCACAAACTGGTCTGCCTCTCAGCAACGGGCCTTTGGGGCTGGGAGGCAGTGCTAGCCCTGTGCCCGTGCCACCTGGTCCTGGCCCAGCGCCGCCAGCACCGTCACCAGCACCGGCTGCATTACCACCACCAAGCCTGCCACCGCCTTATCCAACACCAATGCAGGTAAGGGATAATTATTTTTTATTTATATTAAACTTGAAGACGTTTGACAAAAATTTGAAAACTGCTTTGTGTTTAATGAGCGATCTTTTAAAAATGTCCTGCATTTTTCTTGTAGCATATTTTGAGAAGACATAATTTTGTAACTACGAACATCCTTGCAACCCAATATATTAAAAGCATCCGAATCTTAAAGGATAAACAATACGTCTTTGATATACTGACCACCATTGCATCTTCGAAGCATTTCACGATGTTTGGAACTCAACTCTCTTCGGCGAAATGCAAAAGTAGCTTCCCAGTGGGAAATGGAGTGCGGCAATAGCAATCTTACGACACTCCCTAAAAACCTTGCATCGCTCCCCTTCCCATACCAGTTCTATATATTCTTTAGCATTGCATGTCCGCACCGCAGACGGGACCATTCCTTCTAATCCCCCTTTAAAAGCGTTTTAGAAGCAGTAGAAAAAAACATTTTAATAAAGAATTTATGGCGGCCTGTGGATATGTCAATAAGCTCCGGACTCGAAAAACATTTATTTTTGTTCTTCTTTTGCAGTTGCCTTTTCCTTTCTAAACGCGATTGTCGTTTTACTAAAGTGGTCCCCCAACTAAGTACCAACCACGTACAATGCTGCTTGACCTCGGTAATCGAGCGAGAACAGGTCTATTGAGTGTGTTAAGCGCCCGCCTTTATAGTCACCAAGATAATTTCCCGTTTTCTGCGACCTATACAATTTCTTAAATCTCTAATTTTGTCCCTTAGGAACTTATAAAAAACCAAGCAAGACAGGTGTACCTAGAAAGAATGACCAGAGGAAACCACGAGAAATATGTAGCAGCACGAAGAGACACGAAAAAGTTATTAAGGAAGAAAAAACGTGACTACTTTAGAAATAGAATAAGTGCGATTAAGCAAAGCTACACTAATAAAGACGCTAGGAGTTTCTACAAAGAAGTCAACATGATTAAGAAAGGATACAAACCCACCTGCACCATGGTAAGAAGAGAAGATGGTACTATAGCTAGTAGTATCGAAGACATACTCGAGGTGTGGGAGAAATACTTTAGAGACTTCTTCAAAGAGAACATAAACCTAACACAGGGAGAAGCAGACAACCGGAGTACAGATGACCCAGAAAACGATACGCCAGATCCTACAATAGAAGAAGTTGCAAATGCCATAGCGAAACTAAAAAATCATAAGGCTCCAGGTCCAGATGGCATACCCCCGGAAATCTTAAAAAATGGTGGGGAGAAGTTATGCCATGTCTTACATAGCCTCATCGTAAAACTATGGAGAAGTAGCAAGTTGCCAGAAGAATGGCTTTTAGGTACAATAGTCCCAGTCCATAAAAAAGGTGAATTGATGAACTGCAAAAACTACAGACCAATATCTTTGTTGAACACAGCTTACAAAGTGCTTTCACATATTTTATTTAATAGACTGAAACCACATTTGGAGGATAAAGTAGGCAAATAGATCGACAACAGACCAGATTTTCATAATGAGACAAATACTTGAAAAATGCTGGGAAGAAAGCATTGATATTCATCTTCTTTTTGTTGACTATAGAAATGCTTACGACCTGCTTAATAAAATAGAGTTGTGGAAGAAGATGAGTGAAATGGGTTTCCCGAAGAAATTAATAGGCCTATGCAGAATGACGACCAAAAATTGTAAAACACAAGTGAGAATACGAGGATGCAACTCGATCAACTTCCCTCAAGAATCAGGCCTGCGACAAGGAGATGCGATCTCACCAATACTTTTTAACATTGCTCTGGAAGCAATAATGAGGGAAACACAGCTTAATGGAGCAAATAGCATCTTCACAAGGAACATTCAGGTACTAGCCTTCGCAGATGACATAGTCATAATTGGACGCAAAGCGCAAGATGTAAAAGAAACCTTTTCCAAAATTGTCCAAAGTTCAGCAAAGTTTAATCTACGAGTAAATGACACAAAAACAAAGTATATGATCGTATCAAAACGAGGACAACGATTAGGGCGTAGTATCAGCCTTGATGATCATAGTGTGGAAATTGTAGAAAACTTTATCTATTTAGGGACAATGCTTACTGCAGAAAATAAGATAAAGGACGACATCCATAGACGCATCGTAGCCGCAAATAAAACCTATTTCGCACTAGTCCCGGTCCTAAAAAACAAAGAAATTTCAAGACAGTGCAAGGTCAGACTATATAAAACATTAATCCGCCCAGTTCTATGCTATGGGTCTGAGGCTTGGACATTGACCCAACAAACAGAAAATCAACTTAAAATCTTCGAAAGGAAGATCTTAAGAAGAATATTTGGTCCTGTAAGGGTTAACCAGAACGAATGGCGCATTAGGACAAACGAAGAACTTCAAGAAATGTATGACGAAATTAATATAGCTACATACATAAGACTGAATAGACTGCGATGGCTCGGACACGTTGTACGAGCTTCAGAAGATAGAATGCTAGCCAGGATTTTTAATGGTAGACCATCAGGAAGAAGAAGAGTAGGACGACCAAGAAATAGGTGGATAGATGACGTGCTAGCAGATATACGGAAATTTCGTATAACAAATTGGAGAGAGCTAGCAAGACGTAGAGATGACTGGAAGAGGAGACTTCGAGAGGCCCGAGTCCTGCAAGGACTGTAGCGCCATCCAAGAAGAAGGAACTTATTGAAAGCGTTCAAATTTCGCTCCCTTTAGCACCGCTCCGAATTTTGCTGGCTGGGTTACTAGCTGTCCATCGAACCTAAACTAGATATCCTTCTCTGTTGGTTTATACCAATTCTTTCACTTGAGCTTATTCTAATCTTTACAAGTGTCCTTTTAATCCACTCTAGACGCTTTAATAACCGGCCTAATGTATAGGTGCACTGAGAGCCGTAAACATCATCGAGGAATACCTTTAACCGAGAGTCAAATATTACGATACCGAATCCTATAAAATTTAGGAATTTTAAGATTAGTCAATTCTTTTCTAATATTTTCAAAAATCACAAATTTTGTATCGCGACTTTTGCCCATCTCTGCTCCTACTTCTATTTCAATAGCCGTGTTCCTTTTCTGCTCATTTTTACTCGTATTTACTTGGAACTACTCCTGCTCTCACAGAGAATTCATAGCTTTTATTCAAATCGACAAATTTTGCATTCCTTTAATTTTTTACTCCCGAGTACTTAAAAGTAGAAAAGGAACACGGCTATTGTAATAATGAGCAAAGCTCGCTCCAATATTGCTAACGCCTGTTAGTATGCAAAATAAGAGCTTTTCTCTTCTCTTCTGCTCTGTTCGATCAACAAAGTCCACTGTTCGTTCATCCAAGTGTTTTCTATTATCTATGCGACGAGTACTGTCTGCAATCCATCCCGACTAGCATTTTGCGAGGTGCAAATAAGTCCTCTATGAGTCTAGCTCCACTGCCTCATGGGGACCTCGTGCGGATTGCCCTATAAGGCCACAAAGGGCATCTAACGCCTTGCCTTATCATAAGAAATGTCCCATTTGGTCCCCGTGAGGAAAAATGGTTGCTACCCTATCCCAAGTGGAAAAAAGGGGCTGAAGAATTTGAATATTTTGAGTAATAACTGAGGCCGTGTCGAAAGCTTTATATTTTTAAACGCGAGGGTCGTTTTACCAAGGGGTCCCCCGACTGAGTACTAATCACGTCCAATGCTGCTTGACTTTCGTAATGGAACGAGAACCGGTCTATTGAGTAAGCTAACGATCACCAACATAATTGCCTGAAATATGAGGCTATGCAATATTAAAACCGAAAGCTTTGTATGAGTAAAACTAATTCCGAATACTTAAAGCAGATTTTTTGATTGCCCCATTTCATTTGTAAAGAGCTTTGGCTCATAGGACCCTGATAAGTCATACCTCATTTCAATATCGCTGATTTTTTTTGTGTGGTGCTCATTCATGAGGAATCTAAGGAGTTCGGCATGCCCCTCATTTGCTACATAGGGCCCATATGCTGCATGAGGCATGCCCCCTTTAAATGCTAGTCGGGATACTGACGACCTTCTTGTGTATCTAACAGAGCATCCAAGAAAATAATGCCAGTGAATCTGGTCTGGTTACTTTTGTATATCTCCTACTCTTTTGATATAGTATCTATTGCAACCTGTTCTGCTAACAAAACTCGAAGCTATTGGTATCTAAAAAACTAGATTGAGGGTTCCCGTGGTCGTGTTATAGTCGTACAGTCGAGGTATTAGTAAACGGCGCGGCGTCGAATCTAAACTCTACATCATCTCGGTTGATGTCCCCAGGGCTCAATTCTATCACCAGTCGTTTTTCTAAACTTTATAAAACTTGTCTTAGTCCCCCCAATCAAATTTACAACTTCACTGATGGCGGTCCTCTGAGTTACTCTTATGGTTTCGATACTGCAACCTTAGCACATGCCTCAAGAATCGGGTTGGATTTAATGAATCTGAAACGAAGAACTGTCGAATCACCAATAAAACTTTGGCTTTTGTTCCCTCGATTTCAGTGGATACAGACTGATCCATCTTTCAACATCTGCGGACGATCTGCAATAGTATGACAGCGTAATCCAAACCCCCCTATTCTAAAATTGTGACCAGTCATAAGTCACAATCTTTGGCGACTCGTGCTTACTTCTTATGAAGTACTTATTTTGGTTTCTATGTCAATGTTGACAGAAATTACGTCTACTTCACTTCTACGTTACTTTTCATTTAGTATAGGCCTTCAAGGTGAGACTTATCACACACTTGTGATTGCGTTGTGACTTGTGACTGTTTCCTAAAGTCTAGGTTTCCAGCCTGAATCTCGGGCTGCAATCGAAAAGTCCTACCTCGTCTTAAATATAACTCGTTTATCTGGGCTGGAGCCTCGAAAACTACTATAGCGCAGCTAGATAAGTTGCAATAGAACAATCCGAATGTATAAAAATCTTCTGCAGTCAATATTTCCGAACTCTACAACAAGTTAGGCTTTAAAACCTGTTTATGGTAGTTAAAAAAAATGAGAGTCCTTGACAGTTTTCATATCAATTTTCCAAAAGAATTAATAGTTTTCCAGCTGATTGGATTCTGTACCTTACCACTAGACATTTGTACCAAGGTACGGCCAATGACTTGAGGGGTTTGTAGTACAAGAAAGACTCGTGAGGCTCGACGTTCACATACAAAATATCGAGAAAGAAAATATCTAAATTTTAACAAAACTTTATTAATTACTTCTTACAATCTAAAAACATTAAGCTTTTAACCTTGATATTCAAGTCTTCATAAGCTATGTCTATACAAACTTGCCTAATAGCATTAAAAAGTTCCTCCATAGTAAATTCTCCGCTTCAAAAGAAACAGACCACTTAATAACGCATTAAGGGGCTTCAAATGACTTCAATGGGATTAACATCAAAATCCCCAGCAACACAAATAACCCTTAACAATGAAATTAAGTCCTTCGCTCCATCAATGGATTTCAATGGCAAATTATAAATACAAATTGTACGCTTTGTTGATTTAATTAATATATGTGTAGATACATATCTAAAGACTATTAAAACTAGTGTAACACATAGCAAACTATTCCCAAGATTTTCCCTATAAATTCAATGCCACAATAATGTTCTTATCGTCTTGATTCTTTGGAAGTTAATTTTCTCTTAAAAACCACTAAACTTTAATTTACACCTGTCCTTAACGTAATTACGTGACTATTGTCTATTAACAAGTTTCGGCAAAATTACTTCTTCCCCAAAAACTCTTCCACACAGATTTCACTCGACTTGTTAAACATTTCCTTCACCTGGGGAATATACCTACATACCTTATACCTTGTGGATAATGTGTCTAGATAGGAGAAAGAGAGAGAGAGAATGTTCAGAGAATAGTTTTCACCTCAAACCAATTTATTCATCCGCCCTTATACCACTGTTTCAATATCCGGTTGTTGTGTTTTGTGCTGTAAAGTTATCCACCCACTTATATACATGCATATATATAGAGTACCTTTTAAAAGGGATATGATGAGAAATTCCTGAATCAATTATGGAAGCCCCAGAGACGCATGGTATACAAAATTTTGTTATTGGCTTTTGAATAAGTCTCTTTTATGGGAAACCGATTCAGGGCTTAAGTCAAAATTTTACACCTGGGTTTTTTTAGGATTATCGAGATGTTTTCAATACAAAATAATAATATATTGGGAGTGGTTTTATGAGGAGGTGTATGTAGAAAAACATCAAAGCTTTTCAGCGAATTAATACCTACTAATAGCTGTTTTCGATTTGCCACATTTATCTGATATTCATCACATATTCCTCATATGTCAAATCTCGTACTAACTTTTGCCTCACTTTTGTTCTGTCAAATTGTAACTGATTGCAGAAAGCAAATCGAACTCACTTTATGTGATAAATAATAAAAATTTTATAAATTAATTTTCCATGCACAGAGATCAAAGAAATTGTCTCTTCATAATACTTCCGCTGCTGAATATGAAATTATTACAAAATAAGATATTCAACCAAAATAAATACTTCAGTGCATAACTTCAAAATCACTTACTCAACTGATGTGATGAAAAAATATTTTTATCACATCACTTGGTTTTGTATCAGTTGGAAGCTGTCGCCATCTGTTGTAAAATAGGAATTGAACCGCCAAATCGAACAGCCATTTTCAGTGAAACTGAGGAAAATGTGAGGCATATCAGATTAATGTGGCAAATCGAAAACAGCTAATATCGCCCATTGGTCGAAATTCGACCCTCTCACCCAACTCTTCTCTCAATCCGCCCCGTTAAAGTTTGACGTCTACGAATTTCAATAACTCATAACTCAGTAATAATTTAATTGAACAATTATCACTTTTTAATTTCTTTATCAGTTCTAAAAAAACAAAAAAAATTGTTTTAATTAAAAAAGTGTAATTAAAAACTACATTATCATCTTAAATCGCATGTTTAAACAAAACTTTCTTCATTTAAAAAATACCATTTAATTTTGTTTTCAGCTCTCCTGACGTTCACTTTTCTTACCGTATTGCGATGTACATATATGCATTTATTTCTAATCTAATTTGTTGAAACAACAACAAACAAAATTTTGAAATGCCAATTTGATTTGTTTAAAACGAAGTGAAAAGGAGGTACGGCAAACTTTCGCTAAGCAATCTAGCCTAAATTTAGTCGATTCACAAACCTTAATAATAAATTTTTATATTCGCCTGTTTATATGCTAACCGTAATTTCTACTCATTTTATCATTTTATATTGGGAAATGCAATACTCATTTCTGAGTGACGGAAATGAGGTAAATGAATAATTCTTGTTTTGTGCACAATTTTACGACTCCGGATTCCATATAAAACCAGTTTGAGCAAAATGGGTTTAGTGGAAGTCGGTTCAGTGCTGTACAAAAAAGTGCTTGCGTATTTATATATACATAGATTATTTTCCACATTTCAATGTTTTAGCTGCAAGGGAAAGTTCTATTCGTTATTTCCCTGAAAACGATTTTTTTTCTTTTTTATTCAAAATTTAATCCAAAACAAAAAATTCATTTTTTACTTAAAAGCCAACGTTGTGGCAGTCCTTTCTTTGGTCACTGCCATTTGGGCATCCTGTCAATTTACCATTTTGAAAATTTTGTATCAACCTGAAAAAGTGGTGGTTCGATGGTTCCCCAAACCGACTTTTTAATTTTATTGTGCGGTTTTCCTTGTCACATGCGGTCTAGAGTTGCCATGAATTACACCCTTTGCTGTTGGCCAAAGATGAACGTTTACGCAGAATGTCTGTATTCAAATCATCAAGTTGCAAACAATATGGATCAACATCAACCGTTCATTTCCATTTATTGTATATTTTTTTTCTTACTAATCTCGTTCACTTTTTTTTGATCGGACGTGTCGTCACCTTTGTCACTGCAAAGATACTGGGTTCAAATTTCCTAGCATCATGTACACAACCAGGACAGCAAGCCAGGATAGGATACGGGACTGAATAGGATAACGGGCTTGCTATCCTAGCTTTGAAAAACTAGCCTCGTGTATTTCGGGCATAAGCGATCTAAAACGCAAAAGTCGGCTGGGAATGTTATGGTGTCCCTATTTTGGAATACGCATGGTATAATATTCATCGACTATCTTGAAAAGGGAAAAACGATCAATAGTGAATATTAAATAGCATTATTAATGTGTTTGAAGAGCGAAATCGCGAAAAATTGCCCGAAATAAAGAAGAAAAGTGAGTTTTCACCAAGACAATGCACCGTGTCAAAAAACTGATCGTCGGAAAGAAATATGGTTCCAACAAGAAGGTGAAACTGAAGCGTTTTTAAAGGGTTGTACAAATCGTTCTATAAAAAAGGCATAGAAATGTTAGAGAAGCTTTGGAATGAATGTATCACCCCTGCAGGCGACTATTTTGATAAATAAAGTTGAATTTTGCCTGTTTATTAATAGTCATCCTACGAACTTATTGAATGATTATAAGCTCTTTTTCTAACCATACTTTTATACAATACACTGTCCTCTTTCACCTTCACTCACAAATGGATAAAAAACGGCTCTCTTATTTGACGAGCCAGATTTATGGACATACCAAAAATCTATCCATTAAATTTTTCTCGCTTAATTTGTATGGCACCCAAACAGCATGTTTTGACACAAAACCTGTGATCTAAACAAGCTTTTGAATGAATTTATCTGCTGAAACGGGTTTAGTCAGATCAGAATTCTTACAAAGGACCGACAACACATAGAAATAGACGTATTTGAAAAGAATAGGACTTTACCTTACTCCTGCTACTCTGGTACACAATTTAAATGTTTCTCAATCAAATTTTCTCAATCTTTCTCCAACGAAACTCCAAATACATTCAATAAGAAAATACATACCAAATACATTCAATAGTTTCCTTCGTAACGCCACTTTTTAGAACTTTCAATGTAACATTTTCTTGCCTTTTCAAAATGCTTGCAGAATCCGTCAATGCCATGCTTTCTAGAATCTTCAAAAAGCTAAAATCTTACAAATCGATTAGGATTAGCGCCATTTAGTCAAGTTGTTTGTTGTTATATGTATTTTTAAAAGACCAGACATTGTTCTCGCAAATACTGTATTCCAAAAATTTAAACTCACCTACTCAAAGTAATCCTTGAAAATCAATTAAATTCTTTGGAAAAAACAGTCTACTTTGTACTTCTACGAAAAACTCCAGAATCATATAAAATTCTCAAATATTCTTAGAAATTCCAGATTTCCTTTATAAAAGTTTCAATAATGACATTTTTAAAGATTGTAGAATCCTCAATTCATTACTTATTATTATGATTTCTGAGAACGGTTTTATATTATGAAAAATTCTTCAGAATATTGTAACATTTTTTAAAATTCTCAAAAATTCTTAGAATTTTTCAATATTCTAATTTGAAAGTTAAGGTAAAATTGCTTATAATGTTTTAAAGTTCATCATACTCGGATAAATCAAATAGAATCCTTCTATTCTAATTTAAAGCAAAAAAATTTTTTTTAGAAAGGTCGATATAAATTTAAAATTCTCGGTTTTTTCCCAGAATTCTGCTATAAATATCCTTCATAATTAGTAATTACATAATTCTTAAGAATTTTTCAAAATAGCTTAAAAATTTCTAAAATAAAACTTTAAATAAGGGCTGGGCAATGGCAGCTATTGGAAGTCACACGAGCTACCAAGCGTCCTAGACCTTATTTACTCAGTCTCATAAGTAGAATACGTGCTACTAAACAAAAGCTTCACATATGCTCTGCAAAAGTTAACTATTCCCCGTCTCGGCTTTAAATGCTTGATTTTTACAAGTTGTTCATCAAATGATTTTTAACTTAAATATCATAGAAACTCGTGAAATTCAGAGCTAGACTTGTTATTTTATAAAATAGATTTTGGACGTTGATAGTCACATTACACTCAAAATAACGGACTTCTCTCTAGCCGAATTAGTTTCATTGCTAAAGGTGCGTTTAAACTATACGAGTTTTTTGCCAGTTATTGCACTGGCTATTGCCAGTGATGCAGCCAGTGTAATGTAAACATCATGTCAGTGCACTGGTTGGGGCACTGGCTAAGCACTGACATAAGCACTGACACGTTTTTTCTCGTGCAGTCTAAACAGGCAAAAACGTGCACTGACGTCTTTCTCGTAAGCACTGGCAATTTTACAAACTTGTTAGTAAATTTGTACGAGTTTTTTATTCAGAATCGTTATTTTCCTTAAAGTATTTACGTTTTTAAATTGGAAAAAGAGCGTACAAATGGAAACTATTAAAAAAAGCGGAGTTCTAGAACTATAGGCGGTTCTTGGACAAAAGAAGAGATTAAAATTTTAATATCTTTGTACGAGAAATGTCCAGAACTGTGGATGCTTCAATAGGCAATTTGAAAACAAAATGTATGTACCTACATCTCTAAACAAAGATAAAACAGTTGTTGTCAATAAATGGCAAAATATAAGATCACAATCGCCTTCTTTTTGGTTTCTTTTCTTCTTCATCATGAAATAATAAGTATACAACAATTGCTGCAGCAATTTTTACTTGTCACCATTTAACCGAAAAATTCACTTGTAAATAGCCACTACTGGGTTATTCCACATCAAATCCACCAATGCTCTGGACTCCCCTCAGAGAGTTATATTTTTTTTTAATTTTTGTTAAGAAAAATATTCAGATTTTTTGGACTATGTACTCATTTGGTAGTTATTAATTTTGAAAAAATTGAAAATCGCATAATTTTTAATATTTTTAAGTTGCTCTAATTCAAAAACAATTTAACATAGAAAGCTGAAAGTTGAACCAATTTGTTCTGCTTTGATACTACATATAATTTAATTTGATATACAACATTTATTAGAAGAAAAAAATTCCAGTTTTAAAAAAAAATTTTAAGAAAACTCAAGACCAGATTTTTTTATTTTTTTGAAAAAATTATATTTTGTGCATACACTCCTAAGATACATATATGCCAAAATTTAAGATGGGACGACATTGGGATCATATTGAAATAAAGCATTTTGTACATTTTTTACAGTTTGAAATTGCTTTTTTCTGAAATTCCGCACGATATATATTTTCCAGTGAACTGAAGTCGTAGTGTAAACACCATCAATTCCAATTGCACTGCACTGGTTGCGACTGCCAGCGAAAACTCGTATAGTTTAAACGCACCTTAATTTGTATTATTTACTCGTTTGTTAGAACAGAAGTAGTTCGGAATATTTACGGGTAAAAAAAAGTATAAATTAGCAGAAGAGAAACGCATCTACGCAATTACTACTACTTTTAAAACGTGTCATTAGACATTGAACAAAAATTTACAGTTCATAAAGTATTCATTTATCATTAAATTTTCAAATTCATCTTAAACAATTTCTAATTGTACAACATCATTAACAACAACTCTCTAACAATTACTTGTAATAGCCTAAGCCAATCTCTTCACAAAAGCGAACTCTTAATCACACTTCAATTCATTTAATCCCATCAACAATTTCCATTACCATTTTCAAGATACTGATTATCGCTCCTCATCATCAGCTACATCCTCTTGAGGCAATTTTAAGTGATGACAAGTGTGACCACTACAGCAACACAAAAACAACAGCAACAACAACAACAACAGCAGCAGCCACAAAAAATTGCTGAAGATGAGAGAGAGAAAAAAAAGATACCAAAAAACCTCAACAAAACGACTGAAGTTGAATCAACAACACTTCCACCATTAGCAGCGCAACTCAGCATCTCTGGGCCTTAGAGCCATCAAAGAAAATCTTATAAGTGTCTTCGCGCCACTTGAGCCGTCGTAAATAATCTCCTCATCAAGTGTTTGTTCATTACCCTCTCGGCCTCCTGTCCATAAATCGGAGGAGTATCTAATTGAAGTCCTTAACGATTCCGGTAATAACACTTGACTCGGCGCTAATAACAGGGCAAATAGTTCGTCATAAAATTTATGCGGCAAAGCAATTTAAAATTACCGCCACACTGGGTGGGGATCTGAGGGGTGCGAATGCGAATTATATATATATATAACATAGTATAGAGGGTATATAAGAAGGACCCAAAAGAGACCGGACTTGTCGCGGAAACCATTCTCGGTTATTGCCTTAATCAGATAAAATCAAGCTGAGCCTGAGCCCCAACGTCTTATACGCGGTGTTACACGCCCCGTTTAAGATGGAAATCGTGGCATTTTGAGCACGAACACCATAGCCAAGCTACCGTCAACGGTTTTACGGGGCCTTATTAAAAGCTCATGTAAATTAATTTCCTCTACAGATTTTATAGGTTGTGATTAAAGGCTGCCTTAACATTTCCTTATTAGGAGGGTGCCCTGGTCGTATGCTTGTAAGCCTCTTATATATCCCCCGCTTCGGTGAATTTGCCCCCAAGATCTAATAATCTCGACTGTTAACCACTCGCCTACTGTGGACGCTGATACTTCTACTCGGTAAGGAAATAAATCTTTAGATGTTGTCCCCAGAGCTGGAAGGAAACCCTCCAAGGAATTTTAAATGAAGTTTACACAAAAAGTCGTGAAAAATAGCAAGCATCTTGCACAGATGAGAAGAAGAAACCTGAGACCATGTAAAGCATAGATGATGACGATGACGACGACGACGACAACAACGTCCAAGTAAAAGTTGGCTACGCGAAATAACGACATCCTTCCCCCCGTGTGTAACACTGAAAGAAAATCCCAAGTTGCCCCGAGGCCAATCTCCAAGACTGCCAAGTCTGCTGTACTCTGTGGTGGATCTCTTTCAAACGTAATCAAACCACAAGCAATTTCATAGCTGGTTGTAATTAACGTTGAGGTATTCTGCCAATTGCCTTTATGGCCACTTTTTGCATCTTTTCTTTTGATCTGCCATCTCCACATATAACAACGAACAAAAAAACTGGAATCCCCGCAGGTTTGTTTGTTATCTTTGATTAAAAGTGCACTTCTGCCGCGCACTTAAGATGTGCGCAAGAGCGACATTGAGTTAGCTTGGAAAAACAGTTCGATGGCAAAGACCAAGAGCAAATCGCACGCAAAAAAATAATAGATTGGACTTAAGTAAGTATTTACCTTGTCTTATAATTCCAATAATGGTTAGACATCGTTCCAAGTTTTTTTTCCCATCTATGCTATTCAAGTACTTGGTATTATCTCCATGAACTCCCCGCGCATGCACACCAGGTTGTGATACTATAGTAATATACTATAGCATGATATGTGGACGCGCATAGTTGCGAGTTTTCTTAACAACTTAACGCGCTCCAGTATTGAGTTCCTCGCAACTTTATTTGACGCGCCAGTCACACGATTGCGTGTTAATGGCGGTTTGAGAATTAGCGAGACCTTTTAATTCGCTAATCCACTCAGGCATGCTGCTCTTGCTATCAATTTTAATGACTCTAAGATGGTGGTGTAGTATGAAAAAATTCTCAACATATCTTCATCGTCAATGGTTCTGTGTTTTCTTACGAATTCATATTTTTATACTACTCGCAGTTAAAGTCAGTGAGCATTGAAAGTGCAAATTTTTTTTTTTTGTGAAAAATGAATTATTTTTTTTTCTCATTCCCCGAAGTCATAAATTTTCATTATGTAACTAATTGCTGGAACAAATTTATTCGACTTGATTATTACTTGGGCTGGCAGAGCGATGTGTGTTTGTTATTTTATGAGATACAGTGATGAGAGTCAATTAAAAAGATTACGAAGAATTTTAGATCATGATGAAGAGAAGCAGCCGTTTTTATTTTCTTATTGGGAATTAGAAATAATGTTGATGTGGCTCGAAAGGACCATAAAATTTATGGATGAGAATGCCGGCAAGGCAAGGAAAATTACGCGGTTTTTTAAGTGGATGTGTTTTACAATCATTTATGGAAGAAGTCTGTATCGTTCTAAGAGATCTCTAAAAGTCATATTGAATTCTCTAACAACAAGAAGAAGAGTTTCTCAATTATTCATAAAAATGCATGGATAAAAGATTCTCTTTGAAGAACTGCCCGTTTTGAATAAACTATTAGGGGTAGTTCACACCGCTAGAGAGTAAAAAAAAATCTATCAATTTTGAGATCACCGTACTTACATAAAAAGTGAAAAAAAATTTCCATCTTTATGTCAATTCAGGGGTGTTTTTCGTCTCTACTCTTCACCCGTTACCATACACTTTGATCTCAGTTTTTATAGACGCACTATATTTGCCAATTTTCGTCACAATTTGCACATTCCCGAGCATTATTTGGGGTCTCACAATCATATTTGCCTCTAAAAAATGAAATTTTTGGCGATTTTAGGGGTGTTCCAACCATTTCAGAGCGCCGGGACCCTGATTTTCGTGATCAGCGCCCCAAAAAACATAAAGTACAAATTGTCTAGATACGTGGGGCGTTCCGAGCGTCATACCCCGCGTTTTAAATGGGCTACAGGGGTTACTATACTACACAAGCACTTATTGAACTTGATTTTTGCAATATTCGTTGTATATGAATTTCTTCTATATTGTGTGCCATTTTTCCTCCATGCTCGCTCTATTCTTGCATTAAGAAAAACCCAACTCTCGCCTGTTACTGACTTAGATCGATACCAGGTGTCTGGGAATACCTCAGTACAAATAGCGGTTTGGCCATTTATATAAGGAATAACGTGGTCGTTCAGAAGGTGTACAATAGTACATAGAAGCATTTTCGCTTCTTCCAAACCTGGGATTTGTGTTTTTTGTTGGTGTATGTAGGGTTAAAGAGAAGATGTCCTGGGAACTATCCTGGCGATAATAGGTTTGAATTCCATCCATAGTAATTTTTTTTCCACTTTTTCCATCTAGTTGTCAATTCTTCACAATTCTCGCTTCAAAATTCTTAATTCCTTTTTTTTATGCGAAAAAAATCAAACTCCTTTAGTACTATTAACCCTTCAGATCATGTTGCAATGTCTAGTAGTAAGCTTGATTTGAATGATAGAAGAGAATATGATACGTTAGGGGTCTGGCTCAGGGGCGTTTCCAGCCAACTGGCTTAGGGGGGGTAATTTTAAAAAAGGAAAAACTTGGATATTGTTTTTATTCCATAAATACCAGTTGCACCCTCCCCAAGCCACCCCTAGCTGAAGTTGCCATTTCACCCCCCCCCCCTTTTGCAAATGTTCAAAAATGTCTGCCACTAGTATTTAACGGTTATTCAGCCCTACTAGAACCTACCCACGCAGCGGCAACTGTTTTCCATTTTACCCCCTTTTTCACCCCACCAACGCCCTAACTCGAGGTTACCAAACGACTGAAGGTTGGAGCGAAACGATATTTTCAAGTGCCAGGAAGGAAGAAAGTCATAACTTCTCTTACGGCGCTTGAGCAGTTAACTTCATTTTGTTTACATAGGCTGTTTCCACACTAGTGTACACACGACAGACAGAAGTCGTCTGCAATCGTCAATTCCCTTTTGGTGTTCGGTGAAAAATCGTATGAGCCTCTGCACGAGGGAACAACTTGCAGGCAACAAATCATACTGGCTCCAATGTTGGCAGGTGATTTTTTCGAATATCCGTAGATTGCGATTTTCTGAGGTGGGACAAATTCCGTAAAAATCCGTTGCTCCGTATTGTTGCTCCATCTGGCTATTTCAATGAAACTTATAAATTATTTGTATATCACATACCAGTTTTTCGTACTTTTTAGTATTTATTTTAAGTAATTTAAATTTACATTTGGAAGCATAAGATGCTTTAAGTTTAAGTGGAATAAAGGTGTTTAATTTTTAATCAGTGACAATCAATTGCACGAAGATAACAAAAACTTTGGCAAACTATAAATGCACAAAATGATGAATAAGAGTATTTATCAGTAGATGTGTTTTCTACTGATTAATACTCTTATTCATCATTTTGATGCACTTTATAGAAGTATCTCGAAGAAGAACTTTGCCGTGTAAAATGGCTTCCAAGGTCTCTGTATCCAGTTTGTTTCTGAGCTTCGTTTTTTTGATATTGATCTGACTGAAAATTCGTTTTACATTGGCACAACCAATGGAAACTCTGTGGAGCCATTAGCGTTTTCATAGTTACGCGCTTTGTTCCAAAAAGAATTTTTGTCCAAGTGAAAATCGTTTTTGAAGAATCTTTTCAGCGTTTTGAATTCCTGGTGCACATCCTCGATGTCGAAGCCAAAGAAGTCGGCAGCGACTGATACATTTACCTTGTTTATGCGTAAGACGGTTTTAAGCTTAAAATCGGTTTAAGACGAATTGGCTGTATAAACAGATTCGGATTCTCTGTCTCAGACAATTGAAAATTTACGTTCTTTATTATGCATTAACATAACTTTAATCACTAACGGGAATAGAGTGAGATTGTTCTTTTAATGTAAGACTAAAATCAGCCATTTTGAGTACTCCTCACAGATCAACACAATAATTCGTCTTAAGCTGAAATATATTAAGCTTGAGACGAATTTCGGCTTAAGGTCCGATTCACAATGAACGCTCAAGCCTCAAGCTTCAAGCTTCAATTTTTTTTTCTATAGTTTCAAGTTCATTTGAAGCTTGCAGCTTGAGGCTTTCAATGTGAATCATTGTACATAAATCCTATAATCCTAAGTTTTTGAAGCTTGAAGCTTGAGGCTTGAAGCGTTCATTGTGAATAGGCCCTAAGACTGTTTATACGGAGTCGGATTCTATCTTAAGCCGAAATTCGACTTACGCATAAACAAGGTAATTGTCAGACATTTTCAAATTCATGGATTCAATGAATTCGAATTCTTTAAGCATCTCGACACTCTTCTCCGCTAAAAGAAATCTTTTAGAAATTTCCAAAAATCCGTTAATTCCGTAAATTTATTGTACTATTCCGTTAAAATTCCGTATTTGAGCTATAATCCGTTGAAAAATCCGTTATTTTTTTCCCGTTCGAAAAATCCGTGATTCTACTGAGAAATCCGTAGTTCTGGCAACACTGACTGGCTCTGCTGTTGTTTGAGACATTCTCTTTCGAGCAAAAAGGAATTTCAGAAAAAAACAACAACAATGCAAGAGCTGTCCAAGTGTTCGATCAAAAATCGGCTGAAAATATCATTCAAATTTGTGTGCCCTCCCCATCTCCTCTCTCACCCTCTTCTTCATAAACCACTTTGCAGCCCACTCTTGTCATGTCGTGTGTACGCTCGTGTGGAATCAGTCATAGCGTGCCATATTAGCGGTAGTCTCATGTATCGATCCCTTCCACGACTCTCCAACAGTCTTGGAAAAATTCACCGTCATAGATCGCCGACTAGATTCGCCATAACTTTACTTGTTTGTTTGAAAT
Source organism: Thereva nobilitata (assembly GCA_963855945.1). Lineage (NCBI taxonomy): Eukaryota > Metazoa > Arthropoda > Insecta > Diptera > Therevidae > Thereva > Thereva nobilitata. Next base: position 88,391,532 of record OY979697.1, read on the forward strand.
ATTTGTAATTTTCAAGAATAAACATAAATAACGAAGAAAAATTCTTAGGGGGGGTAATTACCTAATTACCCCCCTCTGAAACCGCCCCTGGTCTGGCTGCTTGTATAGATGTCGAAGAACCTTACGTTTGAATTCCTCCTTTTATTTTTTCTACAATTGTCTATAAACCTACTAGTAGAACCCGCTTCTATTCGATCAGAGAAAGCCATACAGTATTTTTGATTTTTACATGGAATTGGATCAACTTATGAGAGAGCCGCGTTACAGTATTGCCATGCTTTATTCCTGTTTCTACTTTCTTTTGACGAAATGAATTCGAAACATAAGTATAATATACAAAAAGCATTACGTTTGCAACTAGGTGGTGTAACATTCAAATTCATACGTTCACTTGGCACATTTTACGAAGCATAGTAATTGTTATTATTTGGGTTGTAGTCGTCTTAATAGCCCATACCCAAATGTTACTACAGCTTGTAAAGAATTATCCCAGAACTAATTACCTTAATCTTCAGTAACAGCTTACCATGCCCTGTTACATCACATCACATCATATCATCTCTGGACAGCAATCTAATCCATCTGATCATATTCTCCGTCAATAATCCCTTAAGCTCCCACCATGTCTTATGGATTATGTTACAGCCCTATAATTCTATGTTTGCTGAGTGTTTATGTAAGTAAAAGAATCTTAAAAAACAAACAAAAAAATCTTTAAACGAAAGACTATTTACTCTTATAACTTTCACAACGATTGGTTCTTATCCCCTCAAGGTGAACACTTCCGTTTCAAGTAGTCCAATATATTCCTTATCGCTTGGCCTTATTATTCAAAAACGTTGTGGCCCCATGAACAAATTAAATCTCTACAAAGTAAAAGTAAATTTAAATTCAAGATAAAAACAAAAAGTAAGTTAATTAACAAACAGCAATTAGCCGTGAATTATATTCGAAATTATCAAATTAACATTCTACCACATTGCAAATTATTCACAAAGTATACTAAAAGGTTTCTAGAGAGCCATATCATCAACTACCCTTATTACATTCCTCCCTTATCCCTTATATTTTGGTGAAAAACCTTGTCTGTTGAAGCACAGACAGACTCACCATTAATTCCCTATGGAATGAGCTCAACAATGATGATGGGGCTATGGGCCGACGAAGGAAGAGTGGTATGGGACCTTTCGCCTCAAATAATTGCTTTGAATTAGAAATGAATGAAATTCAGGCGTGAGCCTGTGGTTACAGAGTTAGCCAGAGAGATTTTGCTTTTGGGAATTACAAACCCCGAGGGACACCGACCAGACTCTGTAAAATGGTTATTCTGTTAACAAGGCTCTAAGTTTCACGTACTACACTTGCTGTACATGTAGAATAGAGCGCATCCCTTTTTATCCTCTGCTGCAGGAGTATGTCTATGCTGGATGCAAAATTTCTGCCCTCCACATTCCATATCCGAAAAAGCAAGAAGATAATCGAATAATTGCGATTGTGTTTAAATGTACATGAAAGCGGAATACGAAATCCTGATCAGAAATCGAAATAGGTCTGTGTGTGGGATAGAAAGCAGGTGGCCATGTAGCAGGAACTGATTGCCGTTGTGCTCCCGAAATAGTATCCCCGAAATTCTAATTATTTCCCTATTAATTTCGCCAATTTCAGCTTCATTTAGATTTGGATTACATTAATTTGACCACGGGACATTTCCAATTTAAAAGGGGCATTTGCCAGGTGTGCGCATTGTATTTTTGGTTGGATTAATTCATTTAATTAATATAATAATCGTGGCTTTTTTGTTGTCCAAAAGAGAATTAATTTTATTTCATAACACCTCCTGAACATGTGCCAATTAAAATGTAACACCATCACGGAATTAATTAAATTAATTGCGGCCGCAAAACATAACATGGTTACAACACTCCATATCTGCTTGAATAGCATAATAATACCGAGTACTTAAGGAGTAATTTCAATTATAAGTGCTCGCTCTTGAGGCCGACACATGCTATTAACCACAAAAAATGCCAACTGTTAATATGTTTAACATGCTCCTTCTGCTCCCAGAGCATAAAACTGAATGTAGTCCATAAAAAGTGTGATTATAATAACAACAAACAAAAAAAAAGAGGAAAAACAGGAAAAATACAATTTTCACAAAATTGCGTGCCAAATATCAATTCATCACTCCTTGCCTACACTAAAAGGGAATACTTTTAGAATTAATTCAACCGAAAATGTTACAATAATGCATCTAAAATGTTAGCGTGAAATTGTGTGGAATTTCTTGTTCCCTTTATGACTATCGTGCATGTCCGTCACACATTTCCAACCTATTTTATCAACATCAAAAAAGAGATTGGCTAATTCGCACGCAAATATAATTATTATGCTTGATTTGTGCTATGGAAATAATTCATCATACTAAATTATTATGCTTGTTTATTTTTAGGTCTCAAATGGTCCAATAAGTACACATCTTACTCCGATCTCAAGTCACCAACAGCAAGCGGGTTTGGTAAAACCATTATCGGCAGCTGCCAAGATTCCTCCGTCGTGCACAAGTACGTCACCGTTGCCATCGATAAAGCAATCATCGCAACAACAGCAGCAACAACAGCAGCAACAGCAGCAGCAAGCTCAATCGCCACCAGTTTCGGCGAAGCAGCAGCCATCACCAGTGTCAATAGCCAACTTAGTTGGTGCACCATTGACAACATTAGCAAATGGTTTCGCATCATCAATGCCTCCATCTATAACGACGTCGCATCCAATATCGAGTTCTCGAGTATCACCGACGTCGCCACAACAGCAGCAGCATCAACCGTCTCCACAGCAGCAACAGCTGTCGACGGCGAATGGTGGCTCAAACAATAGTAGTAACAGTAGTATAAGTAGTAACAGTTTAGTACAACTGCCAGCATCATTGTCGGTGCCAGTGCCACAGCCTCCTCCAGCAACAGCGCCGACAGCACCTCCGCCTGTATCACAGCATCCTGGCTTGGACAGTGCGGCCGCTGTTGGCGGTCGTACAAATAGTCCAGCAGTTGCAACAAGTGCCGTGCTGTCAAATACAGCGCCATCGTTGAACGGTAGCAGTAACGCCCCTAACCATGCGACGAATGGAAGCATTCCACCATCGGCGTATAGGACACCATATCCAAACTATCCTCTATATACGCCGTACAGCAATTTACATCACAATCACAGTCCGTATTTACCACCAGCAGTGCCGTCGCCGACTGCCTCACCGCGAACTGTGGACTCAAGGACGAATCGAGAATCGCCTCTAGTTACTTCAAAGACCGTAAGGCCTTTGACTCCTTCTAGTGGCGGAGTTCCTTCATCACCCATGATGGGAAGCAATGGATTACCTCCGCCATCTCAACAGTCTGCACAACACCAACAACAACAACAACATCCATCACATCAGCAATCGCCGCATATGATTGGCGCCACGGGTAGCAGTAGTTTATGTAATAATAGTAACAGTAGTGGTCCACAGCCAACAGTGCCGCCTTTAGGTCTCAGGGATCAACAGCAGCCCCAGTTGCCACCGCATTCGCAGCATTCAGCAGTGGCTCCCTCATCTGTGATTCCAAGAGCTCATTCACCGAGAGGACACAGTCCGAATCGGGAACGGGATAGTTATAGGTATGACAAATTATATTGATATAAAGTAAAGATTTTTTTGCCAATAATTTTATTTTTTTACAGTAGTAATGTAAGCAGTCTCTCAAGGTCATCAACAACGCCTAGTGGTATACCTTACAGCAGTGCTCCGACCGGTCCTTCACCATCGTTGCCGTATAGCAGTAGTTCTGTTGGTGCAACGACATCTCCACTGCCTCCTACATCTGTCGGTGCAACTTCTTCTAGTCTAACTTATCCAAAAAGCTCAGTGTGGCCAAGGTAAATGTTACAAGCAATTTATAAACTTGTAAAAGATTCAGAAGACATCTACCATTAATGTTATCAAAGATAAGTTTAAATTAAAAATTTAATAATATTTCTTTTAGCAGCACGAGCACTACCCAATTATCTCCAGCTACAACAAATACAGTAACCAGACCGACACCTCCACCTGCTGTTGCAGTGTCTGTATCACCATTGCATTCTACGGTATCAACGCATTCAACATTTCAACCCCCACTTTTTGCTGCACCTCTACCACCACCAGCGGCGGTGGTGAGTACAGCATCATCAGCACCACATCCCTTCTCAGCTGAATCTCTTTTTCAGTCCAGTAAACGTAAGTATTTTTAACTTATCTTATTAATCCCAGTAATACTAAAACTTGAAATCTGTTTTTTAGGACCCTCAGCAGACCAAGCTGATCTACTGCGGCGAGAATTGGATAGCCGCTTCCTGGATCGAACTGGTTTGGCCGTTCCACCTCCTACATATCTAAGACAGGAGCTGCATCATCATCAACACCAACATACGCATTTACATCAGCATCAGCCGCTGTTACCAAGTGCCCCTCCAGCACCTGCACCATTATTTCCCCCACCATTGTTCAAAGATATCCCTAAAATGGGTGCAGTTGATTCACCATTCTATCGAACAGGTCTAGGAATGCCAACATATCCCGGTTATTCACCAAGTTTGTTGCATCCTGGACTTGGGGGTCCGACACCGTTTGTGCCTCCTAGCCATTTGCAATCATTTGCCCCTAAGGTAAACATTCTTGGTAGTGAATGTACAAAAAAAATAGTATTCTCCTTCTATATGCTTCAGTTAAGCTTTCCGTTTTTTTAGTGTATATATAGTCCTTAAGTATTTATAAAAACGCAATCTTGCATGCTTTTGCTGTTCAATTTACATTCCAAGACACTCATTTTCTTTTCAAAAATGTTTTAATAATTTTTTTTTGTTATTTCATGGAAGTCATAAGAAAACTTTTTAATTAATTAAAAAAAAAATCATCAAAATTTAAAAAAAAAGCATCAAATCTCTAACACTCATTGCTACTTTGTTTGTTTCGCAGCAACCGACCCCCATCGTTGATCCCACTAAGCCTAAGCAAATGGTAGGTTTAAGTTTGTTTATTTATTTCACTATTTTTTATTCTTACTTCTTACTTTTCAAAAATCTAAAATTCTATATAATTTTTTATCTATCCTAAGCTGTTACTCCTTGAGTCCTTTTAAATACTGAAAATAGTTTCATTTTTCTATGTCCTTTCATTTCAACACTGTCTATACTATACATATTACGTTCGTCCTCCTCCCCTTTTACACATTATGATATTAAAAATTCCGCTTCGCTGCTAACACAACATACACATGTGACTCTTATGACATTTTTATGTTAAGAAGTAGGCATGCGGTATTTTTAGTTTTCATAAAAATATTTTTATTTATTATTATTTTCATCGTCATCTACATTTTTTGGGTATTTTTTTATTTATTTATAATTATTCTAACAAAAACGTGGTTTAGTTAACAAATTAATGGAAAGTTGTGAATTTCAGAGCTAAGTAGAAAATTAAAAGAAAATAGTTTTGGCCTAAGAATAGAACCTTGTGGTATCCCATTTGAAAATGAATATCGACTATTTTCAACTCTGAAATTCATAAAAGAAACATTTATATCCTAATAAAAATCCAAACTATGAGGGGTTGTATTGTGATCATCATCGAAAAATTATATTTTTTTTAAATATTCCAGAAAACCGGCCGATGGAATGCAATGCATGTTCGGATCGCGTGGGAAATTTATTATCATCAAGCAAAACAGAATCCAGATAAGACTGCAGCACCATCATTAGGTGTTAAAACCTCTGTTGCGGATATGCTGAGACCGCCGTCTCATATGTTTCCTTCATCAGCTGCTGCTGCATCAGCTGGTGGTATGCCAAGGCCTCATGAGCTTCCCCCAACGGGTTATCCGACAGGCCTACCAGGACGGACACCATTTGATACAGCACCGTTACCGTCAAGCTTTCTTGGCGGTCCAACTAGTCATTTAGGTAAGCCACTATATGTTTAGCCATATCCAAGCAACCGATAATACTAAGAGCAGTTTATAAAAATGTAGGAAGTGTATCACCATTCGGGCGCTATGGAGCGCCACCATTTGCTGGATCACCGTTTGGTGGCCTATCACCGTTCTCAAGGGAAATACAGATGGGAACACCACTACACGATCCTTGGAGAAGGTAGTTAGTGCTTAACTAGTTTATAATTTTGTTTTATTAATGAAATTTCATTTTAGTTCATTACAAAGAACTGTAGGTGGATACCCACCACCGCCTGGACAAAGTTCGTGGCCTTTGAAACCTGATCCAGGATTAGATGCGGCCCGACGTGAAGCTGAAGAACGCGAACGGGAGCGTGAAATGCGTGAACGTGAACAACGTGAAAGGGAGCGTCAGAGGCGTGAACGTGAAGAACGTGAAAGACGCGAAAAAGAAGAAAAACTAAAGAGAGAACAACAGGAACGAGAGCGTGAACGAGAACGGGAACGAGAAAGAAAGGAGCGTGAACGTCGCGAAATGGAACGGAGAGAAATTGAGCGAGAACGTTTACTGCAACAGCAAAGACTTAACGAAAGTTCCAAAATGGCAGCAGCCGCTGCGGCGGCAAATCCACAAAGGGACAGATCACCACTACGAAATGGTACAGATCCAGATGTTCGTATTAAGGAAGAGCATCCAACTAGAAAGGATGATCAAGAATTACTTATGCGAACGGATCCACGTTATCATCCATCATCGGCAGCTTTGGCCGCTGCTCAAGCAGCAGCACATCATCCATTTATGACAAGTCGGCATGGACCACATGTTCTACCCCCACCACCACATCTCTCGAGGAGTATGATGCCGCCCTCAATGGCTGGACCACCTATGTCACATTTTGCACCGCCGGGACCGCCTGGCTGGCCAACAGCACTAGATCCATATAGAGATCCATATCCAATGCTGAGGTATAACCCCATCATGGAAGCAGCTTTTCGTGCCGAAGAGGAGAGAGCGAAGGCTATGAGCATGTATGCGGCGCATTTACGTGGAAAGGAACCTAGCCCGGTTCCACCTTCAGTGGTACCACAATCACATCATAGACTGCCACCTGGTGCGCTTAAGCCACAACAGCAACATATGCCTGGACTTCCGGTTTCAGTTGATTTGCACAAAAAAGAGGACACAACATCGGCTCGATGATAATTTATTTCAGTGACTTAAGATTAAAAAATAAATAAAAAAAAAGAAACTCGTTTTTATATAAACTTTCTGTTGTTGAATATTTTTTTATTATAATTCATAAGTAATAGGGATAGCATTTTTTCTTGTAAATAATTCTATTTTGTTGACATATAAAAAAAATTGAGATAAAAATAATTTAAAAAAAAAACACGATAAATGATAAATTCTGTTTGTTTTTATTAAACAAACGAAAAAACCAGTGTAAAGACCAAGATTAAATAAAAAAAACAAGAAAATTGTCAGAAATACTGAACAAAAAAATATTTGAAAAAAAATGAAACAAATGTGAACATATTTGTAAAATTTATTAATAAAAAAAATGAAAATTCTTTGTAAGTAAATATAAAAAAAAGAAGTAACCAGTAGTCGTTGTGTGTGCGCGCTTATATTTTTCGATACTAAAAAAGTCTCAAAAAAAATGGAGAGAAAAAAATAAGAAAAAAAATTAATAAACAAAAAAGTATGAAATTTAAAAAAGAAATTAAATTTTACAATTATTAACACAAAAAATAAGGAGATAAATATTAAAGATTAAAAAAAACAAGGGATAGTTCTTTGAAAACAAAAACAAAATAAATAAAAAAATAAAACAAAATGTGAAAATATCGAGGGAAAATTATTTTTTCTCAGGCAAACAATTTTGCTAAAACTGTAGAAACAAGAAAAATTGAAAAAATTAAGAATTTCAAAAACAAAAAAAACATAAAAAATAAAAGAAATGAATTTTTTCTAATATTTGTAATAATTCTATTAAAAAAACAAAAAATTAAATAGAATGAAAAACAATTTGTAATATAAAAACAAAAAAAAAATAGGTATTAATGTTATTTTAAATAAAAAAAATATCGTACGGAAATGAGCATATAATAAAAAAACATCAAAATTGTTATACTAGAGATTCATAATTTATATTTTCTTTTTTAATTTTTATTTTTTTATACATAAACATTTTTATATAGAAATTTTTTTAAATAAAAATTTTAGAAAAAAAACCTTGTAAATAGAAATTTTTTAAATTATTTAAATTTCATCAAAAATTAATAACAAAAAAAACTAAATTAAATATAAAAAATTCATCATGAAACTATTTTTTAAAATAAGTAAAAAAAAACATCTCTGGTATAACAATATAATTTTTGATAAAAGCTCGGACACTAAAGAAAAACAGAAAATACAATTACAATAAGGATCAATTGTTATTCATTTATAAAAAAAAAGAGAGAGAATCTGTAAAACATTCTAAAAAAAATCATAAATTCATGCGAGAGTAGTTAAGCAGCGACTAAAAAAAACTTGTATAAAAAAACATAAGGATAAAACTGTATAAAAAATTATAAATTATAAAACTTATAAACCGTTTGGATTACTGAATGAAAATATTGCATGATAATTATATTTTTGCAATGGTATATTAGTTATTTTTTTATTTAGAACGAAGTTTAAAAAGGAAGTTTGTAGCTTGGTGTTTGTTTTGCCTTCAAGATTATATCTAGATATTATTGTTTTATTTTACTCCAAAAATAGTTTAAAACAATCACAAAAAAAAACTTCAGAATCAAAGATTTCAATTAATTTCACTCAATATTCGTAGTATTGGTAAAACCATATTTTTCAGATTTTAGCTAACAAATTTACTTGTTGCAGCATATTTCTCTACAGTGTATTCGATAAAAAGCAATAGTTTAATAAAAATGCCTAATCAATTTTAAATCGATTAAATAATTATAAAATTTAAATTTCTTCAGTAAAAGTTTATAAATGCTTGCTTCCTCTTACTTTTTCAAGTGTATTTATCTTATAGAAAACATTGTTAGTACATATACACGAATTGTGAAGTATTAAAATCCTTATTAAAGGCAATTTTTACAGATTTCTGCCGCCCTATTATTCACAAATCGTTGGAACAACAAAATTTCAGCTCGAGTAAATCGTACGAACAAACAAGTTGTTCGACCAAAAGAAATTTGGTTAGCGTAATATTTTAACTTTTGTTTGCGATATGGTTTGTCCTTTATGTTGAAAGCGACAAAGCGCTCTGAAAATAAAATCAGTTATTTAGGAAGTTATAAAAAATAAAGATAGGGCTAGCAAATATCAATAATATGATAAAGGAAACACTACAGTATCAGTTATCGAACTTTACTTCCATTGATACCAAATTCTTAATGCCCTGAAAATGATATTAAGCTATGTATGGAAGTTTCATTCTGACAAACACTTAAAGGAATATAGCAGTATATTGATCTACGCGTAGGCATTAGAGGTAGGTGTTTCCAGGTCGATCGGAGGACCAATTAGCGCTATGGTCCGGGTAGACATAACTAGTACATTAGTTTGAATTGGATACGAAGGAGGGACTATTATTATTATCCTTCTTTACTCCTATTGGGAGCATAGGGTTTCGACAAAGCTTCTCCATCGGACTCTGTTTTGAGTTATTCACTTGGTTTCAATCCAGGTTTTGTCAAATCGATTTCTTTCATTACTGTTCTTCTCCATGTATTTTTCGGTCTACCAACACCTCTACTTCCTTGTGGTTTCCATTCAAGGACTCTTTTTCTTAACGCATTATTTTCTTTTCGTAGGGTGTGCCCTATCCACGTCCATTTGTTTTTCTTTATCTGTTTGATAATTAGTTCTTGTTTTGTCATAATTCCATAATTCTATGTTAGTTATTTTTCTGGGCCAGAAAATTTGACATATTATGCGTGAAGATTTATTCACGAAAACTTGTATTTTATTTATATTCTCCTGGTTTATGAGCCAGGTTTCACGGCCACAGAGTAATATGGTTTTCACGCAGAAGTTGAAAATACTTTACATTTCTAGATACTTGTGGCGATTTCCACACTTTCCATAATCTATTAAATGCCCCTCCAGCTCTTTTAATCTTACTTAAGATATCCTTCCTAGCACCTCCTTCCATAGTAATTATTCTACCGAGGTAATTGAACGTCTTATATTGTATTATCTTCTATTATTAATGGGTTAGTGCTTGTAGTATTAATTCTCATTGATTTTGTTTTTGGAACATTTATTCTAAGACCTGCTTCCAATGCAAATTTTTCTTAGTTGTCTATTTTTCTTTGAATGAGCTGCAAGTGCGTTATCATCAAAATATTGGATGCAAACCATCTGCGTATTTTATGTCTTCTAGCTGTTTTACCATTCCCATCGGAGTCCTCTTGCTTCTCTGCTGGCTTTCTTCATTATTTCGTCAAGTACAGTAATGAAAATTAATGGTGAAAAGAGGCAACCTTGTTTCACTCCAGTTGTCGTTATTGGGTCACTTAATTGTCTATTAAGAAGTATTCTTAGCCCTTCTTCGTCGTATAGCATTATGATCATTCGGATTAATTTTATTGGTACTGCCTTCTTTTTAAAACTTCCCAAATAATTCCCATATGGATTTTGTCGAATCTACGAAAGTAATGTACAATGGTGACTTTCATTCTTTAGATTGTTCGACTATTAATCTTAAGGTGTTTGAATTGGCTATATATCCGCTGCCTTTAATAAATCTTATTTGTTCTCTTAACTGGCAATCTATTTTATCTTTAATTCTACATAAAAATATGGAGGCCAGTATTTTTGCTACCATATTTTGTATATGATATACTTTTGTATATGATATTGTATACTTGTCAACACATTCACAAATGGACTTCAAACGAATTTCACCTATAGCTAACCAACGATTTAAATATTCAAGTAAAACTAAGTCTTTCGCCAGATATTGTATGCTACAAACTTTATTTTCTAGTTATTATCTTTTTTGAGATAGAGAATTATATTTAGGCTGGGAAAAATAGTATTCGCTAAGAGTCATTGCATATTTTAAGATAAAGCAAACAAGGCAATAGAAACCATTAAAACCTATTGATTTTTTAAAATAAAGCCCTTTGAAACATTTGTTATTGTTAATTTTAGAAAATGGAGCACTTAGAACTTTTAAATCAATATTTGTTATAGCCTTATGCGTCTATTTTTAGATCAAAGATCATAATCCGATTATTTTCACGATAAAATTTGGTATGTTTTTGTTTTGATCAGAGATCGTATAAAGTTTTTACATATCATCGTATATATATGAGCGTGTCCTATAACACAGTAGAAATTTATAATCTACTGAACTCCTCATACCTATGAAGTTTGGAAAAGAAATCATATATTTTAACAGATAACGTTCGCTGGTTATATGGAGTAATTGATATTCGTTATAAATTTCGATAATATTCGAGTGCGCCTGGCTAAACTATTATATTTTCCAAAATTTCAACTGGTATCTTTCAATCTGCATATATACCAATATACAATTTGCCTAAAATCTCCAGAAAACAAACATGGCACTGTATCGAAGGTTTTATAATCAAATTTTATGTTTTGTATCATCACCTATATTCTGTCGATAGTATAGCCCTCGTCAAAAAGGATGAGATTTCTTCGCAATGTTGGAAACTGACAATTGCGCATATGAGTCATAATTGGGTACAAAGATAAGGCATTTAAATTTATTCCTCGAAACCTGCTGCGACGCAACTTCATCTCCGCATGGCATCTAACTAAAGCAAGAGTCATGAATTTATAGTTTATGATATTGTATCTGTTTTCGCAGAGGGGCATTAGCATTACTTCATTAGCCATAGTACATTCATCTAAAACAATAGATACAGCTAGAAAATATTAAACCCATTCAATCAAAAGTATAAAGGTATTTTTTAAAGCACTGTAACTAAGCACACCTGTATACGACTACACTAGTTATTCTCGCTTTTCAGAAAACAACTAGGAAACAGTCATGACTAGAAAACAACGTGACACACCACTCGCGCCTGCAGTGTTTTTAGTTAGCCATTTATTTAATTACTAATTGTTCTTTTAATCCCTCATGGGACATAGGGCAGAAACAGTTGCCCTCCAGCGGACTCTGTTTTGCGCGACAGCTCTCAGCTCTGACCAGAATCTCCCAGTGGTTGCGGCCTCTGCTAATAGGGTTCTCCTCCACGTTGTTGTAGGTCTTCCGACTCGATATTTATTTAATTACATCTTCGAAATCATTGAGATCCAACGAAGTTTTAGAATGTCATCAGAAATGCGCTCTGTACTCTGTGAAAGTTTCAGCAAAATATGTTCCGTCGTTTAGAAGCGTTTTTTAAACAAACAAGCAAAGAAAAAATGGAACTGACCCAAAGGTAGAAAGCCAGATAGTCAAATTTGTAAGCGGGTAAACGGTCATATAGTCCAATAGGCAAACAGACAGGACAAACATATAAAATAAAGTTGTATAACATTACATTAAGCTAGAAAGAAATAGAAATGAATTGCCGATGTTTAAATTCCTAAACTTTTCAATGCAGAGAACACAATACATTGTTTCATATTTCTTTAGTCAAGAAGAAACTATTACAGTGAAAATATTATTTATAAAATTTATTATAAAAGTTATAATATATTTATAACAGATTTCAATCTATTAGATATGATGTTAAAGTTAAATTTGTTTAAACATTAAGCATGAAATAGAACAATCCTAAATTACATTTTTTATATCGCTGTAGTTTTAAATCTTTCCCAACTCTGCATGGACTTAATTTTTTTATCTTTTATTCAAGGTTCAAAGTTCTCTAGTTTGTTGCATTTTCAAAGCCCCAGCTTAGTCCATTATATTATATTATCGCTTCTTCTATAAGCATAAACAAAAATATCGCATTTTTCCTATCAAAATAACTTTTATTATAATCTTTTATTGTTTTTAACAAAAATCACACCAAGCTACAAAATTTTATGAACTATTTGTTTTTTCTATGTACTATTTTTAAATTCTTGATTAAATTCCCTTTTAATAAAATTTCACAACCAAAAAAAAACTTTTAAATGTTGCACTTTCAATTCACAATTTTATATAACTTCTTCATTTTGTTCAAATTATTTTCTTTCCATTTATTAATTAAGATAAAGCAATCAAAAGCTAAAACTGTGATAAAAAAATTAAGAAAACAAAAAAAAATTTGATAACAACAAAATTATAGTTTCAGAAAAGAGAAAAAAAACAATTTTTTTGGAAATTTTTGCTATCCTACTTATTTAATTAACTATTATTATTATTATTATTGCTTTTGTTCGTTCAATTAACGTGAATTTGCTTAGTAATATTTCTTTTTTAATATTTCTTATTTTAAAAAACAATTTGTTTTTAAAAACTATCTTTATGTAAAAAAAATATTCATTCAGTATCTAAACGCGCCCTCCTACAAGACAGAATGGGTGATCAAAAAATAACTTTTTTGATTAGTTTTGATGTGTATTTACAAAAAAAAACAATGAGGAAAAATGAAAAAAAATAATAAATAATTATAAATAAAAAAAATTGTAAAATATTAAAAAAAAACAAAACAAAGAAAAACGTACACACTTTTACAAACAAAAACGAAATTGTGATTTTAAAGAGAGAGAAAAAAATGTTCTTTATCACAAAATTGAGTTATAAATCAAAAAATATAAAAATTATGTAAAAAGAAAAAAAAACCCCGGACATACCATTTTTTATATCATCATCATAAAACTCATAATGCGGTTATTAATTAATTATTATATTAATTAGTTCTGTATTTGTATATTGGACAGAACTGTAATTGATAATATTATATTCCGATTAATTTGAGATATAGATGAATGCAAAACAAAAAATAAATGCAAATAATTGAATGTTATTAAAAGTAATAATGAACAAAACAGGACATTCACGTTGGATATTTTAACAATTTCAATATTTATGAATCTCAAAAATGGAAAAGAAAATATTTTTGGAATTTTAATAACTTCTTAAGATTTTTTGTTCGTTTCAACATTTTATATATTCCTGTTAAGAACTGTTTTTTTTAAAAATTTATTATTGGTTTTTTTAACCAATATGGAAAATTCTCGTAATTATTGTTTTTACATAAAATGTGTGTTAATTTTCCAGATTATGTTTTTTTTTAAAAAATATATGTTTATATTCGATTTTTAAGGTTTAAAAATCATCATCATTATCATTATGTTTAGTTCTCCTGGATTCCTTGCCTATCTGTCTAGCTCAGCGATTCTCAACCGTTTTCTGGTTGCGGTACACTTTTAACAATTTCAAAATTTGGCGGCACACTAACAATAAATAAGTTTAAAAGACATAATTATAATAAATTTACCAAAAAAAACGGCGATATAGCAGTATATACGTTTGATTCGGCTCGGCAATTTACAATTGCTTTGTAATGAACGCGGCATACATCATAGATATCTTTTTCCCGTCGCGTTCCTGTTCCAATAAATAGCTGTACATACAAAATAATTGTTACTGTTAGCATTTTAAAAATTTGGCGGCACACTTCAAGAATTTGGCGGCACACAAAAGTGCCGCGGCACAGTGGTTGAGAATCACTGCTAGCTATTTAACTGCTGCAGTTAAGTACATACATACTTCGTGCTTTCCATGTTCCGAAAATCATTTCCAGGTGTTGTTGCAATAGTCGTTGCCGTTTTTCTCGCCAATTTCAAGGCTTTGCTTCTAGTTTCTTATCTAATGTGTTTTCAAGGGGTCTGGTAAGTACCTCAACCCCTCTACCAAGAGGGCCGGATCCGTGAATTTTACTCCCTCGGATAGGGTGGCGCAGGCACCAGATAACAGTAGTCGATTAGTTATCCAGAAGGCACCAGCGAGGAGGTGGTACCATACACTCGGTGATCCGTCTCTGTTGGGATCTGATCCCTATTCTACTTCTACAGTTCGTACATTCGTTATCAAATATTTACTTTACCCTCCCATCGCTTCTTCGTTTTCTTCATGCTTCAGAGAAAGCCCTTTGTACTGTCGACAATCTATTTTTTTCGTATAGAGTGCAATGTCGAACAACAAGCTCTGTTAAATGAATAATAAGCAAGGTTGGTGTTCCATAGTCGATGGCCTTTACTTGATGTGTAGTTTTCAGGCAATTTTTTTCCCACACATATGTAATTTGAATTCTACCCTAGACATGATTAACTTCTTTAACATAGATAAATGTTTTGGTATACATAGTTCTTTTATTGCTTCGTATAATTTTGATCTATCCACTGATTCATATGCAGTTTTAAGATCTATAGACATGTAGTAGGTACTTGCATTATATTCTATTCTATTCTATTCTATTCAACGATTCGTCTCTGTAGGAATATGTAATCTATTGTGGATTTCCCTTGCCGGGAACTACTCGTTACACACTTATTATCCCTCTGCTGTAGCTATTACTCTAATGTAAACTTAAGTTGAGAATAGTTTATAGGCAGGACATAGGAGAGTGATTCGTCTATAATTTCAACAATTTTCTTATTTGATATTTGTATTTTGTTCTGTTTAAATTTTTACTTAGGTTTTTAATGTATTTTAAGCGAATTTTATAAACATTATGATTTTTTTCTAATTTAGAATTGACCAAATGCGAAACAATCTGACATATAAGCCGCTTTAATCCATAAGACCCGGGTTCTCTCTCAATTCGATATCTTATTATATGATTATTTTATTGAAAAGAACAATACGTTATTACTGTGGATTCTAGTCATATTAGTTAACGTTGGTTAATACCTTTAAATGTTTCTTTTAACTTGCTGATTTAACTAACACATAAAGTTCCTTATCTTTGTATAGTTTTACTGTATTTTTCGCAAAAGTATTCTATTTAAGAGTAATATATATTATTACTGAAACAAACAAAATACAGTTGATTACTGATTGAAATCGATAAAGAGTTAAGGTTTGGTCCGTAGACGGTATACGCAACGTAAACTTCGTCAGTTAAATGCTTGCGTGTATACAAGGCAGCTCATATCGCTAGTATAATCATAAACCTATAAACATAAAAATATTAATTTCTAAGTGGAGTTCAGGGGTTTTATCTGCCTGATAATTCCACAAAACAAAAATTACTTTATTACATGAATTATGGAACAAACAGAGAAGGGTGACTTCAGTAGCTAACAAGTCTCAATTTATTACTACCGGATTTGTATCACTTCACTCGGTCTACAGAAACCCGTTGGATTACATTGAACGTAGCTGACTAGAGATTTATAAGTAATTTGAGTAACTACGGAGTCGACCTAAATTCAACAAAAGTAGTTTTATTCGAAACTCGCCTAATGATTTTATTACTTTATTAAATGGGAAACTATCATTATCAATGAGCTGCGAAGCCTGTTATTGGCTTTGGCTTTCTGCAACATCCTCCTCCAGAGTTTTTGGCCCCTAGGTCGAAATCTCCAATTTCTTATACCTGAGGTTCGGAGATATTCTTCTACGCCATCTGTATATATTTTTTTTAGAGGCGCCTCGTGTTTCTGTATCCATCCGGTCTATGTTCATAATAATTTTTGCTGAGTAGTCACCACTGCTACGTTGAACAAGTCCTATTCGTCGAATTATGTTCCTTTTTATACAACTGATACATTTCATGATTGTACCTTCTCTTCCAAACAAAATTTTCATTCACTCCTCCATATATAGTGAGAAGGATTTTTCTTTCAAAGCACCCTAGTCGTCGTTTCTTCTTACTTCTTAATGTCCAGGTTTCGGATCTATAGAGTAGTATTGGTCTTATAAGAATTGTGGATAGTGTTAAGCAAGCCTCCGTGATATGTTCCTTGTTAAAAAATATTTACATGGCCCACAGTACCTTCTATTTCCCGGCGCTAATCTATTTTTAATTCTGCTGTTGTATCGTGATCTTATCCCTAAATATATAAATTATTTTACTCGTTCTACAGAAGGACTGCAATAATTTTAATGAAAGTTTAGTGAGAGAAAAATGAAAAACACAAAAGCTGTAACGAATTTTCTATGTTCCTCGTGTGAAAACCTGTCTGATATATGTAAAATAATTAACAACAGTTATAAACTATTTGACCAATTTTTATTCCTTAAGAGTTATCGTTTTCATTATAATTGTACAACGAAAGGAGACCTCGAATTTCATTTAAAATCGAAACACATAAAAAACCTTAAAAATCAATAAAAATATTTATCATCCTTATATTTTCAATTTTGTTCAATCATTGGAAATAGTATGAACACAAATAATTACAATTAATGATTACGATTATTAACGTAACACACACGAAACCTGATTACCTTCGTTTTTATTTCAACTCATTTTTATGTTCCAAAAATATTGTATATGCTTTGAAAAGTGAAAAATATATAAAATCATTATTAAATTAGTTTAATTTAAATTTAATTTATAAAAGTAATTAATTAAATTACTTTTTTATGTAATAAACTAATAGCAAACTTTTTGCTATTTTTAAAAATGAAAGAAAAAACGATTATTTTGCTCAATAGATAAATTAAAAACGAGCATTTTTTTGTATAAATATAATTTAAACGTTCTTTAATAAAAAATAAAAAAAACTTCTCACAAAAGTAACAAAATACTGAAAAAAATTAAAACAAACAAACAACAATAGAAAAATTTAATTTCTATTTATATAAAATAAAAAAAATTGCACAAGGATAAATTTATTTGTAATAAAATGAAACATTTATTTAATTTTATTTTTAGTTGAAGGTAGTAGTTTCTTATTTAAGTTATATGTCCAAAAGAAGAAAAACTGTAGATAAATCTGAAAAAAACCTAGTTTTTTTTTTTAAAAAAAAAGTAAAAGAAAAAAATATATATTTTTTATTTTAAAAACCGTGCAACAGTTGTAAAAAAGGATACATAAATTAATTAATAAAAAAAAAGATTATGTGAAAATATATAAATGAAAATAATGACTTAAAAATAAAAACAAAAAAGTGAGATTTTTTTATAGTTGTTGAATAAAAACAAAATAAACACAAAAAAAACTAATTAAATACTGTAAATGTGTGTGATTGATGGTGGTGACTAGATAACAATATTAAAAAAGAAAATGAAAAAATTAATTACAATTAGTGCAGAGTGCAAAGAGAGAGAGAAATGAATAAATAATAAAAAGAATAAAGAAAAAGAAATTTGTAAATTTCATAAAATTATTATGCTTCTTTTTTGTTTGTTAACTTAAACCGCTTTTGTAATGATTAGTTAAAAAATATATAAATAAAAAAAATGTATTCTTTTTTGTCGTGTAATTAAATAAATTAGTTAAAAAAAAGAACGAAAACTATTATAAATATTTTTTTGTTAGGATTTAATTAATGTAATTTAATTTAAAAAAGAAAAACAGAAAAGAAATTTTTAATTCATTTTTTTTTTCCTTTTTTGCATATAGATTTTAAGTGTTTTATTTTTCTTTTTTTGTAACTTATAAATATTATTGAAATATACATTTGTAGTTTTTAATTCTTTTTGTTTGTTTTTATTTGTCGAATTTATTTATTTAATTTCATTCAAAGAGATGTGTTTGTACTCCGTTATTTGTTTTTATAGTTTCTGAATATGATTTATTTTATATTCTTATGTTTTGTTCATTTATAAAAACAAAATATTGAAAGTAGCCTATTTACACTTTTCAACAGAATGATACTGTTTTGTCTAGTGTTAATAAGAACATTTTCTGTGGTTCTATACCTTGGGATGAGCTTTATTCTGTTTTGTAAGCTTCTTTCATTCATTGCTGTTTAATGCTACTTCTCTCCATCTTATTACACCCAGTTACCTTAAATATTATTCTAGGTAATCATGTCATCTGGTTCTTGGTCTTCATCTTCGTCTATTTCTTGTGGCTATAGGCTTAATATTGTGTCTGCGTCTGTTCTGGCTTGCGCCGACAACATAGACATTAAG
Organism: Thereva nobilitata; assembly: GCA_963855945.1. Lineage (NCBI taxonomy): Eukaryota > Metazoa > Arthropoda > Insecta > Diptera > Therevidae > Thereva > Thereva nobilitata. The sequence goes on from OY979697.1 coordinate 88,410,515, forward strand.
CTGGCGGCACCAAAAGTTTCTTCCTCCAGGCGTCTCTCTGCCTCCAATTTCTTGTATTGAGGAATTTTGCTGCATCAGCCTTAACACTGTCTTTCCACCTTGCAAACTGGGGTGGCATTACAGAAGTTGTTTCAAGTCATCTGTTTCTTTTCCATTTAAAACTCGTAACAAACTAGTTGAAACAACTGCTGTAATCCCACCCCTGGTCTTTTCCAAGTGGTCGTTTCCAACTGTTCAGGTGGTAGCGTAGATTCAGGGTTTTTTCGGTATCGTTAAATTATTCATTTTTTAAAACATGACCCAACGTAAGCGCAGTAGCTTGGCATGTCAGGGAAGTCACGTAGGATTAGATTCATTTTCCGCCTGGCTGAAGCCTCACAATCATGCTCCGCCGTTTCGTGAGCTGTTCTGCAGAACCCGATAACCCTATTCTGCTTAAATATGGCAGTCTCTGTAAATCTGCCCGACCGGTAGGCAAATTACCAGCAGTGGAGTGGGTTCGGTGTAAGACCTTCTCCCCGATCTATGATCTTTTCCCCGCTTTGGGAATAAAGACCACTCGAGCCCCTCTCACCTCACCTCAGAATAGTAATCAATAATGATCCCTCGTGTTACGAAAGAAAGGACGATAACGCGGTTCAGTCGGTTCCAAGGCCAACCGTCTGTAAATAAATAATGGCCTCGACTCCCAGATCCGGCGGATCGGAAGTGAGTGCGGATTCTCAAATCCGCAGTCTCGAATTCAAAATCGCGGTCGCGGATTTAATTACCGAAAAAATTCAGAGTAAACACTCACTCGATTATGAAATACGCGATTTCGGATGTGCTTAGGCAAATTTAACGTTTCATCGTTGATCACAAATCCGCAGTTGCGGCGGGAGTGTCCGATCTGCCGGATCCGGGAATCGAGGGCAATATTACGCCCCCAATCATGCTTTTGTCATGTGTTTCCAAATTTATCATTTATCATCGAAAAACACAGTTGTTGTCAATTAGAAACTGTCATGTATCCCAATTTTATTCCCTGCCCTGGATATTCTGCAGCGACTATAGTCTTATTAGTTCTTACACATATAGATCTAAGAATTGAAATGCTCAACAAAGACCACATTGACCTCTCTTAGCCATGTTCGAGGCTAAAGCCCTTCGGTGAATTGCTGGCCCCGGATGTAACGAAGAGCGATGTAGGAGACTCTGCAATGAAGAGGTGTACGTGAAAGAAAAGATGGCCGTGAAGATAAAAAGCTCGGCAGACTCGTGTGAGCAGCATATCTAGCTCGTATGAGTGAAGAGTAATTTACCGAGAAAGTCGACTAAGAAATAGTCCAAGCCTACAGGATGCTATAGACCCGAACGTCCATAGCTTCATCACATGCATGTTATTCAAAGAAGGAACAAGGAAGAGGATTCTAAGTTGTCTGATATTGGGTCTGTTTCAAGGTTCATCAATTATTGCAAACACTCCATCTGTGGTTAATTGTCAACATCACATAATGTTCCATATTCCATCATTTTTTGTCGGATTTCAACATTCTTGTTCCATTGTCCATCAGACCAGCGTAGAGCGTGCTGCATGTTCATCTCATAACCTAATTTGTTTCACGCCGCTAATTTTGAGGTTCTGATACAGCCTATTCTAGCTACATGCGCTGCCAATCTGATACATATGTTGTACTTTAGTGAACGTAATAATGGTTTCCTTTTTCATAAGCTCATTGAATGTTGTTAGGTCTGTTGACGTGTTTCCCATTTTCGTTTTGATATCTCACTTTTTTTTTGATATCTTCCATTCGAATATGTTTAACTTTACTTCGTTCTGTTATGTTAACATTATGGACTGCATTTATGCCGATGCTACTATACTTTATCGTAGTTAAAATCCATTATGCTGCTACCATGCCTTATGTTAACTAGAACATGGTCAATTTGAATAAGGTGAAGGTACCTACCACCTAGTAACATCCATAACATCTTCTATTCTGTTTCCGCTGCCGTCGCGTCGCCTAATACGACTTTCATGTAGTATGTAGGAACTTAGTCCATGCGCATTTCTTAATGCTTCATAAAAGCTATCATTTTTTTCTGTAGGCGCGTAAACCATGTCGAAAGTAATGTTATGTAAGCTGGATTTAATTTTAAAATTCACAATCACAAATTGGGATGATGTCTATGACATTGTTTGTCAAAGAGTTGGGCATACATCCATTAATTTACGCCAAAGTTTCTTCTAAAGCCAGTGTTGCCACTTTAGAAGATAGTGGCGACTCTTCGTTCTAGGACTCCTTTTACATCTTAGTCCTTTAAGGTCAGGTATGTGTATTCTAAGGCTTCTGTAAGTTCATCCATCATTTCTGCCAAAGCTTCAGATCTATATAAATGTCCTGTAGTGCAAAGACATTTTTTAAACACCGAACTACGTAGAATCGATATAATATCAAATAAAATTAAACAAAAACACACCTTAATGATTCTACTCGCAATTTATTGGAATATAAAAAAAAAAATATTTCATATTCTCAATAATAAAAACTCGAATGCATTTCGATTTGATTTACAAATCATCATCAGCAATCACGACTGAAGTAACTAAAATTTGCGTTGATCCATAGTAGGCATTAAACGATTGCAAAACGGTCCGGTGTTATAGGAGAGAGAACAACACCGACTCGATGTTGCCATTGTCCAAATTAACGGTGTTATTGGTTTTGTGGATATAGGCACTTTCATAGGCATCGAGTCTTCTCTCGTCACGCACGCTTCTTATCAACTTGACGTTGTCAATAGAAATATTCAAATGCATTTTCTCTATGGCGTGAGCTGCAAATGCCGATTTTGTTACTTGCCTCTGTGTTACACACTTCTCATGTTCGCTGAATCTTTTCCTAATTGAACGTCTCGTTTGACCAATGTAGACAGAATCACATTCGTTACAGTCAATCCGGTAAATGCCCGATTTTTCTAGTGCGTCTTTTTTGTCTTTTGTGCTACCAAGCAAATCACCTAGTTTATTATCACCTTTGAAAACTAATGTCATATTTTGTTCGTTGAAAGCAGATTTCAACTTATTGGTAATTTGTGGAACATAAGAGATCGACACTTTCATTTTTACTGGTTTATCCAAACATGATATTAGAGTTGTCAAATTCTTCCTTTTTGCATTCATGGAGTGTTTTTTAATGATTTGATCTATCATATCTGTTGGATATCCATTAACTTTGGCTACTGACTTGATGTAATCGTATTCATTTTTGTAATGTTCGATCGAGAGTGGAAGCGTACACAAGCGGTGAGCCATTGAATGAAAAGCTGCTTTTTTGTATTGAAATGGGCAATAAGAATCACTGGTTATAACCCGCATTGTACTTGTTGGCTTATGATAAATTGCGAATTCGAGTGAATGGTCTTGTTTTTTAATCACTTGGATATCTAAGAACGCCAATTTATTGTTAGATTCAGTTTCACAAGTGAATTTTATTGTTGGGAATTGTGAATTCAGAACATTTAAAATTTCATTTAATTTATTAGAGGCAATCACTGCAAAAACGTCGTCAACATATCTATACCAAACTCTAGGTAACAAACCTTTTTCTTCCAATTGATTCTCTAAAACAGCCATGAAACATTCACTTATTAAAGGCGACAAAGGATTGCCCATATTTGTACCTTTCTCAACATGATAAAATTTATTTCTGAATTGAAAGAAATTTTGTTTCATACAAAGTTTTGCTATGTCGCTATATATTTGTATTTTGTCATTGGAAATATCTAAATCATTTAAATATTTGTCGAATTCATGTAAAGCAAGGGCAACATCTATACTTGGGAATAGCGATGTAACGTCAAACGAAACCATTATCTCTCTATCTCTACAAGAAAGTTAAATGTTTCTAACCCAACCGTCGCGTTACTATACTGCTTACCAAAAATACATAAAGAAGGAAATGAAATGAGACCGATTGTTTCTAGCATTAATACTCCAACGTATAAAATGGCAAAGTGGTTAGTTAATGAGATGAAATTTCTACCACCAATAAAAAGTCGCTCAGTTAAGAATAGTTTCGATTTTGTAAAGAAAGTGGAAAAGATTATAGTTAACGATCGAGAGATAATGGTTTCGTTTGACGTTACATCGCTATTCCCAAGTATAGATGTTGCCCTTGCTTTACATGAATTCGACAAATATTTAAATGATTTAGATATTTCCAATGACAAAATACAAATATATAGCGACATAGCAAAACTTTGTATGAAACAAAATTTCTTTCAATTCAGAAATAAATTTTATCATGTTGAGAAAGGTACAAATATGGGCAATCCTTTGTCGCCTTTAATAAGTGAATGTTTCATGGCTGTTTTAGAGAATCAATTGGAAGAAAAAGGTTTGTTACCTAGAGTTTGGTATAGATATGTTGACGACGTTTTTGCAGTGATTGCCTCTAATAAATTAAATGAAATTTTAAATGTTCTGAATTCACAATTCCCAACAATAAAATTCACTTGTGAAACTGAATCTAACAATAAATTGGCGTTCTTAGATATCCAAGTGATTAAAAAACAAGACCATTCACTCGAATTCGCAATTTATCATAAGCCAACAAGTACAATGCGGGTTATAACCAGTGATTCTTATTGCCCATTTCAATACAAAAAAGCAGCTTTTCATTCAATGGCTCACCGCTTGTGTACGCTTCCACTCTCGATCGAACATTACAAAAATGAATACGATTACATCAAGTCAGTAGCCAAAGTTAATGGATATCCAACAGATATGATAGATCAAATCATTAAAAAACACTCCATGAATGCAAAAAGGAAGAATTTGACAACTCTAATATCATGTTTGGATAAACCAGTAAAAATGAAAGTGTCGATCTCTTATGTTCCACAAATTACCAATAAGTTGAAATCTGCTTTCAACGAACAAAATATGACATTAGTTTTCAAAGGTGATAATAAACTAGGTGATTTGCTTGGTAGCACAAAAGACAAAAAAGACGCACTAGAAAAATCGGGCATTTACCGGATTGACTGTAACGAATGTGATTCTGTCTACATTGGTCAAACGAGACGTTCAATTAGGAAAAGATTCAGCGAACATGAGAAGTGTGTAACACAGAGGCAAGTAACAAAATCGGCATTTGCAGCTCACGCCATAGAGAAAATGCATTTGAATATTTCTATTGACAACGTCAAGTTGATAAGAAGCGTGCGTGACGAGAGAAGACTCGATGCCTATGAAAGTGCCTATATCCACAAAACCAATAACACCGTTAATTTGGACAATGGCAACATCGAGTCGGTGTTGTTCTCTCTCCTATAACACCGGACCGTTTTGCAATCGTTTAATGCCTACTATGGATCAACGCAAATTTTAGTTACTTCAGTCGTGATTGCTGATGATGATTTGTAAATCAAATCGAAATGCATTCGAGTTTTTATTATTGAGAATATGAAATATTTTTTTTTTTTATATTCCAATAAATTGCGAGTAGAATCATTAAGGTGTGTTTTTGTTTAATTTTATTTGATATCCTGTAGTGCATTTTATAATTTTATAATAGGAGTATTCATGTCACATTTCACTTTGTTCGTAGTCTTCGTAGCTTCGTAGTTCTTCGTAGTTCATTTTCCTACATTTGGAAACTACGAACCCCGTTTGCAGCTATGAAGCTGAAAAGCTTCTCAATTTCACTTTGTAGTTTCGTAGTTTGTTTTTTGACAGCTGTGTTGTGTGAATTGCGATCCGGTGGCAATAACAATTCAAATTTCAAACGGACCTTCATGTCCACAAAACTAAGAAACTTCGACACTTTCAACAAATGAAAAATGACAAAAATATCCCTTTTAGTTTCTAAAATAATTAGTCGTGCGACTTTGTTGATGTATTTTCCTTAAACCATGCCGGAGGCACTAGCTTTCGATATTTTACTACTCTAGACCCTCCCCTTCTTTGTCTGGGTTAAGGTCCTCAAAAATTGGCCAAGTTAGTATTGATATTATTAAGCATAATTTACTGCCATTTAATGAGTAATTTAGAATAATCTCAAATGATAATTGTTCTTTTCCTAAAAAATAATCTTGTTACGTGAGGAGTTATACGAAACCGCATATATAAACCCAACCATAAAATATTTCTTGGAGTATGAATGTATAAAATTCAATTATTTCTTGCATATTTTATGATTCTACGCGAATATTTATTCAATACCAATATTTTACAAGCACATTTATAAATTTAATTAAAAATGTATATATTTTTGTCAAGAACTTTTCAAATATTTTTCATTGACTGTGATTCTCAATGTAACTGTAGTGAAATATTGAAACTATAAATTGTAACGTATACAACAATTGGTTTTCAATATTGTCGCGTGCATTATCCAACAATCACAACATTCATCTAAATCTCACATCAAAAAATACACCTACATAGATGGTAAAAACAAATAAAATTGATGAATTTAATAAAAAAATAAAAGAAAACAAACAGGAAAGAAACTAAACAAAAAAACATGAAACGAAAGCAACCGAAGAATTTGAACATACAATTTTTACACCCATGTTCAAAAAATATGAAACAAAAAAAAATAATAAAGAAGAAAATTGGATTAATCTTAAAAAAAAAACAAAATAACAAGAAAACTCCTTATACATATTATAAATAATGAAAATATATATATATATATGAATATATAAATATTATATATAAAATTTAAAAGTAAATTTTTAGACTTAAGTTAATATAAAACAGAAAAAAAGTAAAGTGAAAGGAAAAAATTTAAAAAAAAATGTTTTAAAAGTGTAAGTATCCAAAACAAAAATGAAAAAAAAAACATTTAAAAGTAAAATAAGAAGTAAAAAGAAAAACAGTTATTAAAAAATTATTAATTATAACTTTAAGATACTTATAATTTAAATAAGACACAAAATTGAATTAAAATTAAACATTACAAGTAAATATAAAAAAAATGAAAAAATTTTTGTAGATAAATGTGAAAGCGAACTCAAAGAAAAAATAATAAATATAAAAAAAATTATAAGAATTTGGATTTTTTTTTAGTTTTTTGAATTAATTTTACAGAAAAGATGAACGAAGATTCTTTGTAACCAGGAAGTGGAGATTAGATTCCCACAAACGGGTCGTGCGTAATTTAAAAAATATCTTATGCGTAGAAATATTATGTAGATATCAGGGGTATTTCCCTTTTTTTACTGTCTGGGATCAGACCCAGCCAGCTCTTGTCGAAAAATGGTAAAAACAAAAATTTAACACTATCCAACTAGGAAAACTAAATGAAAAGATGCAAGGTGGAAATCGAACCTGTAAACTCTAGAGTGGTTGGTAGTCTACGGTCTTAATCCTTAACAAAAAACGATTAAATAAGAACAAACTTAATTAAGTAATCATAATTATCCAATTCTAATTCAGACCTTACAATCCATCAGTCTGGATCTGCGCCTTTGGTGAACACATCTAACTTTGTAAACATTTCCAGGTTTTGGTTGAGTCTAATTTCAAATTGTCTATTTAAGTTTCTTTTAACGGCGAACGTCGAAATATTCTTTTCACAGATTCTTTTCCGTCAGCGTTAGATAAAGATCGAAATCTTTTGTCGGAATTCCCAACGTGAGAAGCCACACTTTTATATTCATTCATCCATCGAGATCAAAACTAAGCCTTAGAAATATTGCTTAACTACTTATGTATTCTAACCGCCGGGAATAGGGCCTAGGCTCTCTCAGTAGCTGACCTACGACATACTTTCAGTATTGCTTTACTCTAACCTCATTGGCACATCTCATACGCCTCACAACAAAGAATTTTCTGACCAAGTTGGTTTCGATCATACGAGCTAGATATAATGACACCGCATCTAATTCTCGATGGCGCTTGTATATCATGTAATTGGACTATCCTGAATTTTCCTCTCGCAAATACAGTACCAATCTCTACTACTTGATCAAATTTAGATCGTTTTACAGACTGCGTGGGATCACTTTTTTTTCTTTCATAAATGTACAGCCCCAGTTTTTTGCCGCTCGATCGATTTTGGTAAAAACATGAAACATCTTATAAAACTCTCAGTTTTACCAATGTTCTCGATATGATCTGCCTACGCCAGTATTTCGGTGAACCTGTAGACGAGTGTGCCTGTTGCTTTCACGCCAAACTCTCAGTTCCGTTTTTTTCAACACCAGGGTTAAGAGAAAGCACCCCTGCCGTTCTATCGTTGGCCTGGATAGTTTTTGGGATATCTTTACCGAACTTGTTATATGTATTGGTTATTGTTACCTTCATAATCAAATTAGTTTATTAGAGATATCAAATTCTCTCATGGCTTTGTAGAATTCTACTTTGGCTAAGCTATCATAGCCGATCTTAAAGTCTATAAAGATGTACTGCATTGAGCCATTTTTCTACTGTCTGATCACTTAGTTGTTGATTTGCTTTCTATGAAGCCACAATTGTATAAGGATTTCCCACGGCTACTATTTTCAAAGCCCTATAATATCCAAGTAAGACATACTTGAAGGCGGCCGCTCGCATTGCACTGTAAACATGTTTCTTGCCATCGACTGACCGCATAATTTTTTTGGTCTCACTTACTTACTTCTTCAAGGGCGCCGTTACAAGTACTGCGATCTATTTGGTCTTTGTGCCAACTCTGTCATTAAAAACCGTCGACGATGCCACGATACCAGAAAAATGAAGGATACTCAATCCCGCGATGAAGGATACTCAATTACCTCCTCGCTGTAGCCTGACAATCGCACAGCAAGCTCTCTGACAGACACTCGACAGATACAATTAACTACCAGCCCTATTCTGCTTTAATAATAATTAAGCGAACAGCCAACGGGGTAGCTTGACTGTCCGAGAAAATAAAGATGTTAGATTCGGAGCTCTATTAATACAAGTTTGGGCACACCCCGAGCTTGAAAAACACTAAAAGAAAGAAAATTCGGGACACTTTTCCAAACGTGCGTTGCTGCATATTACTAGAAATAGAAATAACTAACATTTCCTTCAGAACGATGCTAGCACCCTGAAAACTTTTTAGAATTAGCTTTTCGCAGCCATTATCGTAACCCATTCGCCAGTCGTCTCTGCAGTTATCAGTTTACTGTCTATCATCTAAGAAATGGCGTGATTCGTTTCGCAGTGGTGTGTTCACTGCTCTATTTTGCTGCGGCTTCGAAGGTAACGGTCTTGAATGCACCCTCAATATCTGTCCGATGACTGACGGACAAATTTAATTCGAATTCGCATTGGTGGATCCCTTTTTTTTATTTCCGAATTTCATGACCTTGGAATCGCATTCCAGGATAAGCCCCCAGCTCTTCATGACAACGCCATACCAGACGAAATTAAGAGCTTGAAAGATAGTCCGGCAAGATTAAAAGCACATCCTGGAAACAATTTTCTGCCATTGTTGTCTTAAGATTTTGGAAGTATCTATATTAGGCGACGTGGAACTGGTAGATAAATTCTGTTACCTCGGTAGTATTACCGAAAACGGCGGTACAGAAGAAGACGTCAGTTCCAGAATAAATAAAGCAAGAAGCGCATATGCATGCCTGTTTCACATATGGAGATCGACGGAGATCTAAATTAACACCAAATTGCGGCTGTTCAACTCCAACGTTAAGGCAGTTCTTTTGTACGGTTGCGAAACATGGAAAGTCACCCAATTCATCACAGGGCGCCTACAAGTTTTCATCAACAGATGCCTACGTCGTATCCTAAAAATCCGCTGGCAAGATAGAATTTCAAATGAAGAACTATGGCGCCGTGCCGGCCAAGAAAGGATAGACGACCAAATCAGGCGAAGGAAATGGAATTGGATTGGCCACACTTTGCGACGCGAAAACGAGAATCTAGCCAAACAGGCCCTCGACTGGAATCCGCAAGGAACCCGTCGAGTCGGAAGACCTAGAACAACGTGGAGGAGAACCCTATTAGCAGAGGCCGCAACAACCGGGAGATCCTGGTCAGAGCTGAGAGCTGTCGCGCAAAACAGAGTCCGCTGGAGGGCAACTGTTTCCGCCGTATGTCCCATGAGGGATTAAAGGAGCAATTAGTTCGTATATTGTCCATATTTGAAACAAAATGGAAGCCATGAGGCTAACAACTGTCCATATTCTTAAAGGTGTTAATTAAATGCTGAAAAAATATTCGACTATATTCCTTTACATAACTAACATGCAAATCTTAAACAAAACCATTTAAAAAAACTTGATTTAAATAATTTTATTTTATTATATACAAGTCGCCTCTAAAACCAAGACAATTCACAAGAAAACACAAGAATCACATCCTTCTCAACGGCGTCCAATAATCGTCTTGCCTTCAAAGCGCCTTCAACTACTTATTTCCTATACCACATCTGCAGAGTAGTCATCCTCTTAACTTTCTTCTGGAGCTGCAAAACTCCATACATAAGTGCCTCAGCTGTCGGCGGACACCCTGGGACATATATGTCCACTGGCACAATTCTGTCACATCCCCGCACAACAGAGTATGAATAATGATAGTAGCCACCACCATTTGCACAGCTTCCCATTGAGATTACCCATCGTGGCTCAGGCATTTGATCGTAAACCTTCCTCAAGGCTGGAGCCATCTTATTTGTCAATGTCCCGGCAACGATCATACAATCTGCTTGACGTGGTGAGGCACGGAATACAACACCAAATCGATCCATATCATATCGTGGAGCTGCAATGTGCATCATTTCTACGGCACAGCATGCCAAGCCGAAGGTCATTGGCCAAATTGAACCTTTGCGGCCCCAATTTAATAAATCATCCAAACGAGCGACTGCCCATTCCATGCCTTCTTGTTGTGTGCCGAATGGTGAGTAGCCTTTCTTTGGTGGAGGGCAATTTGGATCTACAACGGGCATTGTTTGTTGATTTCTTTTACAAACAGCAACATTCGCCGCTGCGCCAAAGGAGCCCCGAAGTGCCGATAAATCGCTGGACAACAGCTTCGGGGCCTTGTTGGCTACAACTAGAGCTGATCGTAACATCCTAAAATATAAACAAAAATACTTTATAATCTATCTATAATAAATAAAAACAAACTACGCCGTATTTACGCAAATAAATATTCTAGAAATTGAAAATATATAAATTTTATGTAACCTGCAAAGTTTTGTCAGCTATTTTAATTTTGGCAGAACTGAACGCAAATGTCAGAATGATGTTATGGTAATGCAGTTTTCAAGATATGATGGAGAGTAGTTTCGTGCTGCCATATCATATAGACAGGATTTGAACTTTCGGAACGTTAACTCATTTTTTTGGAGATTAATGAATAATTATTTTTTTCTGTTCTATGGTGATTAACACTGACTTTAAAACAATTATATTGAAATAAAGTAACCATTGTTTTAAATATTGAGTGGCCCTAATAAGGGGGCGTCCATTAATTACGTGAGATGTTTTTTTAAATAAGGACCTGTCTCTCCCCGACACTTGTCACAATTCGGGGAATCCCGGGATTAAAAAATATTTAAAATTGTCTACGCCCGGGATTGATTTTGTAATACAAAATTTTATTTGTAATAATAATGAATGTATATTCTTTGAATTAAAAAGTTGAGGCGAGATTTTTAATGACGCCGGGCACCCTTTAAATGAGATTTGGTGAGATTTTGCGGGACTTTTGTACTTCGTTTTGTAACAATCAAATTTCGGATCGACTAGACTGTTGAACAAGGTCACATTATTCAAGAAGACTCTAAAGGGCAGATTCGTCTCCTCGACAAAAAACCTGTAGATGAGATCTTCTGCTCTTCCTACCACACAGGGAAAGTCTGTTAGGATATAGTGAACTTTCATCTTTTTATGCTCCTTTAATCCCTCATGGGACATAGGGCGGAAGTGAACTTACATAATCTTGCTACTTGGTTGTCAGGATGCAGGATGTTTTAAGGGGTTTCTACACGATACAACGGTTGGTGCGAAGCGGCGTAATATGATGGTCGCATGCTACGATTGCATCGTCTGTTTGCACTGAAACAACGGTTGTGTCGATATCGCCCGGTTGTTAGTTGCTAACTAAAAACCGGCGTCGTACGTACAACCGTTGAACCGTGTGGGTAAAATTTCACAACAGTTACATCAATTTCATGTTAGTACTCCGCCGCAAACTATTATTAGTAGTTGAAATGTCTGAGTTCAAAATACGATTGAAAATAATTTCAGCCGCAGACGAAATTGGTACGTGTGTGTACAGTGCTATAACTGTTGGACCGATAAAGTGGCAACGCATGTTGGTCCAACCGTTGTATCGTGTAAAACCCCCTTTACCCTAGCTATGCTATCATAGGTGACTTTAAAGTCTATAACGACAGATGCCGGTTATGAAATTTGGTTCTAGAAAAAATCATAGTCTGCTTCATGCTGAAAATCTGATCATTACTTGAGAGGATGTCCCACTGGTATTAGCCTATGACGTTTTTACCGTAAGGGCCTATCCTGTTTTAACGGATAGCAGAGAATATTTTATATGTAGTAAAACGCTGCTCCGTGACAATTGTTCTCACTAGATGTTTGTAAGTGAGATTTTTCCCATTTTATATTTAAAGGTGACATTTCTCACTATGGTGAAGTGACAACCAGAATAAGGGCCAGTCTTTAGGCGCGTTTCATTTTCATTGGAGTACGCGTCGTCCACGGACTCTTTGGTAGAACTTACACGTTGTCTCAAAGGGTCGATCGTGAAGCAAACGGTGGCGTCTCCAATAAGTTTGAGGGCCTTTTTTAACTTTATCTGACCCCGCGAAGGTGGTTTCCAAACACCCCCCCCCCCCCTTAGTTCTAGAGTACTTCGTTTTGGATGCATTGAATTCGACAGATTGTGTGGGTCTGAGATTTTACACCATCCGATAATACCTTGTTTGAACGGCCGGAAAGAAACTCGAGCTAGTTCTTCAAAACTGAAACAATACCAATAGATAGAGCTTCTCGATCAAAAGTCCAGGAGATATCCAGAGCAACCAAACCAAACTCATCAAAACAGTGCATACTTTAGTTGAGGTGCCACGCAGAGAAGAATTTGAGGCGAACACAGACGCTAATAAGTCGGCCTTGGATTTGCTGTCTGATATTCCCGCTGTAGATAAAGGAAGAGGTTGTGGACGTAGTACAATTCTTCTTGATGGACGTTACCAAGGACCAGCAGTTTTTGCTGCCAGTGGTTGCATTGAAGAGGTTTACTTCTCCTACCTATTATCAAGTGATGATGTGACTTTCCTGTTGGTGGATTTACAGGAATTCCTTACTTTAATGTACTCTCGCACTTAGGACACTCCTGGAAATATTTGATAAATATAAGAGGGGTATTTTGTAGGCAATAATGTTTTGTATAAGTAGATGAAATTTTTTTTTTGCAATAATAAATTGTTGAGTGAGTTTTTGGCCGCAAAGCGATTTTTGGAAACTTTGCCCTTGAATACTTGATAACTTCGAAAGGGTTAGGTTTTCGAAAAAATGACAAGAGGGCTTTTTTGTAGGCAATAAAGTTTCGTATTTTCGAAAAAAAAACAGTTTTTGAGTAATTTTTTGGCCGAAGGGTCATTCCATGGAAAATGACACCAAGCTAATGAAAAAAAAGTGACGGAAATCACATAAATTTTAGGCTTTAAGTATTGTTAAAGCTCCATAGTATTCGGAAATATGCGTGTATTAAAAAATAAAATTATTACTTTTTATATTTTCCCAGTTGAATATTGATTTTTCCATTCAATTCAAAAAAAATGCGATTAGGTGAAGAATGCAAGCTCAAATTTTCAGTTATATACTTCTAGCGAAAGTGCCGTTGATTTAAAACCTGCAGCTGAGCTATAAAGCGAAAGAGGTGTAGAACATGAATTCCCTACACCAAGCCCAAAAAATAACTTAATAGTTAATAAAATATGCCTAAATTAATGTGTTTTGTGTGTATAGTTTTTTACTCGTCCCACCCGTCACGGATCCCTGTCCCACCCGTCACAACATTTTAAGCTTCATAAAAAAAGTTCGTATTGTTTTTTCACTTACCTCTTTTTAAAAAACAATTAGCGACATAACTCAAATAGCGTACTAGAATAAAATTAGGGCTTCATATGAACTATTTGATCTGAATTTCAACGTCAAGTGCAAGTAACTTAAGAAAGAAGGGTTTTGCCTGTCCCACCCGTCACATATGTAATTCTACGAATTTAACAATGTTAGAATATATATTTATGTTGTTTTCTTTTATCATATCTTAAAAAAGATATCTAAGAATGCTATCATAAATACAGTATGTATTATGTGCTTTGTTTACACTGTAAAATAAATGAATGTATATCAAAAAATGTGTTAAAATGTCCCACCCGTCACCATGGAATGACCCCGAAGTGTTTTTGATAACTTTGACCTTGAATAACTTTAAAAGCGTTAACCGGGCAACATTTTTGTAAGAACTAAAGTTGTAGAGAATTTCATTCATTTCATCTCGAAACCGAGATACAAGGAAAACACGGGAAAACGCGATATCTCCGAAATTCTTTTCTTAAAAAATCCCAAGGAAGCTGTGGACCAATTTTCAGCCATTTTGGAATTTTGTCTCCTTAAAATGCTAATTTCCCCGGGCTACAAGGAATAATGGACAAAAGCAAACACACTATATTTTATAGTTCCCACCCTAGAGAACATATGCTCTATATATATAATGTTTTTATAGTTGGAAATAAGTGCAAGCATTTAGTAATAGATTTTAAAGCTATTAATCCAAGGAGCTGCGGATAAAAGCAAATCTGTTCAACTATAGCATTATAAATGTCGTATTTTCAGCATAACAGAATAATATTTCCAGCATAGAGCAAGTAATGAGAATGTCTGAGCAGAGGCCTCCAAAAATCTTGTTCCTGCAAACGCTAGAGGGAGACGCCGCAAGGAAGACCTAGGAAGAGATTTAAAGACGACAGAAAACTGCACTTACGCACAATTGGGATTACCAACTGGAAGAGTAAGACGCAAGACGAGAACGAAGGAGGGAGATTCTTGAGTAGGCCAAGACTCGCATAACGCTGTAGCGCCAGTGATGATAATAATGATAATTTAGATTGTTATTCGTGCTATTTATAATGGCATCTTCATGAATAAACGGCTCCAAACTATGATTTTAAAAATTAATTTTGCAATATAAACACATTATATTTTATCAATTTATTTTTTTAATATACTTTTTACCATTCGTAAATAAAATCTGCTTTTTTTATATATAATTTCTTTCTTATTAAATCTCACTTTTATGCATATTTATTTTTTACCTTAAATTTTATTTTTTTTATACGCATAAGAATCCTGATACCTTTTGTTTTAAAGTACATGAAACAACAAAAAAATTAAAAAACAGTGTAAAATTACAGCAATTATTATTATAACTACGTTCACTTCATTTTTTTTTATATATATATAATTATAATAAATCAGTTCTCAAAAATGGTCATCATCATTTAATATCGAGTTTTTAACTTGTTTGTTTGTTTTTTGTTTGTTATATATTTGTAAAACTATTTTTGTTTTGTTTTTGTTAAGTTATTGTGTGCTGAGAACG
Organism: Thereva nobilitata; assembly: GCA_963855945.1. Taxonomy (NCBI): domain Eukaryota; kingdom Metazoa; phylum Arthropoda; class Insecta; order Diptera; family Therevidae; genus Thereva; species Thereva nobilitata. The sequence continues at coordinate 88,426,107 of OY979697.1, forward strand.
AAACCATAGAAAAGTTGTTTATGTTTTTCTTTTTTTTTATTTGTGTTTTTTTGCTTATATTTTAACATATTCATGCATACACTTAATCATAGTTGTTTTTTTTAATTGTTATTATTTTTTTGCATGTTTTAGCAATATTTTTTTAAGTTATCATTTTTTTACTTTTGTTTTTCTTAAATGTTTTTTTGATTAATAAAAGAAAGCCATAGCAAAAAAGGATTTCTTGATGGAATTATTACGACGTTGACAACGAATGCGCAGGGAGGAATGAAAAAGGCAGGACAATAATAATAGTACATAATTTTATGTCTAGCTAAAAATGTACACACATATACGGTATACACATACAAACATTTTTTTTTTGCATTTCTAAAAAACATTTTTTAAACTTATTTTTTTTATTTATAACTTTGTTTTCAAGACAAAGTTGTTATATCCTCTTTTCACTTAGAAAAATTAGTAAAATTTGCTTTAAATTTATTTTTTTTCTTCTTTCTATTTTTATTCTTTTTTACAATATAAAAATAGTTGTTTTCTTTTATTTTTTTTATATTCTTTTTCTTAGGCAAAAAGAAAAGATTTCGAATTTTTTGTGTAATAATATGAAAAAGAAAATCTATTGCGAAGTAAGACGAACAGAAAAAGATAAAGAAAGAGAAAAATTGTGTTTTACTTTAAATAAAGCTTCTTTTATATCTAAAACAACTGAAACCTTTTTTGTAGAAATAATTTTGATGAACATTGAACACATTAAAAGAAAATGAGAAAAAAATGGAATTTAATATATTTTTCTCAATCATTCAATCCCTGTTGATTGGAAAAGTATTCATACATTAATGATAGCGTAAGAAAAATCGTCTTAAAAAAAGAAAATAGAAGAAACAAAAATAATAAAAAAATATAAATATTGTTCTTCTATTTTGTTTCATTTTCGTCAGCGATTGTGACTCGTTTCTTCAGATTCGTATCGTTGGATTCTGCAGCCTGTTCCGCGGGGGATCGGATTTCGTTTGTAGCTTCGTCATCCTCATCGGAATAATTAGTTGGTTCTTCACCGGGCTTTAGAAGGCGCCCAACTAGGTCGTACTTTTCTGTAAATTTTAGATATAAAGTAAAAGAGATATTAATAATTCCAAATAAAAAAGTAAAAAACAAAACAGTGCAGTATAGTAGAACAATTCGCTGGTTTGCGAGAATAACGACGCAATTCAAAATTCTGTAAGATTAAACTAAATATGCCAAATGACCAACAATCTTTGATAATTTATAGTAAACAGACACGCAACGCCGATTTCGCGTCAACTATCGTTAGAAAGATATATCGTCATTATTCATTTGAGACAAAACATTCTCGAGTAATTTATAAAAAAAATTAAAAACATCATTCTCTAAAATCAATCAAGTTGCGTCACTATTCTCGCAAACCAGCGAATTGGTGGTAAAATGTTTCAATTACATCGAGAATTACAATTAACATGTGGTCAAGGAAGAATGGAAAAACTCTAGTTCTAATAAGAACTTGATGTGTACAATTCTACTTAAGATGGCAATATACCAACTATGATACTAAAGAAATGCGCTTCTCCAAATGCTATAGACTTCTCCATTTTAAGCCGGCTCTACACGATGCTATGAACACCCTCCAACGTTGGACGCTTGATGGTAGGACACATCGTGTGGCCTATGCTCGAACTACGAGTGCCCAATGTCAAGCGTCCAACGTTGGTATTTGGACACGTTCGGGTTGATGTCGGTATTGACTCAATCCTTGGAAGCCAACATTCGAATGAAACGTCCACCGTATCGTGTAGAGCCGGCTTTAAAGTCGGCTCTACACCATGCTAAGAACGTTTCATTCGAATATTGGGTTCCAACGATTGAGTTGGACGCTTGATGGTAGGACGCATCGTATGGCAGATGGTCGAACTACGAGTGTTCAATGTCAAGCGTCCAACGTTCGTATTTGGACACGTTCTGGCTGTGATGGGTATCAACAATATCAGATTTTCAGCCGGAGGCAAGCTGCAGAAAAATGTCTAGATTCTAGAATTACTTGGGCCTATTGAAATCTCTTCTTCTAGTCGCCTCGTCTTGTTAATTATCTCCGGTTTGTTATACGAAGTTTTGGTATATCTTCAAGCAAGTCACCCATCCACATATTTCTTGCTCGTCCTACGCTTCTTTTTCCTGGAGGTTCACCATTGAAAATCCGGGCTAGCACTTTCCTTTCGAGAATTTTGAGCTGATATTCTATTTTTTTGGTCAATGCCCAAGCTTCAGACCTGTAGCAAAACTGAGCGGATTAATGTTTTAGATTTCTGTGGCAATACCATCTGGACCTGGAGCATTAGGATTTTTGAGTTCCTCTGGCAATTGCACATTCTTCTCTTGTATGCTCTGGTGCATCCTTTTCTGAGTCATCTGTATTTCGCTGGTCTGCTTCTTCCTGTGTTGGGATTATATTCTCCTTGAAGAAGTTTCAAGTATGTCATGGATACTACTAGCTATAGTACCATCCTCTCTGCTTACAATGGCGCAGGTGAGTTTTAATCCTTTCTTTATCATGTTTACTTCTTTGTAGAAACTCCTGGCATCTTTATTACCGTAGCTTTGTTTAATTGCACTAGTTCTATCTATCGACTAGAGCTTACTGTTCGACATTGCACTCTATACGAAGAAAATAGATTGTCGACAGTACAAAGGGCTTTCCCTGAGCTCTAGTCTTCCACATAAAAAAAAAAAGTAGTCTCGTTTTTTCTCCCTTAACAACTTTTTCGTGTCCCTTCATGATTTGCTGCATGATTACGTCTTGTCTTTCTTTTTAAGTACATCTGTCAGTACAATTTTATATTTTTTTATGTGAAAGTCTAAGGTTAGGTGTCGCCTTCTATACTACCAGTCCGTCATGTCGTTCACGCCAAGATAAGCTTAGCTCGAAGGTTAGAAAAAGCATATGATAGTTTAAGGGTAGTCTGGAGAATGTATGAGGAGGAGGCAGTGAACGTCGCGTTTGAACTCTCGGATGTTGTAGGAGTTCATTTTTTAAGCAGCCGGCTGAGCCTCGTTGGAGTGTTATCCTGAAACAAGTGAATCCCGCTAACTAGCCCACAAAGGTTGTGATACCGGCAGTCTCAGGCTACCAGGGGAATAAGGAGGGTGCATTGATCAGCAAACAACAACAAAACCAAGCCTGTAGTGGCTACGTCTACATGGTCTTACCTATAGTTACATATAGATCCGAGATTGACTTCTTAGGCGTATTGGTATAGAGAGCAATCGATGAGATGAGCAATCGTATGCCGTAAAAAAATAACATAAGCGCGGTAAGCTCCGGTGGACAGGACAGTTAACTTCAGTTTTCGGCACTACTATTAACTTTCCTTCAACTGTTCTCCAGACCGATTTTATTCAAAACATACGATGATTTCTACGGTTTTCTCTTAATTAGGCAGACCCTATTTAATTCAAACTAAAAACTATAGCTCCTGGACTACTAAGAATCGAGACAGTTGCACGAAGTCTGGTTGTATAGCCGAAAAAGTCCATCGCTAAGTGAAAACCCAGGCATTTTTAAGGAGACACATCATTATGGCAATGATCCATTACAAAACTTATGGAATATATTCAAGACAGCCAAATCTTAAATGATTTATCAAGATGGTTTCTCATGGAAAAGGTCCATTCGCGTTCTTCAAATTGATCGCAATCGAAGCATACTTCATTTCAGTGATTTTTACTAGTTCCTTTTGATTGACATTTTGCAAACCTTCAATAGAGTAAGAAATTTGACGACGGTCTAGCTGGAGTAGGGGCAAACTCATCATTTGTCGATCCGGAACCTTTCTGCACTTAGCAAGCTGCCACATAAGATCGGCCATCAAGAATTGGGGTTAACCAGCTGTTTCATCATAGCTGGATAAGGACCCACGGCGATCGTCAAGCTAAAAGATTCATTCAAACGGACAGAGCTAAAGGCGATGGCCCAATGCCGACGGCGCGTTATACGCGGCAGGCGCTTCATTGCTTTTTTGCAAGTTGTATATTGCACATTCATTAACGAAGTCTATAGATTTTGAAAGCGTTGACGCGCGTAAACGCGAATAAAGTCGTGATTGGGCCATCGCCTTAAAGCGGGCAAACTTTTAAATTTCAAGAGCTGGGAGCTAAAAACAACAGAGCTACTGACGTGCCACTGTTTGCTTAATTATCATCTAAGCATAACAGGGCTTCTAATTGATTGTAGCTGTTGGTTCTGCGGGGCAGCTCGCGAAACTGTGAAGCACTTGCTGTGCGACTGTGATGCTACAGCGAAGAGGAGATTGATTCCCCTCCATCACGACTGCCTTGCTCCCAGGGAGATTTGAGATATAAATCCCAAATCAATTTCAGGCTATATCAAAAGCCTTGGAAGGTTTTAAACGAGGAAAGAAGGCAGTAATAATGGAATGATAACTAAACGGAAAAAGTGAGAACTCTAATGACTAATTTCTTGCTAGGAATTGAACCTAAAACCTCAGGAATGGTAGTTAGAACTCGTAATCTTTGACTTCAACAACCTTTGTTTGTCGGGATTCCTAAATTTATAACTCATAAGAGGGTAGACTGTAGACTCTAAGAACTCTTCAACTTTGCCAAATTATGCACTGCGATAAGGCGCAGTTTAAAAAGTATATATTCTGAACTTGGACTTTGATTTAAAAGAGTCAACCTTTTACAATTTGTCACGGGATAAAAATAACTTGTTCACAGTGAAACGCTTTATAAAGTCGTCGCAATAAAAACCATATTATTACTGTAATCAAGTAGGTATGTATCAGTTTTAGTGAAATACCCATTCAATACCGGTTCCCAAGTTGTCGTACTTATTTCTGAGACGTTTCTAGACTAAGATTTTAAATGAGAGATTATACTCGTAACAAGTTTTGATTAATAATGGAAGACTCAGTACGGAACAAAATTGAGATTACTTTTCATCCGATTTTTTGCAAGTTGTATATTGCACATTCATTAACGAAGTCTATAGATTTTGAATAACTTAGTAAAACTGAACTTGAAGTTTAACGATTAAAGAAATTCAATCAAATTGCTATCCATTAATATACACTTTCGCTTTCCACTTTTTCACAATCATAATTCCCACAAAATCATCATATTTCCATCACAGACATAATAACACAGAATTAATCATCTAAACCCAGAAAATAATCGCGATGATATTGAAATAAACAACACTAGCGAATTCTGGTTTTTATCTCTGGCGTAGTGAAAATTTTTATCGCTTGAGTTTTTCTTAGGTCATTCAAAGATAAAAACTAGTTGCAAGTCACTTATAAATCTGGAAGTTAACAATTTAAACAAATTCTGACGTGTAAAAAAGTATTTTTTTGTTGTAATAATTAGCTATAGTCTCAAGGGGAGGTCCCATACTATTGAGTCATATCGCCTCATCGTGTCACGTCATGTAAAGTGAGGTAGCACATTTGGATGGATTTGAGCTAAAACAAAAAACTTCTTTTATTATGCGAGCGCTATCAAAGTGTAAGATCTTGTTATCAAAGCTGCCAATGGAATGACAAGTAGTATTTCACGTAGTTGTATAGGAAAAACAATGAGGGTGCAACTATTAAATTCCAGTTCGAATTAGAGCGTGTATAAATTGAGCAGTCGAAAAGATCTGAAATTACTTAAATATAACTTTACTTTCAAGTGCGCATGAAGGGAAACGATATCGAAATCTATGGATAAAACTGTTCTACTTCTGCATCTTAGGAAACAAATTCTTTAAAGACAAAAACCAATCTTGGATGTGGAAATTGAATCGAACATCAATAAAATTACCTTTAAATTGCATTTCCCATTCTCGTACCATGTCCATCTGCATTGTATTAAGATCACTGAGATCATCATATTCCTCCTTATCAGAAGCAACCACACTAAATGTTGCCAACCCCCTGGAAGCGTCTCGGCCACCGAAAGCTTTATATGGGCCACCTAAAATAAAAAAAAATAGCAAAATCATTATTCGTTCGTGAACAAAATAAAACATGAGAAAAGATGTGGATAAAATTTTTATGGTAAATAAAAGAATTCTACGTAGAATTATTTGCAAAGCTGCAACAGTTGGTCGTAGAATGATTAAGATACGATACTGCCAGACAATAGATTAGTCAGAATGCATGTAGCGAAAACATGGATTGAATTTTTAAGAGTTTACACTTAAATGTTAAATATTAGCGAATTGCCAGAGAGACAGACGGATATGGAAAACAACTATAGTCAACGGCTGAAAATAAATGTAATAATTGTGATAATTGAAAAATTGCGTTCAATGCACTTGTGTTTTTGACATTGAAATTTGAATAGTTGGGTGTGTTTAGACTTATATCCACCTTTTGGGTGGGTCTACAAATTCGCAAGTTAAAGCAATCAATCACAATACAATTTTTGTGAATACTTCTATTTCTCACTGATTACATTTCCATTAGTCATTTAATTATCCTCTGGAAAAACTAAGCTATTTACAGAAGATTCAAATAGTTTTTGAATATAAGAACATGCAGTTTCATAATTGGAAACTAGTCCATGCCGAAAAAAGTGAATTCGAAAAGCCCTACTACCTCAATAGCCATCCATCCAATGGCGCTACAGCCCAAATCGTTGGTCCGTTGCAGCATGTCTCCAGTTCCAGATGTTGAGCATTGCCTCTGCGTCAGCCGTCACAGAGTCTTGAGCGTTCTGACGTTCCAAGTTCCAATTCCATATTCCGTTGCCTGGGTCGTTGCCACTGAGTCCGTCCTGTCCGAGGCCTGGGGTGGAAGCACGTAAGTCGTTTCAATCTTCCAATTTTTAATTTTTGTATGAAAGGTCGATTGAAACGACTTACGTGCTTCCACCCCTGCCTTGAGGATTCGTGACGGGTGGTTTTATACGGGGGAAGGTTGTCAGCCTGCCGCCCAAACCACAACCTGGAGGACCAGTCCGGTATTAGTTTCGTTTTGAGGCGCGAAACACTCGCCTTTCACCCTCATCCGTTTGTTACTCTTGTATAGACAAGAGTATCCAGGGGTCACCCGATGTAAAGACAACATCTTCGTGTAGGTGGAGGTAGGATTCGGTAGCATAGCGGAAGATCTTAGATCGCAGATAGCGTTACTCAGGACTTATCTCTTTGGTGTACCGGCACCACCAAAGGTCCACGAGGCCGTTGCTACCATTTGGCCCCCACCTCAATAGCCATTCTCTCCAAAATCCCGGATATGGTAATTAATAAAAGGGTTGTGGATTATCTAGATTCTAACCAAATAATAAACTACAAGCAAAAAATTACTGGCAACCTTCCTGTGTGTGCAGCAGAGCACCTCAACCAAAGTATGTATCACTTTCTGACCTGATTGTTCTAGATATCTCTAGAGCTTTCGGCAGAGTTTGACACATAGCTCTGCTGACTGCACTTTAAGCTATTCATATCGGCTCAGTTCTAAAGAACTGGATTGTGAGTTTCCTTTCTGGCCTATCAATCGAGGTACTATCGTCACCTTATTCCGAATTTTCATAAGCGACATGCTCTCAATCCCTTCCAACTCGCTTCGCTGATGATGGTACTCTACGTTACCCCGCGATAGACGCGTTGGAATCAACGCCTCTAAAACGAAGATTGTTTTATCTCTAATAAAACCTGCATTAATCATTTTACCATCTTAGTAGATGGTGCGGAACTGACGGCTATTTCTATCCTGCTATTGTCCTAGCCGTAGCAAAAAGTCTGTGTAGGATCTGCGATCAAATGGCCACATATTTTAACAAATAGGATGCTTTCTGATTGGAATGGCCACACATTCGAAACAAGCATCGCAATGACTTAGATTCATACAGGATGGACATTTTTTCTTTAATCAACTGCTCTCTCGTAATCTAAATCTTACATCCCACCTCGCCTTGAAGCAACTCGTTTATTTAGTCTGAAATCTCAAAAACTACCCTGCAGTGGATAGTCAATGTCTAACATAGGGCATCGAACATGCGCCGTTTGCTCTACCATAGACACCTTGACCTACCGTAGTAATGCCTGAGCAAAATTTTACTATTATTACTGTATTCAAAGTAATAGCAATACTTCCTGCCACCGATTCTTTTTGCACATCGTTGACGGTAGTCTTGAAGACTGTACTATACCGAATGGCCACCTAAGCGATAGTCTTCAGCGGAAACATCCTACAATCGTTGACTTTATAGAACAGATTCCAGTAGCGTGAGTTTATCAGATTGCAAGCCCGTTAAGATCTCAAAATTTAAACGTATTAGAGGCTATCGGATATTTTGCTTAGTATACACAGAGTGGATTCGTATGGTACATGGATGGCTGCAAACGAGAGGCAGGGTGCGTATCGGGATTTGGGGCGAAAGAACAAGGCTAAGTAAAATGTTCAGCTTGAGAATTTTGTCACGCAGATGTGTATGCTATATTGGCTTGCACATATGAAAAGTTAAGAAGAGTCTATACTAACAAGCGACTGCCAACGAATATTTGATGAGCTGGGTACTTTCAATCGAGTCACCCTTATGTGGACCCCGGGTAATCAGCGCTTTACGGGAAATGAAGAGGTGGACTCCTTGACAACTGGTTATTGGGGCCAGTTTGGTAGAAAGGTTCCTAAACGATCGAACTCTGATGAAATACACTGAACACTGGAGATCCACATATGCGATGATGAACTCTAAGGGTTGTGTTTATTCTTGTGCCGTCTCGGAACTTGACCATATCATGTAAAATCAATGTCCGTGACCTAGCTCGTATAAGTGAAGATCAATTTTCTTTTAAAGTTCTTTGGGAAATGGCATATGGGATGCGACAGCGAGGTAAACCAAACCTCCGCTGGAGAAATATCGTATGCCTGGGCGCCTAGAGCTTATGGTGCTCTTACACGGTCTGGCAAATTGCCAGATATTTGCCCAGTTTGATAGACAGATGTTTGCCTTACTGATTACAGCTGTGGCAGATATTCGGGCAGATTGCATCTGGCGTAGAGTTGTCAGACACATTTTTGTCAGTTATCTGTCATGTTTTGCTAATTACACGATCTGCTATTTTTCATCTGGCATAAATGCTGTTTTCATCTGCCTAAAATAAAATAATCTAAAGGATAGTTCTCCCGTTTACAACCTAAATAGTCGTGTCAGCTTATTGGGGATGCCGAATTCTCTCAAGGCTTGTAGAGTTATACTCTGCATTAGCTATCATAGGCGGCTTGGACTGAAGACACACTGGTATTTACCTATGATGTTTCTAGTGTAGGGCCATACTATTTTGTAGGACAGTGGGGAATATCTTATACGCGGTACTCAACAACGTTATACCGCGATAATTGGTGAACGCTGTGATATCCGCTTTTTATCTACCGGGTATAGGACGCCTTTTTCCAGTCTTTTGGCATCGCTTCCTGCTCCCATACTTGCACAATTAATCCGTGAATCGCTTGGTGTAGTTTAGGCCCTACATATTTAACCAGCTCCGCAAGGTTGCGGTCTGCACCCGAGGCCTTGTTGTTTTTGAGCAATTTATTAGCTGTGATTAATGAGCTGCTCTAGGTGGTTGAGCTAGGTTGAGATATCTCAGCAATATGTGTTTCATGAGCAATTCAATTGCTCTAACTTGCCTGAAGTTGCTCTGATTTCTGTTTCATGAGGCCTGCTCTAGTTGAACTGGACCAATTTAAAGCACGATTTTCTACTCTACCTTTTATGGTAAAGCAACATCGGGCAAGATTTCTTACTCTACTTTTTTTGACAGCTGCTCTACTCTGAGCTGCTCTGATTTTTTTCGGTTTCAATAAACAGAGCTATTATCTCACAAACTGCCCAATTATTCAAAAACTTATTAGGCAGATTGACAGATGATTTTCAAGAATTGCCAGATAGAGGAAATGGCTGATTACACGTGTTCCAGACGCCTGCCAATTGTTGAGCGTCAGATTTTGAGGGCAGGACATCTGTCTTCATCTGTCACAGTGATTACATTCATCTGTCTACGAAGATCGGCACTTATCTGAGAATTGGCCAGATCGTGTAAGAGCACATTTCGAGTTGCCAAACTGAATTCGTTCGGAATCAGGACCAGTAAAGACAGCAATTACGAAAAACCACGACCGGATCCCACTTGTAGCGCCGGATAAGTAAGTAGTAAGAAAGAAAATACAAATTCTCGTGTTGAATTCTCATTATTCTGCTTTATGGACCTTAAACTTCTGAAAACATAATCCGCATGATATATTCCATTATACAATCGACATCCTTAACACTGTTGAAGCGCATATACCCAAGGCAATTGAACAACATACAATTTAAGTAAAATCAAAAATATACATACATTCGTTATTCCAGAATTGTACTTAAATACAAAATCAACTAGCAACAAAATCTCCTTGAACTTTAATTAAATAAAATTTTCAAACCCCGCCGAAGTTAAGTTAACCAGAAAAAAAATCATTTCCATTACGTAAACAAAAGATTGTGTTTGCATTGTTATTCATTGATTCCCTGTATGCGCCACGGTAAAGGTAAATTTAAAGAATAAGTACCGCATGGATCCGCCGAGTAAACAATGTTTTATTAAAAATGGCACGTACACGATCGATGACAACTTCACAGAACAGAACACAAGCAATGGAATCCGATGGAATTTTATGGATCTTTCTCTCCAAAAAATTTCGCAATTACTCATCACTTTGTGCTGATTTTATTTTTAGCCCATCCTGGATTACTTTTTACATTTTTGAAAAATTTTCAATTAAATTATTTTCTTTTAATTTTTTTTCGTTGATTTCGGTCCACTTTGAAGCAGAAAAAAAATGTTTACCGAACATAAAGGTTTTTGTTTGTCCGTGAAAGCGATGAATCTAAACAAAAACAAATTAATTAAATTTAAATTAAATGCTTCTTTTTATAAGATGAATATATTTTTTTCTCGCGCTGCTGTATTGTAGTTATTTAAAAGCAATTTAACAGACGTTGTACGTAACCCAAAAAAAAATAAATAAAATTATATTCCATCCTCTGCTGAATACATAAAGTCGACCTCTCCATCAGTAGCTTAATTGTGGTCCGGTCCCTGTATGAATAAGAAATTTCTTGTATAAAATCTGTTCAATGTCTTCAGAGTTTTTGCGGAAGATTTTGCGCTATTCCACTAGCTTTAGATAAAATCGTTTTATTTCTCTCTCTCATTTTTTTTGTATATTTATCAGAACGTCTTCGTGTCCAGGGATTAACAAAATGCGTGGTGAATTTTAATAAAATTTTATCAAGTGATATCACAAACCACATTGTCAAAGATCCATGTCCAGACCCGACCCAACAGAGTTGTGTGCCATGCTGTTGCTTGCGTAACATTTAAGATGAAAATTTTATTAAAATGCGACCCGCCCAATGAGGCCTCCATCCATACAGATTAAGAGCAAACACAAAACGGCGAACCTTAATTTGAGACAAGAGAATCCAATGGGGCTTAAGTATGAAAACAGACCACCTTTTTTCTTTAATAAATTTTATGAAGATGAAAATTGAAATATTTGTTTTTAACTATAAAACCCCAATTTTTAAGTAGTGTAGTAATTACTTAGAAGAGCTGACAAAGTAATTAGCAAGAATCGATTTTATGTAAATTGCTTTTGTGTAATTAAAATTCACAAATATTTTATTTGATGGGTTTTTCGTGATGAAGAGGACTAAGATTGTTTCTGAGCCCTAAGTACACGATAAGATGAATATGTATATTTGGAACTGAGTGAAAGGAACTGCTTGGAATTTCAATGACTTCCAATCAATTTTATTATCTGTAGTTAATATTTTTGGCTACTTGTGAACCCGGAATATTTTATCAATATTAAAAAGGGATCTTGAAGTTGCTCCTACTCAAAATAAAAACGACCAAACCATTTTGATGCCAACATCAAATGAATATAAAGTACCGTGATATCTTTCAAGGCATTATCTAATATGACGTCTTGCCCCATGTATCACAAAAAATCTGGACATGTATCACAAAAAATATTAGTTTGTTGTCATTATCATTCGTAGCACTCAATCTACTATTGGCCTTGGTTTCTTTCACCATGTTGCTTCATTCTGTATGGTTCCCAGGCTGATTTCCAATTTCATATATGTAACTTTATTTCTTTGATTTTTCTTTAGATGGCATCTACATATCTTTTTCGGGGACGTGTTACTTTCTTTTATCCCTCTGAGACATTATTTGTTGTGAACTTGGTGGGGCTATTACCCTCCATTCTTTCATTCATCGCCATTTTTGATTTTTTTTCTTTTATTGAGTTACAAAGGGACCCCTTGGAACTTTAACCTATTAGGTATAGGTTTATACGCATAAAGATCTTGTTTAACAATGCTGCCCTGCTCCAAGTAATCGCTGGGCAGTGACAGAGAACATTAAGGGCAGGGTCGTCCTTGAAGCAAAGCGTGCAGATATTCGAGTCGTGATTCGTGACAAGCCGTTTGAGCCGAAGAAAGTGACGTTTCAGTCCAATTATGACTTTCAGCGCAGGGGCCTAAACTCAACTTACCACTTCCACTCTAGACCCCTGTGCTGAAAGTCGTAGTCCAACTGAAACTTCACTTTCTTGAACTCAAACGACTTGTCACGATTCACGACTCGACTTTCAGCACAGGCGCCTATGTTTTTCCGATCCTTTATAGGCGGTAATCTAGAGGGCGGTGTCTAACCATAAAACTAGCGTCCTGAAAACCACGATCCGGTCCTGGCTTCTCACAACTTCTTTATCCACCTGTCCCTATTCCGAGGCGATATCAGCCAGTTTGGCATCACTATGCTCTGGGCGACCTGGTCCACGCTATCCTTCCAGCGGAGGTTGGGTATCCCTCGGTATCGCAATCCATAGATCTGCTGTGTTGATTTGAACCCGATTCGAAAATACAAAGCTCTTTCTTATGAATTGAAATACGTTCTGTGAGCACCATATTAAAAGATACGAGCGGTCAAGAAATACGTGGTATGTTCGGATAGAAGTGGGTCCCGTTATCTTACTAATTGTTCCTTTAATCCCTCATGGGACATAGGGCGGAAACAGTTGCCCTCCAGCGGACTCTGTTTTGCGCGACAGCTCTCAGCTCTGACCAGGGTCTTGCAGTTGTTGCGGCCTCTGATAATGGGGTTCTCCTCCACGTTGTTCTAGGTCTTCCGACTCGACGGGATCCTTGCGGATTCCAGTCAAGGGCCTGTTTGGCTAGATTATCGTTTTCGCGTCGCAATCCATTTCCAATTCCATTTCCTTCGTCTGATTTGGTCGTCTATCTATCTTGGATATCTTGCTGGTAATAAAACCTACCCGGGGACGTGCTGTGCTATATGACAGCTGTAATATACGACATGACGGACTGGTAGTATAAAGAGTGAAACCTAAGCTTAGACTCTTCCACATAAAAAAAAATAATCAGTTTCATTCATGGACGATTCTATTTTCTGTCACATCTCTTGGATTGCAGCGCTATACTTAGACAGGGTATAGGTTAGCTTTGGTGTAGCTCGAGCTCTGCATGATTGTTTATCGCTCTTGTTAGCAATTGCTTATTCAATAACAGGATTATTTTGCGACTGAAGCTATAGCCTCACGCCAATCTTTCTTGGAACGCACCATCCCGATCATACAAGACTCTCTTTTGGGCCAGTTACAAGTGGTAACTGCTTGTAAGTTAAGATCGTACTTCTACTAAGAATGAATAGTTATGGGATGTGCATATTATCATACAATGGTTGCTAGTAGGGAGTGCTTTTCATCTAAAAAGTCCTTCAACGAGAGGAGTCATTTTAAAAACCGCGCCATTTTTGAATTTCAACATACAACTGTCATTACGATGACATTTGACAAGTAAAAAGCAAAAATTTCGAACGCCTCGGACAAGTTAGTGATTTGAAAACTCCAACTCATGCACATGCGGCGAGGCCACTGATATATAATAATGGACTGCTCATCAGACATTATTCCTATATAAATTCATGGCACCAAAAAGTATAGTCCTCTCGCTCATCCATAAGCCCCCTTTGTCACTGAACTCAAATTTTGTTCAATTTCGTATTAAGAGTTCAGTGCATTCACTGGCAGAAATAAAATCAGATAGTGCCAAACTTGAAAAAATAAAATTTGACATTAAAAAACTGCACCCTTTTCCATTTCATTAAATATTTTTTCTCTTGACTTTCAATAAACCAGCAAAATACGATAACTTTTTTATCTTTGCAGTAAAATAAGAACGGTAAATAAAATTCTGGAATGATTTTAAGCGAAATTTAAAATAAAACCGCGCAACTGTTGCACGATATTGAAGTTGATTTCATTTTTTCCTTTGAACTAATCTCAGAATATTTACAAATAATAGATGGGTATAGTGATTTTTTTATTTCTGTCTCGTTTCGCCATAAGACCCGGAATCACTGACATTTAGATGAAACAGGGGTAGAGAACTCGCATGGTTTAACATAAATATTTGTAATTAATGAAAAAATGCATTATAAAAGGGAAATAACATCACAATTGCATTTGTTTTTTTTAAGAACAATTTATTTTGTTTTCATCGTCCAAAAACGAATATAAACAATTTTAATTTACAAAAGTAACTGATGTGTTTACATGTCAGTGAAAAAAGGTTTGCCAGCAATGGAACGAATTGGTGGCATGAAAATTTCCTGATGAGCAGTCCATTCTATAGTCAGTGGGCGAGGCCAGCTGATAATATCACCGCTTTAGCTGAAAGTGTGACTGAAAACCGAAGTTGTCTGTTTCGAAACGATTACAGGAGTTACCAGTTTGGACCGCGTTTTGCGTAAAGATCTTGGCCTACATGCTTTTAAGTTGTTGATTACACAGGAATTAGAGGCAGCAGATCACACACAACGCAGTACATCGCTAATTGATTGAGATCATGATCTTTTAAACAAAATATTACCATGTTAAGCGGAGTTTCCCTCCGGATGGAAGTTTCGATCCGGAGTGAAACACCGCTTATAAACGGGGAGTGAAAATCCAGAACTTGGACTTTCGCTCCCCAAGAACAAGCCGGAGTGAAACTTCGCTCCCGGTTTATGGTATTCTTATAAACGCTGACTGGGTGTGAGATGACCGGAGCATAATTTTTAATTTTTTTCAGAAGGAAAAAAAGTTAGTGAAGAAGCAGCTGAGTGTTTTATTTTGCTATTATAGATTTTTTTAAACACATTTAATTAAACATTGGGTTTATATATGTGTTTGTTGCCATTTTAAATTTGAGCTCGGAGCTGTCATCTCAAACCAGAAAGTATTTTGGATTTTCACTCCCATTGCTCATAAACGCGTCGGGAGTTTCTCTTCGGATTGACGATACGGGAGTGAAACTCCGCTTATAAACGTAGTATGTGATGAGTCTTATTTTCTTATGTCTGAGTACGTTAACAAGCAAAATTCCCGCATTTGGAAGCCAAGAGAGAAGTAGAGAGAAATAGTCGTAAAACCTCTCTAACCACAGTTTGGTGCGGTTTTTGGGATGGCGGTGTAATTGGACCATACTTTTTCCAAAATGCTGTTGGTTCGATCGTTACAGTGAATTGATTGCGTTATCGAACGATGTTGATGGACTTTTTCTGGCCTGAAATTGATACTATGGAGGGCGCCACCTCTTACACAGCTCGAGAAACAATGGCTCGATTGCTTCAAAAATTTCTTTGGCTTGAGATTTCTCGAAATTGGCCGGAAAGATCGTGCGATCTAATCCCATTATACTTTTTCTTTGGGTTTATTTTAACGAAAAAGTCTACGCTAATGCTTCAGCAACGATTCAAGCACTCAAAGACAATATTACAGCTGCTATCGGGGAAATACAGCCGCTATTATGCGAAAACGTGATGAAAAATTTCATTAAAAGAATAACCGTTTGTAAGAAAAGCTGAAGCGGCATTTGGTAGATATTGTGTTGCATTATTAATCTCAGAGTTTGTACTTAAGATTAAAATAAAAGTATCATCAGCTTTTACGAAAATATTGTGTTTTTCTGTTGATTATGATTTAAAATGACGCCTCTTGTTGAAAGACCTTGTAACAAGTTAACAGTAATGTATGGGCGGTTTATTTTTAACGATAAAGGTAAGAAAGTTTAGAATTCCTTGATGTTCAGTAAGCCTGGAGGGAGGTTTACCACATCTGTTTAGTTCTTGCAAGTTAAGGTGTCTGGCTATTATTAAAGAAATCATTCGTCTCTCCAGTTTTCTGATATAATCAACAAACCCCATTCCAATTCAATCCACGAAGATAACCACAATTTGTCCGACTAGTAACGGATAGGAGCCCCGCTTACCAAATCTGCGTTATGGTGTATGGCAGTTTCAAATTGTTTCCATTTGGAAGCAGATATCAAACTCAAACGCCTTCAGAAAATGTATCACATTGTGATTTTCTGGAAAAATATCAGATTACATATAACTATAATAAAAAAAATATTAAGACTTTTCCCATTAAATCTCGCGGGTTTTCCAATCGAATAGTGTTTTTCTTAGGGTTAGAGCCCTTTAACTGACATCTGAATAAAGTGTCATTCCAATATCGTGGCTTGTTTTTTTCTTTTGGTGAAGGTGCAAAAGTACTGCGGCCACTTGCTTGGCCTATTGAACTACACCCCTTTACCTCATATTTGTAGGCCAGATCGCTTGAACAGATTCAGCAGTCTGCCTAGTGGCTTGTCGCTTAGACTTCAATCTTCGAGCATGAACCCCAAACCTTGCCCCTCGCTATCGCGAGGCAATCATGGAACATGGAGGGCAGACTCATCCTCCTCAAGGCAAAGCCTGCAGGTGGGCCCTTCGCCCTTCCTATTCTCCATAAGTGGTAAGTTAGGGCCCGATGTCCGGTATTCAAACAAGTGTGCTGGCATCATTTCTACTATACAGCGCCCCAATAATTCCTTTGCTGCGTAAGGAGACGAAACAGGAAGGAACTGTTTATAATTGGCTAGTCCAGGCGAGGCACTCCACCATTAAGTATGTTTCATCAATGAGAGAGTAACTGCTAAGGCAATTACATCTCCCCATATTTGTCGTCAATTTGTGGGAAAAACCTGGCGCCTCAAACCGAGGTTAATGTGTTGGCTATATACGACGGTCGTAAGGCCCATGGTCACGTATGCATCCATCGCATGGTGGGTCAAGACTAAGCAAAAGGGTGCTGTGATTAAGCTGGCCATGGTGCAAAGACTGGCCTGTCTTGGTATCACAGGGGCTAAAAGCACCTGTCCGACTGCGCCTATGGAGGCCCTACTGAACCTTCCTCCGCCCCACCTAGTAGTGAAAAAGGAGGCTCTTGCGGGGGCGCTGCGCCTACGAGAGCTATTCTCCTTTAAGCCAGGAGACCTTCTGATATCATTGTCCGATACCATTCCTGCCACTCTTGACTTTGACTAACCGTTTACGACGATTACTCGAAGTAGGTCAGAGTGGGAACATGGCAGGCCCCTCTTTAGAGGAAGCACGGCCTTTTGGTATAGGGAGGGTTCCAAAACCGATAAAGGGGTAGGGCTGGGCGTATATGGCCCAAGGAGCAAAATATCCATGGCTCTGGGCACTACCCCCACTGTTTTTCAGGCTGAGGTGTGTGCTCAGACTTGTATTAATAGAGCTCCAATAGCTCTAACATTGTTATTTTCTCAGACAGTCAAGCTGCCCAGTTGGCCATTAGATCTCACAGGGTGTCACCAAAGACTGTCCTGGATGTTATCGTATCGAGGGCTGCAGAGTAGGGGGTAGTCTGAAATAGTGCTGTCAGGATCGACCGTTCCTTTCCTGCCATACTCGTGGGACTTTTATGGACCAATAAGACACTATAAAACACCAGACGAATAAGGAAGTTGTGGGTCTGACGCTATATGCCTCAGCTCGGAGCTAGATAGGGATCTCCTCAAAAGTACAGCACAAAATCTTCGCCTTCGCAATCAACAACAGTGCCCCAGGGGACTAGCGGCAAGGCTGGTGAATATCTACCTACCAAGGTTGGCGGTATATCAGTGCAGCCTAGCAGGATTATCTGGCGCCGTCAGGACGAATAGGGCCAAGACAAGGAAGGCCGGAGTGGAATTGGGGAGCTCTATGGAGCGCATCCGAGCCCTGCTTTTGCAAACTCCTTCCCAACGAACCGAACGTTTGTTTACTTTTACCTAAAAGAGTGCATTTTTCGATTTTGAAAATAATTGAAAAAGTTTAACAAAGATGTCCTCGGAGAGGTTTTTTGAATTTCGGGAATAGCCAGAAGTAGTCAGACGGAGATAAATCAGGCGAAAACGCCAGTTGTGGAACGACATCAGTCGAATTTTTGGCCAACTAGTTTCGAATAACCAATGCAGTGTGAGAAGGTGTATTATCGGGATGAAAAAACCAAGAGTTTTCTGCCCATAATTCTAGCCGCTTCTGGCCAATGGCTTCACGCAATCGACGCATAACACTCGCAAATGTTATTCTTTGAATTTTATGTAATTTTTCAGGGGCGCAAGCATAATGACGTCACCAAAAGCAGTCGTAAAACTGATTTGTTTTGCGCAAAAATTTTTCTAACGTGTGGACGCCGTAAGTTGATGAATCAACAATAACAAAAATAGGAACTGCTTAAAAGCCTACTCAAACATTCGTTTTTATTAACTATCGATCGTTTAAAACTTGGCAAACGAACAAACTCTGTAATGATTCAAACAATTTTATCGGTAATTTAGATTTCATCTAAGAATCGTTGTAATTTAGCACTTGGAATTGATCATTTGGCCAAGAAAATGTGAAGCATCTATTAAATATATTTTGCATATAATTTAGTGCTGCATTGAAGAACGAATATAAACAAATCACCTAAAATGAAATAAAGCAGTTTAAAGAATTTGTGCTACAAAACTTGTTCCCTGACTTCACAGGTATAGACACACTGCTGCACCGGTGACATCTATAAAAAAGGTATTGGAGGAAAAACCGTAATATACGTAAAAACGTAATATAAAAGTGTTCGGAAAGTTACATCACCATCAAACTTACAGAGAAATTTTAATACCGTTCAATACAACCACACAGAGAATTTGTACATATACATATAAATATAGATCGGAATCACAAATCACAATTCCTTCATATTCTCGGAAAATCAGGTAAAAATGTGATTAACCAGCAATATTTACGGTAACACTCTATTTATGGGGCTTTAGGTTATATACAGAAAAACAAATCTTGGGAAATAAAAATGCAATTGTTTTCTGCAAAGAATCGTAAAACATATCGTAAAGTTTTACGTTTAAAACATAAGTTCCATGAGTTTCAGTGAATTTATAGTCTATAGTGGAAATGAGACTACACATCCATAATACATAAATCGTTATATAAAGCCTGTGGAACTGATTTATACCTGGCTGCAGATATATTTAGTAGCAACAGGTATACTGTATGAAAATATACCATTATTATTGTGTTTTTTATATCTTATAAGACTACTAAAGTGTAAATATAGATGCTTTCATCGCCCTGTAAAATTTATAAAGATATTTCCTCGCACCTTTTCAAAACTGTCCGATTGCATTTATTTCAATTAAAGTAATCCTATCATCGTTGGTTTATTTGCTAAGCACTTTCATGGCTTGAACATACAAGTTTTCTTTAAAAGGAATCCAAACTCTGGCTATGTCCACTTTTATCGTCACAATTTTATCAGTATATTTTGTTTTGTGAGTTTACGTTTTACTGATAACGAGATTCCACAGAAAACATATTTTTTTTTGTTTAATCTCCAGAAGATAAGAATTAAATTTTTTGCCGGCATATTGCCAAAAATTATCTAAAAATAAAATTGTGAAGAAATTCCAGTTTGTTTATGAAGAAAAAGTAAAATAATATTTAAGAATTCATATTTGGTAGTTGTTTCAAGTTTTCAGGCAATAATTTATAGAAAATGATTCACTTTTATTCAGCAAATCGTCCCTGATTTAGATATGCAAATCCGAACAATTCATATACATATTAGCAAAACAATTTTTGTTTTCGAAAAAATCGACTGTGAAATATTAGAAAGTTTAGTGACTTTGCAAAATCGCTAACTGGTCACCAATGCCAAATCACCGATTACAATTAGCATTTATTAAAAAAATGATTTAAGTTATTTTGTAATAGAATTGGTTTGGTGTTGATTCACAAGATATAAACCAGTATTGCAACGAATAGTACTGCGTATTGAATGAACGATTTTGGCCAATCAATAATAAAACGATTTCTTTAAATAAACATTAATTATTCAATATTGTACACAAAATTATGTAAATTATGAATAAAATATTTGAATTGAATTGAAAAAAATTAATTATTCAATGCTTCTTGTTTGAATGAGGTATCTGAGCGAGTACTGGACTATTTAATTACAACTTTAATGCGCCAGTTTTGTAGGACAAACCGTGTTGAATAGGTTCAGGAGTTATGCTAGTGATGTGTCGTTCCGGCTTAAAATATTTCGCGAGGCATAGACAGAGAACATAAAGAGGAGTCATTATCCTCGAGGCCAAGCCGTAGATGGAGTTATTCGTCCTTCCGATCCACCATAGATAGTATTTTAGGTCGCAGTGTCCCGTAAGCAAACCAACTAGTGTCCAGACATCCTTGATACTGTGCCCCAACAATTCTTTTGCAACGTTGCGACAATGAACCGGAAGAAACCGCACTTGGAGTAGGTATAACCAAACGTGATGTTTCATCAAAATCCATTCGTTAGGACGCCCCTTTTTGAGTGTCTCAATTTTCGGCTTCCGGACCGATGAATACAGTATCAGCTTTTTTTGGTCTGCGCGTACGCATTTGGATGACCCAAACAACTGAGCCCTGCTTGAAAGACAAAAGCTTGGGGGGTTGTCAAAGCTCAGGTGTCACCCTTTATGCTACCAGTCCCTCATGTCGTTCACGTTCTGATGCAATGTCTAGTAGAGGGTTGTCCATAAATTACGTAACGCAAAATTCATCAATTTTCTGGCAATGCTATATATCGTGTAGCTCTCGTCACGGATTCCATCAGAGGCATAAGAATTGATATCGTTTTCGGCAGTGGTCACAGCTTCTGTAAGTTAACATCTGCATTTTCTTCTACTAGCCACTCCTGTGTGTCAGGTGTTAACTGGAGCAGTAGCTCTCTCTGACGTTGTGTGATAACTCACCTAACGGGGACTCATTTGCAGGAGTTGATTTAGAGTGAATTGTACTCTTGCGGTACGAAGCTGGTTTTTGTGACACTTTAGTTCTCAGCAGGAACGGAGCGAATTTATTATTTCCGTTAACTGCCGGGGGACTTTCAGGCCAAGGAATGATTGGACGAGAGACTAAGGATCAAACGTAGGCTTGCTTGCAGCAAGCAAAGTCAGTGCATTTCACAATCTCTATTTAAAAACCACGCTTGTTATTATTTGAACGTTTGCTACAAAACTACCTTAAAACATCAGAGTTTATCAGTTTTTTGCCTCTTAATGCAGCAAATATTACCTCCCGCTAACATGCTGTACGAACCAGTTTACATATGGCAAAGATGGAATAAATAGAGCCTCACCGGGATGGATGTATTCCGCGAAAACATTGTGCCCATTAAAAAACCAAACCATTCCACATATCAGTCAAACCTCCATCGGCATGAGCAAAGTTCTGAATCTCAAGCTGAAAGTCTACAGTTTTTGCGATCCGAAATGTTGGTGGTCAAGGATGACACCTACCAGCTCCTTCCTTTGGATTGCATTTGTAAAAATAAACAAAGCATCTAGATTGTGCTTCTAGAAGTAGTCAATTGCGTGCGCAATCACCTTGATCTACTGTCGACAGATAGAATGACTACTGGCTTAAGCAAACCCTCTTCGTTTGTCGAGCCTGGAAGAGTTACACACCAAGGAGGTGTCGAAGAGGAATACTTTCCACTTCTTATTGGAAACTGCCTCTGGCTGGCCCATAGATTCCGACTTGATGACAATAGGTGAGTGGTAAACAGAAAGCACAAGTTTGTGACACTCTGTTACCTTAGCATTGGTTAACATGCACAAGGATCCAGCAAAAACGTGAAATTAGCACTAGTGTCGAACTTGAAATTATATGTTCTGCTGAAACAAAAGGTGCAATAGAAAAATTAAGTACTCCTTTTATGGAATGGGGCTCTGCATGCAGACCGCAAGCCCACAGAGATTATTCATGTGATGGTTCCAACGTTCATAATCAGGAGCTCCATAGCCTTTTGTTGGCCTTGACTTCTTCCAGCGTTCGCTTCGATGATTGCCCGTCTTTTTAAATTTCTTATTCATAATTTTGTCTTCCTCGCCGTCGCCTATATATATTTTCTTGGGGCGAACTAGTCTTCGTTTTCCTGTCGGTACTTTCTCCCATCACTATCTTTGCGGGTTCCATTCCGCACCTCGTTCAACATGACCAATCCATCGCAGTCTGTTTATTTTGATCAATTTGGCAATGTTTGGAATTTTACTGATCTCATACAACTCTGAGTTGTATCTTTTCTCCCAAATTCCATCCCTATTAATCGAACGAAGTATTCCCTTGTAAATCGAACGAAGGGGTTCCCTTTCGAATTTTCCTACCAATACTACATCTGCGTTCTTCAATGTCCACACTTCCGAAACATAGAGTAGGACAGGCCTTATTAGTGTACCGTTTCAATTTTGTTTTTCTTGATATATTTCTCGACATCAGGTGTTTACCTAGACCACTTAGATTTATTACCCAGTGCTATTCGTCTTCTGATTTCAGCCGATGTATCATTGCCTTTTGTTATAATGGTCCCTATAGGTATAAAAACTCGTCTACTGCTTCTATATTGTAGGTGTCGATCGTTATATTTTGTTTGCTACTTCTGGCGTGCACATGATTTATTCTCATTTATTTCCAAGCCGATTGTTTTTTACGGCTTTGTCGAGTGCTACAAAGGAATCCTTCGTGCATTCAAATGATCTTGAAAGGATAGCAATATGGTCCGCAAAGGCTAATATTTGCACTGACCTATCAAATATACACCCAGATGTATTCATCGACGCATCTCTTAAAAAGTTTTTGCTATTGAGAAGATCTAGGTAGCATGGTGTCAGCAGGAAGGCATCATTTGATGATGTCAGCAGGAAGTCATCATTTAGCTTTAAGGCCCTGCACAGACCCATTTGATTGCGAATTCTCAGTATAGAGTTGATCTAGCCACAAGGAATGCTCCTCAGACTTCATTTTGTTATAGTTTTCTAGCTATAGTGTCGAGGACTCCCGCAATATTGAGGAAGACAGCCAGAGCAATTCCTTTGTTTCGCCCTGCTCGAAAACCAGACTATAAGGAGCCATCTCAGTACATGTGATGAAAAAAGCAAAAACGGTTGACCTCTTGATCTTTCGGTCATTATTGATGAATGTCACAGTACTTGTATACAGTGGTCTAGTGTTATAAAGATCATAACAGAATATAGGTCCCCATTCACATATCTTGAATGGGGTAGGTTTTGGGTTTTAGGTCAGGTCGGCAATACATAACGGCCTCCGTAGTCTAGGGAGTAAGGCGCCTGGTTACCATCCCAGATGTCCCGGGTTCGAATCCCGGCAGCACCACGGTCCTTCGCCTTACCTACCTTCTTTCTTCTTCCCTCTTTACATTCCTCATTCCTCCTGTCATAGCCTTCTGCTAGCTCTGCCCCGATCCACCAGCAGCGCATGTTATCGGTTGGTTGATGGGATTCGGCTCGTTTCAGGAAGCATAGCACTCCAGCGAGTTGTTTCTCGTTGCCCATCTGGCATCGGCCAGAGCCACGATAGAAATGGTTGAGGTGGTTGTGGCAGTTGCTTCCTTCACTTCTCTCTTTCCCTTTACTATCTATCGACTAGAGCTTGCTGTTCGACATTGCACTCTATATAAGGAAAAAATAGTTTGTAGACAGTACAAGCTCTGAGCTCTAGTCTTCCACATAAAAAGAAATACAATGTAAAATTTTAAAAATATGGAAAAGACGAAAAAGACAAGTTAAACAAACCAAACGGTTTTGGGTGAAAGATTGGCTAATCGAAAATCTGCGAAAAACTATATTATTTTTATAAATATCGATCAAACCAGAAAAAAATTCAAACGAAAATTTTAGACTTAGGGCCTGTGTGAATTCTATGACTAAAATTTAGTGTCGATAATACAGTATTTAGTCTTTTGGCGAGTAGACTAAATTTTTCGACAGTTGACTAAATTGTTGTTATGGTTACAATTTAAATATTTGAATAACTGACCGAATTTAGTCATCAAAAGAATTCACACAGCATTTCCCTACATTATCCACAAAAACTGCGAAATTTAGTTTAGTCATCATTTTAGTCACTATTCGCACAGGCCCTTAATAGGAGTTAAGATATTCGATAAATAGACGATAAATATCCACCCATACATATAAAGATTTTTGTCAGTTTTCCTGGACTGCAGGTCCCATCAAGTTGGCGGCCGGTGACTTTGTGGTTATACTTGGCCTCAAGGCGACTGTCACCTGAGAAATCCCATCTAACGACACTTTGCTCAGATGCAGTTCTTTCCTCGACAAGATTTATAAACTCCTTAGCTACAAGGGCAATAAATCGACATATTTTTGTGAATAGGAAGACTTTATAAAGCTATATTATTGTACTTTTGGTGTCGTATAGTATCTTTGACAATAAGTGTTCGTAAGTATACCGATTCTTTTAGTTCGTCGATGTTGTACGTGCCAATTGTCATATTCTGGCTAGCCCGAATTTCTCTGCAGCTTTATCTACTAGCGATATCAAGGATTCTTTCATTGCTATGGTAAATCTGGCTAGTATTATATCGCCAATGTACGGTTACAATTGAACGACTTGCTGAAAATACAGGTTGTGGTATTAGTTAAAGCGAATCTCAGCATTTTTAACGTTACATGGTAAATACAGCACTAGGTTCCCCAAGGTGTAACGCCAACGCTTTATGATATCTTCAGATGCTATAAGGATATCATATTTTTCTTATCCTTCCTACGCCAGGATTTT
Source organism: Thereva nobilitata (assembly GCA_963855945.1). NCBI lineage: Eukaryota > Metazoa > Arthropoda > Insecta > Diptera > Therevidae > Thereva > Thereva nobilitata. The sequence continues at coordinate 88,451,161 of OY979697.1, forward strand.
CATTGAATCTCTTTCAAATTTCGTACATATATATATGCAAGATCATAGATTAAAAATAAACGAAAGCATTTAATTTAATCTACAAAAAAAATTTCAAGTGTAGGCGTCGTCGACAGTCAACAGTTGTCATTTAAAATATCCCGTGGCTAAAAGTCTGCCCACATTCTATTTTGGATTAATTTTATTTATAATAACATAAGCAAGCCCGAAAGGAGTTTTAGAATTTATATGCGCTCAATTGTTCCTTAAGTAATGCCGTCACAGGCAATCTAAAAATGTATACATATTTACTTATGAGGGAGTCAAAAGTTATTTTTCGTACAGTGGTAAATGAATATTGATCAAATCTGGATATTAGGAATAGTTTTTGTTATATTTCCAGATTTCTGGAGTGGGTTTCTTGATGACCACTTATTAATGTCCAAAGTGACAGGAATAAACATCCCGAAATAGATGAGAATTGTTTTTAATTAATTTGATAAAGGAAAATTTCTTTTTTTTAACAAATAACAGAAGCCTCAAAACCTAAAATTTACTCATTTACATAAAAGCAAGGTAATTATACCTCAATCAGCTGAATCCTTGCGTGACATTTTTGCTATCTAACGGTTTTTTTATTGCTATGGTCATGTGAATTCGTGACATAATGTCGAAACGTCTTTTCCACCTAATGAAGAATATAATTATTTAAAGTAAGGAGGTTGCATGAAGTGTGATCCTTTTATATTTCGGGGTGCCTTTTTACTTATAGCAGCATATGTAGAGAAAAAAGAAAGTTTTACTATTTGGCATCTATAAATAGAAAATCGATACAAGTTCAAAGGTGTAAGAAAAGATTCCGCCCCCGTTTTTATGGGTGGGTTTAATTTTGGGTATTGAATGAAAGATCAACAAAAGAAGACAAGAGCTTGTACTGGAGGATAATCCGTTGTAGTATGCGATTTGAGTCCATTCAAAAACAAAAGTAACAGCTTGATTAGAGGCCAGAAGATGTGTGTGACATATGACACCAAAAGCGCTCCTCCAGCAAGCAATTGCGTTGTGTTTGGTTTTAAAAATAGCAAACGGCGCTAATTCACACTGAACGACATGAAACCAGCTTAAACTCCAAAAGTGGCCATGTCAAAGGCCATTGCCAGTGAGCTTTTTTTCCCTGGAAAAAATGAAACCAAATGAAATTCATTAATGCGACCAGCACAGTGAGGAGGGTACGAATGTCAGACAAGTAGCGGATCGCTAGAACTGGATTGGGCCCAACTCAGCAGTTTTCACCTGCCACACACAACACCTAACATCGCGCTATGGGTAACACTGCTGGAATTTTGTTGATAGTATTTACCTGGGCCATAGAAGTGTTTTCCTTTGGTTACATCGTAGACACTTCCATTTATCGCTACTAGAACTCTACCATCTGGCTGTGTTCCGTCATATATTCTAAGCTCCTGGACTGTAAAATCTCGCCTCATCTTCGGTAATTTGGGCTCCTCGGAGGGCTGGTGGCTATGTGGCAGGTCCATTCGACTTCTTATAATTTTATATATTAAAACCGCAATTATTAAAACTAATGCAATATTTAATGGACTGTATATGATTTCACTAAACACACTAGACCAGAATCCTGCCTCCACATTATCGGATGCATTATTTTCTACAGTTTCAGACATTTTTAATTTATTTCTTTTTGCTTTGTTACTTCACGGTTTCTATTTTATGAACAGCAGCAAACGTGAAAGAGTATCGCTATTCCGCAGTGCACTTTAACCTCAAGATTAAATCAGGACTGGCTTCAGGAGCCGCTTTTTTTTATAAATTGAAATTTAATGGAACTTTATAAAATGATAATTTTAAAACACAATTTTTATATCTGATGGGGCCCCGAAAGAAAAGTTATAACAAATTTATATAAAATTGGAAGCGATTTTTCTACGCGGCAAATATACGCGATGAACGACACGGACGGGGCTATACTCGAATAAAATAACATAAAAAAAAATCCAAACGTCATGCAACTTTCGTTGAATTTTCACCTATCGATATACGCACACTAATGCAGAATTTTTTAACGAAAAATATTGTTATGGTAATGCCACCAAATATGAAAGGATTGACCGTTTAATGAAGTTTTTTATTTATTAGAAATTTAAATACATAATCAAAAAATATATTTTATTACACCGCATTTTTTTAAAAACATAAAAAAATTAAAATATATTCAAAATTGGAAATTTTGATACAAAATTATTCTCGTTGACAAAGATTGCATATATTTAGGTGCGAAGATCTTTGACTGTTCGTTAAACTGCCGAAAATTTAAATATGGTGTTATTTTTCGTTAAATTACAAGTTGGTACGGCGGACATTTTCGTGAGTGCATACAACTCGGTATTTTTAAAATAAAATCGTAATGAATTTGTTCAAATGTTTTAAAGCTTTAAAAGTGTGTTTTAAATATATTTAGAATACATTTTTTAAATAATCATATACTGGTAAATACGCCTTAGAATTTTAAATTGATTATCATTTGACATTTGGGGACTCCATCATTAGCAAAGAAATTTATAAATTAAAACAAATTTTGTTTACAAAAATGGCTAATAAATCGTTTCTAATTGACTATGGATAAAATATTTCGATGATAGCTGCTGACTGAATGTTATTGGGCCTATACGGTTAGAATTTTTATATTGATTGATAGACTCTTACCTTCTTCCGGCGGACATCGCAGACGTTCTTTGTCGCATGATGTAGTTTATTCTTCTCAGGAGATATAACCCTTTTTTTTGTCGAAGTCTAAGCATAGAAACCACCCTTTGTACTACTAATCAAATGCTAAACGGCAAACAGTACGTGGCGCCAAAAGGGAAGCTGGGAAACTTTTAGGCGCCGCCGTTCATACTGAGGCGATATACATCATCATCAGGAGCTCCACATCCTATTGTTGGTCCTGGCTTCCTTCGGCGTTCGCCTCCATTATTCTCGATATCTGGCCCGACTCTTCCAGTTTCTTATTTCCAACTGTCTCAAGTCTTCCTCGACGCAATCTATCTTTTCTTAGGTCGAAATTTCATCGAAATTTCCGTCAGTTCTACTAGGTGTTCAGGTATTCCGAGCTGCTCCATAGCATCAAATAACTCATTAAGGTTCACAGGTTCACACTATCGTAAGCATATTTGTAGTCGATGAATAACATGTGGATGTTTATGTTAAATTCAACAGCTTTTTATAGGGTTTCTATGAGTACAAATAGCTGGCCTCTTGTGGATCTTCTAGGTCGAAAACCGCATTGATACTCTCCTAATATTCTTTTCACGTATGGTCGTAGTATATTATAGAGTACACGTGAAAGTACTTTGTATGTTGTGTTCAACAGCGTTATTCCTCTATAGTTGTTGCAAGATAGAGGGTCTCCTTTTTTGTTGTAAGGACACACTGACACTATGCCCTCGTTCCACTCATCAGGCATTTCTTTCCGTCTCCAGATTTCCACTGCTACTTCATGTGTATCTGCGTGTAATCTCAGAAAGCAAACTCACTTAGAACTCTTATCTCACTAAAATGAAGAATAGAAAAACCACTTTCCTGGCTCTATAAGACGGTGGTTAGACTCGTGGTCCCCTATACTGCTGTGCAGACGCACCATTGCAAAAGCTGTAACGTATTGCCTACGTAGGCATATCAGGCGCAGAAGTTTTCTCACCTTTGCACATCTTAGGCAGAAAAGAGGCTCTTGGCCATGTATTGCGATTGCAGAGCAGTAAGACATTTAAGTCAGGCGACTTGGTTGGTCATTTAAGTACCATAAGCTATGTGCTCTTTAAATCAATGACTATCTTCTCTTATGTATATATTAAAGGCCAAGTAAGACTGACCAATCATTTGTAGTAGATATCTGTGGCTGCTATGACATCTTCGCTATGAATGGTAGCAGGCCCGCCACATAGGGGGAGCAACTGGGACGAATTGCCCCGGGCCCCCGGCTAGAGGGGGCCCCGAGAATAGATTGAAACCCAAAAAGTTAAAACCCCATATCCCTGCATACTAATCGCCTAGGGGCCCCGAAACTATCTTCAAACCCAAAAAGTCAAGACTGCCCTATCCATGCGTTCTACTTGTCAAGCAAGCACTAATCTAGAGCCTGAAACCCAAGCATGCAACACTCTAAAATATATATTATGTTTGTATGGATATGGATTCTTTTACTCATCATACTTAAATAGTAAACACTAGAGGAGAGAAAACTTACCCAGTGGGAAATGAAGCTAGAACACTCTTATCCCAGTTCTATATCTTTTTTAACATTGCATGATCGCAGTGGGGAGCACTCCTTTTACTGCTGCTTTTTTTAAAGAACCGTTTTTGAAGCAGTTACAAAAGTAGAAAAAATTTTCTAACCCTCCAATTTATGTTGTAACGCCTGTGGATATGAGAAACAACTGCAGTGTCGAAAAGCTTTATATATTTGTTCACCTTGTGCAATTGCCTTTTCGTCCTTCCAAACACGAGTGTCGACAGCGGCTTTACCAACCGGTCCCCCAACTAAGTACCAACCGCGTTCAATATGCTGCTTGACCAACGCATCGAACGACACTGTTTTTTCTCTCTGGGATAGCTTGGATTGATTCTGCCAAAAAAAGATGAGTGCTGAGCCCCAGAGCTAAGCACAAGGGCCTGTTCCATTCTAGGTTAAACTATGTAACTATGTAACGTTTCACGGGTGGTGTGTTGTAGCTGGCAGCCATCCGGAATTTGGAAATTTCTGATTATTCTCGAGCTGGTTGAGCCATTAGCTGGAAATGTTCGGGGAGCCAGCGGAAGATACAACCAGCGCTGCTAGCCAGCTAAGCGGAAACCCCGCTTTAAGACCGACTGTTCGGTATCTATAGTTAATGCCGTGAATGAACTTATTCTTAAGTTACCACAATTCTTTTTAGTCAAAGATTTTTTGGAATTTCAAAATCGTTAAAGGGCCCCCAAACATATTTTAGCCCCGGGCCCCCCAAGGTGATGTGGCGGGCCTGAATGGTAGTGTAGCAAATCCCAACAATATGAATCTGTGCCCTGGTATACGGATGGCCCAAAACTTTATTTGGGAGTTAGATTAAGTATCTACGGCACCAAATGCCGTATTTCACAGCCACTAACCTACAATTTTTTAAGCCTAGGGCCATAGTAGAATGCGTCAAAATCTGTATCTCCAAAAATCCGGAAATAGCTCTATTAACATTATCAATTCAGGCAGTCGAGTCTTTCTAAAAGGACTTAAAGGCTTTAAGACCTGTCATGAGGTTCAAACCATGTGCACAAGTTCTTAGAGACCCACAGGATCGATAGGCCCAGTGAAATTGGTACTGTAACGTCCGACTAGCATTTTGATTGCGTGCAGATGGGACCCCTACGAGGCTAGCCCCATGTGGATTGCCCTATAGTGCCCACAAGGGGCATTTAACGCCTTGCCCCATCCCGAGTGGAACAAAGAGACTAAAAAAATTTGAGATTGTGAGTTTATTTAGTAGGAATCTGACATTACTGTTTGATCGCGGACTCCCCAGCGTTGTCTTCTTCGGGCGTGGGCCTACTAGGTGGTCGACCACATATTCCCCTGCTGCACTAGTGATGAAAGATTTTCGCCACTCCCTCGTAAAAAAGACTATTTATATCTGCGAAAATCAATTAACCAATATTTGATAAATTAACATTACAAAGGGGCTTACCTTTGAGCTGTACTACCCCTATTCTAAAATGTGACCAGTCATAAGTCACAAGCTTTTGTGAATCCTTCTTATCATTGACAGCTTGTAACTATACTTGCGACTATCAGCTGTTTTGGAATTCTAAGCAACCAAGTCACAAGAAAAGTCACAAAATTTTCACCTCCCATGGTGTATTTGTAATAGGTTTGGGTGACAACGTAGCAAATGTATGCCAAACAATATTGATGCACTGAGGCAGAGTGTATGCGAGCATCCGAACAACTCCCATCGATGCTGCCCGTCTGTTGTCGTGTCTGTGAGAATGTTATGAAAAATATTATATGCTAGAAACCTGCTCTTTATATTCTTGTGACTTGGTATTTACACAGTCACAAATTTGAAAGAATTTGTGACTGCGGATTGTTAAAATCGTGACTGCAAAATTAGAATACTAAATTGTTTCAAGTTGAGACTCATCACGCACTTGTGATTGCGTTGTGACTTGTGACTGCTTTACATTACAAAAAAAGGACTACTCTTGCTGAAAAGATAAATTGAAATTGATAACATCAAGGCAAAAACCGGAATCGTTGTGGGACTCTTCTTTGAACATTGTTAGATGTTATTTTAACAAGTTAGGATTGACCAATGACACAAGCTGTTTTTTCTGTCTGAAAATTACTGAAACATCGGAGCAGTTACAATTTACGTCTTTGCGATACAGAAGGAGGCATGGAAATTTGATGTCAGGATCATTCTAGGCTACTTCCAAAGCCTTCGCAGACTTAGAAATCGTTTTCATCTTCGGATCCGAATATAGAAATGCCATTGGTGCTCGGTTATCCTTCTAATAACATTGTAGATGTATTACAATCAAAAAAGCAAAACTGGTTTAAAAACCTCCGTTCGAAACGAGCATCACCATAATCTACTCGTAATTTCCTTCCTAATACCCTCCATCACGAGTGCAATTAAAATTCCTGCGAAAAAATCCACTTGCTACTTAACCATCGAAGCTCCTAGCCATTTCCTAATGAATCTGAATAAAGCTGGACTGAAGGTAATGTTAAAATTTATGATTATTACCAAATGTCTACGTGTTTACCGAACAATGTCGCACGAGTTCAAGTTCAAGACGTCTTGTTACAGTCGCAGCTGATGTAACCTCGTCTTGCCTTTATGGACTTATCTTCATCTTTACGATTAAACCTACGGAGTTGCCTGCTGAAGTAGTAAAAAGCAGTTAAGCAGAAGTCGTTTCTAGCCAAATGATCCGCGGAACGCTATTATCTCCGGTAGGAAAGATCGTTTGCTCTTTTTTTCCGGTGAAAATTTATTTTTTTCCTCGCCAAATTCACACACTGGTGATCATGTGGGTCGCTGAGAATATAGTTCTAGACTTTGTGAATATTTGCAAAGATGGACAGAAACAAAAAAAAAAGATTGGCTAACAACAGAATTATGCAAAGTAGAAATCGATTAACCTAGTTCCGATGACTTGAAATTTATTGCCGATCAGCAGCTCGAATAGTTCAGAAAAATCGAGAAAAAAATTTGAAATAAAACAGATGAAATATAAATTGAAACGGCTTTGAGGCCTGATCTACCATAAAATCTCGATCAGATCCATGGATGCCACTAAACTGTGGTATGGAATTCCAAGACTTTTAATCATATATATGACTAAGTCCGAAATGAAGAAATGGGATGGGAATTTTTTTTTGCATTTGCGAGGTCCAGAGTCCAGTGTCATAACTCTTGTGGTATTCTGAATCGTGGATTGATGCGATGGGAGGAGGATGGTTCTTGTTGTAAGCCACACTGTCATAACGGACATCAGGAATTTCAAGAATAACGAAACGGAAAATGGTAAAAATATTTTTTCGTTGTAATAAAAAGTAAAAATCTAGTCGTAAACATAAAACGCACGCAAAACAACGCAACTTATGTGTATGGGCTGGGAAAAACAGGTTTCCTGATATCCATATGCGATGCGATTAACCGCAGCGGGACAGCAAGGTCCAGTTCACAGTTTCGCCGATCTTGCATGGTTGGGGAAAAAAACAGAAAATAAATTGATCGTGGGTTTAGTTATGTGTGGTTTTTTTAAAGGAAAATTGTGTGAAATGGGGTTACCAGATTGAGAAAGATACTTATGGAATCTTTGTTAAGGAATTTAGAATCAGATTAGAGAATTAGAGAATGTATCGGAACTGTTGTACTATTTGATGTTTTATATAGTTTAATAGCGATTATTGACAGGTAGGGCACTATTAGTGAGTTTCCATGAGAGTTCAACCAGAGTTGAACCCGAGTTATACGTCATGGAAATAGACACAGTTAAGAGTTTTCGTTCAAGATTTTCAACTCTGCTCAACTCAAATAAAATAGATAGGTTGAACTAAGTTCACGCACACAACTGAAAACGGCACACTGGCAAAGATACAAAGAGTGAAAATGTCGCCCCTCGCTTGGACGTCAGAAGAGACTTTATATTTAATAAATACTTTTAAAGAAAAATCTATATTAAAATTAATTGATGGAAAAAGATGGAGGAAGGCGAAAGGTAGAAATGGAAACGCATAGAGTTAAGTCGTTGAGTTGAAGTGTCATTTCAACTCAACCACAACTCAACTTGACTCCCATGGAAACTCGGTATATGTACAATTTGGAGTATTACTGAATAAATCATAATCATTCTATCATGAGAAGATGGCGCCCTTGCTTATTGTACTTGTAGACGATGATAGAAGGGAGTGCAGGGAATTGCTGCCAAGAGGGAAGACAAGAACGAAGAAATATTATCTATGTGGTCAGTGGCGTAACTATACCATCTGAGGCCCGTGGCAAATTCATTGGATGGGGCCCTCCCAGTACAAATCGTCACATTGTTATTTAATTTTAATAAATCACTGAAGTAGTTACTCAAGAGTATTAAGGGGTCTATCCACTATCAGTTTTGCGTGACATGCAAGAATGTCATGCAAGAAGGTTATTTTCCCATCCATTATCATGCATGCAGTCAATCCTCATTTTTAAGGAAAAAGTGGTAATGAAAAGTTGCTGTAGTATGAGTGCTACAAATATGAGTGATACATAGTAAATATGTATGATTTGACCTACTCACTCCGAAATTCACAGTCAGAATGACGAAATGATTGACAGCAACAGCATCCACTCTCCTTCACTTAGCTTCGCCCACAGGATTCCAAACACTTTTGATTTTCGTCACCACTGCCCGACATGCCTGTCAGTCAGCCGTGAATGCCATGCATGCTTGATAGTGGATAGTAGGCCAGTCAAATTATTGAAAAACCTCGATTTTTTGCCACCCGAGCCATCTGAAAAGTAAAATAGAGGTAAAATAGGAAAAATTCCGTAGAATTTGATGAACTACTTTTGGCACTCCTAGGCCTTTGGAAAGTTTCCAAAATGGCGTCAAAAGAGGGCCAAAAACAGTTTTTCGCGTTTAAAAAAAAACTACACATTGTACAAAAAAAGGTTTAAATAAAGTTTGTAGATATTTTTCATACTAATAAAATGACACCAGTTTGATGTCAATACATAAACAAATAAAGGAGTTATTGCAAAAAAACCGCTAAAAAACACGTTTTTTTTAAATGCTCATATCTTTTACCAAAAAAACGATTTTGTAATGAAACTCGTGGAAAGTGTAGCCCTTGGGGAGTTTTTGTAAATTTGCAAAATAATAAATAATTTTTGCAAAATACGGGTTTTTCGAAAAAAAGACCTTTGTTGTCGAATTCGATTAGCTCATAGCCATCAACACCTACAGAAATGTTTTTGCGCTCAAAATGTTCTGGAAGAGAAGAGCTAATAGTTGTGTTTTGTGCGCACATTGCTACTTCATTGGAAACATGCGAAAAGATGGACGGAAAAACGATAAAAACAATCTTGCCGACAAAATTCGATTATTTGCTCACGAAATTCTATTAATTGCCTATCTATAGGCAAAACAAAAATATATATTTTACGACCATCATAGAAAATAGCTACGAAATAGATTATTAGATTGATTCGGTAGCCACGCTCGGCGTCGCAGTCGTCTGCAGAATGTGCGCCTTCATATATAAGACGTGTATTCTATTCGTTTTTGACAGTCGTCGGTCGCTCGTGGCATGTTTATAGCAAAATTCTGTAAACATAATTGGAACGACCGACGAAACTACTTTCGCAAGAACTGTCAAAAACTAATAAAATATACCTCTGTATATGAGGGTACACATAAATTCGACTACGGCTACGACCACGTCGCTGACCACGACGGCTCAATCAATCTAATTTCTACTTTGTAGCTATCGCCTGTCAAAGTTATTTTACTATTGAGGTTATGTTTTTATAATTTTTGTGTATTTTTTATTTGAGGTTTGATTAAACAAAGCCATTGTGATATAATTGATGCAATATTTTTTATATTACTTATTTTGTTCATATTTATCATGATTATATCAGAAAATATTTCTTCACAAATAACAATAAAAAAAAATTAAGTCGCTATTGCTCCAACTATATTCACACAACAAATTTCAGCCCGAAAATCGCTGTCGCCGTCGCCGCCGCCGTGGACGTGGTTCCAATTGTGTTTACGGGGTTCCAATATTGTGCATACGCTAAGACAATTCTCAGAAAGTGAAAAAGTAATCATCGATTCTCAAGGAATCGAGTACTTTTGAACAAAGTAAAAAGTACTCATTGAGTAGTTTTCTTTCGATTCTAGTCATGAGTATTTAATCGAGTACTTTTCACCAATTCCGTATCCCTAGCGTCGTACTATGTCGTTATTCGTGAATATATGGAAATTATTGCACCAAATTCAATAAACGTTTTTTTTTCAAATTGAATTTAATATTGCAACCAACACCTAGAGCGACGCCACACCCAAAATGCCACTGCTAAATAAGAACATCAACGTTAAATTACACATAAAATCTCTTCATTGTTTTCTTTTCCCCTTCATTCAACACTAACAAAACATTATGCAAAATTGTACAAAAATATTCTAAACACTTCCAGCACCCAAAAAACGAAATCCCATCCAAAAAAAACAAAAACGAAAAACTAAATCCATTCAGAAGTCACTTTAATTCGAAGGAGATTCACTTCTGAAACCATTGACGCATAACAAATTTCACGCTATTCCAAATCCCCAAAAAATGTTCTTTCGAAATTTCCGTTTCAAATCAGATCCCAATAGCTTAATTCGTTTTGATTCTTTCCGCGCAGAGATTCTTTTAATTATTATCACTCTGATCTGGTAACTCTGTTTCCTGAGATGCAATGCTGTGTGTTGAGATCATCATACACCGATCGCCATTAGCGGCTAACTGCACTGGAACAGAACGCATGAACCTGTCTCAATTGAATCTTTTTATTCACATTATTATTTCTTCAGCTGATGATTACTTCACCCAGAAGAACACGAGCCTCCGATCGACCATTGCGGCGAGGCCCCCAGTCATAGCATTCCGGGGCCTGGTTAACTGGGTCCGATTGTTTCGAGAGAGTTCGACCACCTTTCCATAAGTGCACTTGATTTTATTTTTAAAAAAAAAATCATCATCGGTCTTCGAAATACCTTAAGACGCGCGCGATCGATCAAGCAAATTTTTACCAACGATCATTTTTGTTTTCGGTTTCTCGAAGGGGATCCACACCACACCTGTGGAGAACGCTTAACTCAATTCGTATATGTCGCACAGGTTATCCGCAGCAATTCAAACGAAGGCGACAGTGATATCACAAAGCTAGAACTTCGATAGCGGCGCGGAGTTGAGTGGATTGGAAAAAATTTCGAACAGTCGAACCGACCACTGATCGTGCGAATCGCCTTAAGGCCTACGTTTTTGGCTTGGTAGGCTCTTTGGGGCTCCAGCTTCCTCGGCTGTCGCTGTCGGATTGGATTTGCTTGCCTCGAGAAGAAAAAAAAAATTGTGTGTGTGTTTTTTTTTCGCTTCAACCACGTTTCATCGTCGATATAACTTTGGTGACAGAGCAGCAGTCATCTTCCGTTGTGCTTTGAATGTGCAGGTTTTAGCCCGACGCGCATGCGCGTACTCGATGAGTTCGTATCGCAAAAATCTATATATTGTCGCACTTCGCAAAAATAGTTTTTTGTTGTTGTTTTGATGTTACCGCTGTTTGTAGACCGTTAGTTTTTTTGAACCATGTGGTTGTCCTCTCTGCCCAAGTGATCGGTTTTTAGTTAACGGATGTGATATCGTCATATCGATCCTTAGTTATTAACCGTCCGTCCGACTGTCACAGGTTTCGCCCGTTTCTCCAGCAAGAAATATTTTTTTTTTAGCCCGGGTGATAATGCGCCCATAACCATATGAACTTCTTTATCAGTGATTTGTGTGATCAAAGGTTCACCTCCGGGCATGAGTTTTGTAGTGTTTTTTTTTTAATTCGTGTACATCTAATCTTTTGTGGGTTTTGTGATTATTAATAGAAAAAAAAAGTTCAGTTTTTCTTTTTAACGTTCGTCTTCTGTTATCAATGATAATCGGTTTTTAATCGTCCCAAAAAAATACTCTGACCATGGCTTCATATAACGAATTATCTTTTGACTGGAATACGCTTTGCCAGGAGTATAACCAGTGGACGAAATCAGGTAAGTGTGCAGCTTTTTAATTGTGCTTCTTTCTTCTTTTTTTTTTTAAATTAATATTGTTCCACCTTGCACTTGACTTGAGCCATTTTCTTCTCGCTCAAACGGCGAAAACGGATATGATTTAATCGATCCATTACCTCATTGGTGTGATTATTGCCGAACGAAGCGCGCTCTCTCACCTTGTGTGCTGCGCATGCGCTCGCCGATTGTTCCGAATGGAAATAGAGCTGGCTGCGCATCCAATATTTTTTTTATTTCGCTTGAACTAAGATTTTCAAAAGTCATAACCGTTTTCATTTACAATTCTCTTATCTATGGCGGGTAATCTCCTGTTATAACAAACACGAGTCCAGTTAAGGCGAAAAAATGTTGCTCGAGTTAATAATAATTTTTTTTGTGTTTTTTTTTTTGCGGAATGCCTGGCTGAACATTTTGTAACGCACAATCTTACCTTGCACCTAGTGAAACTCTTCCAACTCTTTTTTTTCATTATTACCTGGTTTTTTTTACGTGGGTGCATTTTATATTGTGATCACATTTTCGACCTTGACTAGTTGAATTATTTTTTTTCTGCTTAGACCTGCTTAACTTTGTGTGATGCCTTTGAGAAAAATCTTTGTCGATGATCATTTTTTTTTGGATGCTCTCAACTCAAGTGCGTTGGTGTAATTATAGTTTTGCATACCAACTTTGGTGTGTGAATATATATAAAAATAATTACCGCTAGATTATGAAAACTGGCTTCGTTTATACTGATGACTTGTAATTTTTTTTGAGATCTTACTCTAATCTGTTTTAATCACGATGAGAATATTATTTTTGGGTTAAGGCAAACTGCTATTGAGTTTAAAGCCAGAGCAACATTCTAACCGGTAGCGGAGTTTCTACCTTTCAAATATTTTAAACTAATTCAATTTTAGATTTTTATCAATTAAAAGATTTTTTAAACTTTATTTTGGGAATTTTTTATTATTCAATTAAGCAAACAACAAAATTATCGTGGGTAGAACCAATGAATTTAAAGATATTAAATAATTTATTCTTGTATCATTAAAAAAAACGTGAGAAACCCATGAACTTTTAATCAATAGAATCGGTTTCCTCCATTTTTTTTATTATTGTTGTTGGGGTTTGGACATAAAATTGAGATCAAAGTTTATTTTTGTGACGTGTGATGGCGCTTGAGCTGATCTTCATTAATTATTCAAGTTTCTTATTTTGGGTTCTAGTCCTGGACACGCGGCGTACTAAGATCACCATTTTGGGGTATGGATTTTGTGCAAATTATTGTGGAAAGGTGGGCCTAGTTGATTATCATCTTAGGTCAACGAATTTTGGGGCATGTTTTTTTGTTTTTTAAAATTGGTTCTATGTTGGTTGAGGGGACACAGTTGTGTATTCTGGGGTACTTGATTTTTTTCCGTAGGTGGTGACCGATTTTTAACATAGTGAGTAAGTTAATAATAGTTCGATCGTTTCTAGTGTGGACACCGTAACATTCTGAAATTTTTTACAACAGGCTGGAATACACAAATCTGTATCTATTTTCATACATTTTGGATTTCACACAGTGGAATTTGTGGAACCTTCTTAAAGTTTACATTCTATAAATTTTTGTCGTATTTTTTTACTTCACCTTTTTATTAGATAATGTGCTTCTTCGTGACACTTGTATTATATCTGTAATCTGCATTATTCATCGGTTAAAAGTGTTAAACAATTTCGATTTTTTTACATGGCGCCAAAATATACAGGGTGTATACTAGAGTGGCCTTTATATATGTATATAAGCGATTTTTTTTTACTTTTTTGGTGTTGCTACCCCCTAAAATGGTTCTCTATTACGAAAAAATAATCCTATAAAAATTTTAGCTGAACTGGTACAGTTTGACCCGTGCCGAAAACGCGGAGAAAAGGGCCCCGCACCATTTCTATGGGAAATGTCTTTCGGTGAATTTTTTTTGAAATTTTCAGGTTGATAGTTCTCAACATGCAGATCCAAAGTCTCAATGGACACAAAGCCCCATCACCCCTCCTTCCCGTCCAAAAACCACCCCCAAGGGGCTAGGGGGATATGACTGATTTCTGAATGTAAAACAATTTATTCTTGTAGTCCGAATGGCTACCCCAAACAACCACCCCTTTGACCCTTCAAGCCACGAGCATCCAACCCCTCCCCTCTCTCGTCCACCATCCCCACCACGACCCATCCTACGGGTTTTTCTGATCACTGAATTACCACGTAATTTTGCCTTTTTTTCTTACTAGCTGGGACCCGGTGCGCCTATGCTGCACCCATAAGCCAATAGTAGTAATCAGGTGATATGAATTTTAATGTACAGTAGGAGAGTTTGAAAAAGGCAATTTTTTGGTATTTTTGATTCCAAATAACAAAATGTGAAACTATTAGGGATCTGATATTTTGATCGAGCCAATAAAAACCATTCCCTGACTTGGCATTTATCGATCAGATTTGATTTTGCTATGGCGGGGGGATTATACGCCCTGTGCAGAACTTCGCTCGATTTTTTAGTTCATTTTAATTTAAAAGTGTATATTTTAGTTTTTTTAAACTATATTTTATTTTCTACATTTTAGACTATTTTATGTCTTCTGCCATTTTGTGGTGACCACCATATTAGATTTAAAATAACGTCACACAGCTTACTGTACTATACTCGTCATACGGGCGTTGTAAAGAAAAATGTAAACTGTAATTTTGTGTTGACCACCATTTTGCATTTGGAATGACGTCGCACAGCTAATAGTATTCTACTTGTCATACCTTTTCATTTGATACCCATACCGGATGGCTTGCAAAGAAAAAGGTAATCCGCCATTTTGTGTAAGCGGCCATTTTGAATTTGGAATGACGCCACACAGGTAATAATATTCTATTTGTCATACCCTTTCTTTTAATACCCATGCCGGGGGTCGGGGAACACAATTGCAAAATTCGGCCTCCATATTGGAACCGCCATCTTTGCGAAAGTAATGGATATCACCAATCGCTTTCTCGTACCCAGAAACCTCTATGTATACATTTTCACCCTCGTAGAACGTATATTATTATGCTTTTTATCGAGTTTTTAACAAAGCTCTCTAAGACAGCGTCCCCTAGGAGTGATTTTTGATAGTAGGCACCGATGCCAAAACCACCCCCTTGATGTAAGTAATATGTGGTTAAATTTTTGTGGCGATCGGTTGAATGGTTTAGGAGTTATTAGGGAGCATGCATACATACATGCATCGAATTTTATAGAGTTTTTAATGGCAAATGCAGTACGGCCAAACTGCGCGTACAAAAATCCGTGCTTAAAAAGGTACATTGTACTTCCACACAATACGGGATGTTTAAATGAAAATTGATTTTTTCTCAATGTAGATTAATCAATATTCACTAAATAATTATTTTCTTTCAGATTAGTTCTTATTTTAGGATCCAAAACTCACGATTCAGAAAATTTAAAGGCCTTTCCGCCAAAAGCGCGTGGGATCTAAGTCTACGTAGTGAGGACGAGCCTTAAGCAACCAATGACACTTCAACCTCTGACCATCTAACTCACATGAAGACCAAAAGTGTCCCCTCTCTCTCCCAACTCGTCCCTCCCACCCCATCAGGCCCAACATGCTTGTTTGTGCCTGCCTAAAGGCGGCTACACACGTAACTGCATGCTTGACAAGCACGCACGTTCAATCTTTTTGTGCAAGCGTGCTTGAGCGTGTGTATGAGATTTTTTGCGCAAGCATGATGATTGGGCCTATTCGCACAGTGCATATTCATGGCGCCTAAAACTGGTTTTATAGATGAGAGAGGGAAGGGAGCGGAAGAACTTAACGAAACATTTTTCACGCAAAACAAAACGCGTGAAAACTAGCACACATATAAAAAGTTACTTCTATCTCTTGCATTCTTTAGCTCTGTTTTTCTCTAACAAGTAAATTTCATCTGCAATACATTTAAATGTTCCTGTATAGCATTCAAATTTACTATCCATAATTTACGCCCCGTGTGAGTTGCTAGGGGTTGAATAAAACCGGTTTTACTCACCACACTTATGGCAACGTGTGAACATACCCATTGAAGATTGGTCGAATTTTCATCCACATGCTTGAACAAATCTCGCTTGAAAACAAAAGGGCGAGTGTGGGCGAGTGTCTCCACTTTACGAGCACGACATTATTTAAGGATAAACTGCGGCTATTCAAGCATGATTGCGTCGTGTGGAGGCTACAGAGAAGTTGTGTGTATGTAGCCGCCTTAAAAAAGCAAGTTGCAGGCACAAAACAAGCACGCTTGTTTCTGCAACTTGCTTTTTATGGCTTTTTTACGACCACAAAAAACAGTGGCGTGCTTTTTTCCAGAGTCGGCTTTTCTTTTGGCAGTGCGCTGCAGGTGCTAACACGTCTTTGCTCTATTTGAAATATGTTGATTTCACTCTCTGGTCGATAAGAATTCTTCTCAAACAACAACCTTTACCGATTTTTTGGCCCGGGTTAACTTCAAACAATTGAGATGAAATTTTTTCAAGAATTATTTTTGCATAGTAGAGATCCATTTCAGGGGTTAGCATGTAGAAATTTCAGACCTTAAAAAATAAGGGCCACCCTAGTGCGTATGCTTTTTTCTGATAATTTCGAATTAAGTGCTTGACGTTTATGACCCCCAAAATTTTTCTCTATTTGTGTTAGTGAGTTGAAGCCCGAGAAATAGGTTTAAAATGTGCTGCACATTTCTCTCCAAGTTCATCACTTTTTGTAGAGAATTCTCTTTGATTCCCTTACCCCTTTCCTAAAAAAACCCGGTTTGAATACTTCTTCAAGAATACTAGTGTGGAAAGGCCTGGAGTGCAATCTCCGACAGCAAGCTCTAGTCGGAGAGATAGTAAAAGAAAGAAAAGTGAAAGAACTGACAAAGCCAACACGCAGTTTTATTCCACCAGTCCATACAATACTACTGTGGCAGAAACGACTTCGGTGATCGCATAGGAGTTGGTTTCCTCGCTTATTATGCTTAGCTGTGATGGCAGCGGAAAGGGCAGCCATTTTTTTGTAAAGAAGGAAGACAAGAAAAAAGGAAAGTTATTTAGGTTGAAAAAATGGAAAGGGGAAGGACCAAGTCGCGAAATGGGTCCGAACCACAGACTTCTGGGCTGGTAGTCGCGAGCCTTGCTATCAAATTCTTTCTTTTCTTACGCGTTGTTTGCTTTGCTTTTATTGATGTGTATCCTCAGTTTTCGTGTCGCCTATTAATTCTGGGTGAAAACCAGGTCCAGTCTTATTATAAGGCGTTCCGATGTAACAGTTACTGTAACTCTTTTCTCCTCAAAAAATACGGACTCCACTCTCTTAAAATACCCATGATCAAGGACATTTTCATATGAGGTGTATTGCTGGATACAACGAATTTCTTCACATTGAGTTTTTTGAAGCACATATACACCTCGCGAGTCGTAAATTGGCTTTGGATCTTTTAAAACCTCATCGTTGTAAATAAAAGAGAAAATTCTCCATAGTGGCAATGCTATTTTGGCTGTCATAGAGTGACCAGAAGTTTCGGATCGAAAACTAGAGCCTAAAAATAAAGAGGGAACAAATTTACTACAGTAAGTGAGAATCGAACCCGTGATCTCTGGGTTGGTAGCTAGGACATCCTATTTCTGGCATACAGAGACCAATTATCTAAGCATGAAAAGAATTCGTGCTTGTTGCAAAGCGGTATTAACACAAATAGTCTACCTCGTTCGTTGCACGTGCAGAGAAGTTAGGCTATTGAAAAAAAGGAGAAAGACCCGAGCTTACCCAGTAGGAAAGTGAACTAGTTCTAAGGCTAGTAAAATAACGACTTTCTAAGGAGAGAATAGTAGTTCTCAGTTGGATATCTTTTATATGAAAACAACGCACGACTTTTGTACACTGTTGTCCTACCATGGAGTCAATTGCCTCCCTCTGCATTACTTCGAAATACTTCGAGAACTAGTTTATTTTGAAGTACTCCGAGAAATAATTCATTTTGAAGTTCTTGGAGAACTAATTCATTTTGAAGTACTTCGAGAACTAATTCATTTTGTAGTAACTGGAGAACTAATTCATTTTGAAGTTGTTGGAGAACTATTTCATTTTGAAGTGCTTTGAGAACTAGTTCATTTTGAACTACTTGGAGAATTAATTCATTTTGAAGTACTTCGATAACTAATTCATTTTGAATTACTTGGAGAACTAATTCCCTTTGAAGTACTTCGAGAACTAATTCATTTTGAATTTCTTGGAGAACTAATTTATTTTGAAGTACTTCGAGAACTAATTTATTTTGAATTAACAAAACTACTAACTAAAAAACAAATTCTTTAGAAAAATCTTGTAGGCTTACCACTGATATTGTGATTTGAACTAGCTCCTCTCAGGTTTACTTTGGTACCAGTACTGGAACTAGTCAGTTTCTCACTAGAGCTAAAATTATTTTCTAAGTAGTTAGTGAATGAATGTGAGTACGTGAATGAAATAAACAATACACGAGTATTTTAAATAAAAACACAACAAGCGATGTAGACCTATATACTTATTGTGTTCGCATTTTTTAAATAAAAGACTGCTTCTCTCCAACATTAATTCATTTCTAAAAATATATTGCAGCAAAATACCAAAAATGGAAGTGCAATCAACATTTATAAAATATTGAAAGAAAATAAAAACAAGAAAATGCGGACATTACAAAACACTTCGATTGCGTCTGTCATTAATAGTTAATCGGATTTAAAGGAAAAACATCATTATTACGAGTATTTTATTTGATTTTTTATAATATTGCAATTTTAAGAAGAAAAAAAAAGGAAAATTTTCCCGGATATCAGGTTTCAATAAATGCCAACTTAATGGATGCAATTTTATATAATAAACTACAAAGTACGGCCCAAGACGAGACGAGACAAGGTGAGACTAGTACATGTCTAAGCACCTAAGCTAGGTTATGTTTCAACTAGTCTGCAGAAACCACTTTGCAATTACATCGTCCATAGGTGGGCAGTTTTGTAGTTCAGACACATTTTGAGACGCAATTATCAAATTCTTTCCGCTGTAAAAATTGTGTGTTGGAAAAATCATTCGATAACAAAATGGAAGTAATTTGTTAGTTGATTGAAGGAAAAGGAAGTTTTAAAATGTGCAATTGAAATCGGTTTTTTTAATATGAATAAAAAAAAATTTGTTTTGATGCAATTTATGCAAAGAAAGTGCAGAAAATTTTAAAGAAAATTAATGTTTGGTTGGGAAATAGTATTCCAACCTATAAGATTTGGAGACATATTTTTTTCTTTACATTTTCGAATTCTTCAAACTAACTTGCCAAAGTACGACGGTACAATTATCCAAGTGATTATTTTAATTAGTGTCGCTTACAGCTTTAAAATTCTAAAATTCTTTTTGAGTAGTTGCATACTTAATGCAGTATTCCTCTTCTTTTTTTATAATATCGTCGACAAGTACTGCCGCAGCCATTTGGACCTATTGTATTCTTGACAGCCCCTGCTCCTAAATTTTTTAGATCAGAACAAGTTGCGAACTTTACCCAATAATCAATCTGAATCATTCACAATAGCGACACATCCAATTTTAGAGCAAACACTCTTTGCTCATATTTTCAAAAATTCCCGCAATTTATTGATTACTAATAAATTTAATAAGATACTCTTAGCAAGTAGATCATGTTCAGTCTATAAACTAGAAAAGTGTCTTTAGCCTATCAATCACTTCAATCGTCCTCGAAACCATGGGGAAAATGTTCAATGAAAAACTTGTGGATCTTTATTGTATTCAAGCGAACATTAAAATCAAAGCATACACGGCTTTAGTGAATCAAGCCTGGCAGCTCTAGATATCTCCAAGGCTTTTGACGTACTCTGGCACCAAACTCATTTGATTGAGATTGACTTAGTTCTTAAGAACTAGATTGAGAGTACATTTTGACCGTTCGATTTAAGGCAGTATTGGATTATAAGTGTCGAATATGAAACCCTATGCAATCTCTGGCGGGTTCCTCAGGGCTCAATTCTATCACGTGCTTTATTTCCAATCTTCATAAATAACCTACTCTAAGTCGCATCCAACTCCCTTCTTAGATAACGAATTCATCGCATCCAAAACTAAGTAATGTCTGTAATAAGGCAGTGGTGGATACCAAGGGGAGGGGAGGGGGGGGGGGTAAATAAAGGACAGAGCTATGGATTACTTTAGTTCTAGGAAAAAAATGTTTAACGAAAAAAAATCTTGAAAAAATGCCACCTAATTTTTAATATGTTAGTTGTGTGCTAGTTTGAAATGTTATCTAATCAAAATAGGTCTGTATCTGAAATTGTTGAATTTTGAAAAAAGCGGCTTAATAGAAAACAGAAATTATGCGAGGCACTACATTTGTCTCTTACACGACGGTAAATTGTACTGACGCGACGCCTCAATTTTTTTAAATGGCCCACTTTAAAATTAATGTTCTACTACTCTTGGTATGAGCGTGTAAAACTGCACTGTCACCCACTTAAACCCAAACCCCGGATCTAAAGGGACACAGGAATACATTCATTTTAACCCTTACAGTGCATTTGTTGCATTAATGCAACAATTTTCGTATAAATTGGTATCGATGGGGTTAAATAGATCACATCGAGTCACAGTCAGGCCTAAAACACAGATGTTAAAATAGACATTTAACTACGGCATAAACCGAGAATAGCTGCAAATTGGAACAGCCCTTAAAACATCATTATAAATGAAATGTCGAATTTTTCCAAAGATCGGGAGGGGGGGGGGGACAAATTAAGGTCAAAAAATCAGTTTTTTGCATATATGTATCTCTTAAACGCTAAGTCGTATCATAAAATAGTTTTTACAAAGTTTATAGCTTATGCGATTATTCCCGTACAAATTGCATTCATGAGATATCGCCATTTTGAAGATTAAAATATGTCTTCAGAGGTAGCCTCAATAAGGCATCCCGCCAGCTTAACCTGTTAATAAAAGTTCCGCTTAGGTCTGGTAGACTGGGAGCTGGACGGAATTGAGTGTGCAAAATGTGAGGACCGCATTCCGTCAACAGTTTTCAGTTGAGAATAGGTCAAAGATGAATAATTCGGATGTTGCCGGTCTATTTTTGGGTCCAATTTTTTTACCCCCTTTTTTTATTGGCACCTCCACGGCTTCCGTGGCCCGCTTTTTAACGATGGATTTTGATGAAGCACCACAAAAAAGACGAAAATATATAATAAAATTTTTCGATATCACGCTTAGTTTTCGAGATATTGACACTTGAAGTTGACTTTTTGAGGTATTTCGCCAAGGTTTCTAGTAATATCACAGCTAGGATTTCCGTGGCACCGATATTTTAATTATACATTTCGATAAAACACCTTAAAATAAGACGAAAATGTAAAATAATTTTTTTCGATATCTCGCTTCGTTTTTGAGATATCGATACTTGAAGTTGTAGGTATTTTCGAAAACATTCTACAGCCATAATCCTTTCCAAAAAATACTAATAGGTATAGACTGGGAGGATTCAGTGGACGGTTTACAATTAACGATCAAGGATATGCAATGGAATGACCACTTATTCACAAGTACTTATCAGGCATCACAGTTTTAAGAGATGCAAATTGCTTCATCCGCTTCGGCTTGAGTCTTGAAAATGTCATTCTCTCCAAAATATCAACGTCATTGACTCTCGCATGCATTCCGATGTTAAAGCTTTTCTGAAAGTTCTGCGTAAGAAAGCTTTTCATGGGAGTAAAATAAAAAGATACTTTACTCCCTTAAAAAGCTTTCTTCGCCAGAACTTTCAGTAAACTTTTAGAAAAGCTTTAAAATGGCGTAAAAGCTTTTCAAGATGGAAACTGAGCTTTTCCTTATGAGCCTACCTTGTATTATTGTACCATGGGAATGTATGCGTCCCATTGTAGCTACATAGAACAGTTAGCCCGCGTTTCCATGGGCTGCATGCCGTACAGCAAAAGCTCTTAATGTTCCAGGAAAAATATATGTCTCAACACATGTTTTCTCTGTTAGGCCGCATTCCCATGGGATGCATGCCGCACGGAAAAAGCTCGATTTCGGCTTGCCTTCGTGTAGTATTCGGAAATTTTCGTGTGAGGCTGCAAAAAGCTTGCCTTATAGCTGCATCTCCTTGTTCCCAGATGCATCTCCGTGTTGTCAGAAATCAGCTGTTTTCTGATAAATTTTTGTGAGTTACAAGTGCTAACTGAAATGGATTACTACAATAATAAAAGGAGCTGGCAAAAGCCTCCTTAGTGTTACTGAAAAATGGACAAACCCGTGCCATCAAAAGCTTTGCTGATGGCGCTATTCGCTCCACTGTAGACATCATAGCACTGGTAAAATTTTACCAATATATTACCACAGAGACTGTCCCGTCAAAAATGTCTCTTTCCAAAGAATTCTGCCAACCAACAGAAGGCTAGCCATCGTTTGTTGGTATGGAAAACAAGAGTTTTCAGAGCCTCGTAAGAAAACATCACTTCACATCTTCAACCACGGTATTGTTGCTGTAATTTAACAAAAAAGCTTTTAGATATGCATTCGAAATAGAGCTCGCGTCATAAACGAAGAGAAATAGGGCGCATGTGGAATTTTGATTCAGAATATAAATGAGCCCGTTATTTGCGGTTTTAAACAAACAGAGTGGCGTTACTCACTTATGGGACTTTGAGACAGAGCAATTTTGAGATTCCCTTCTTTTATGGCGCGGGCTTTATATCGGTTGTCGAGATTTTACACATGACGAAGGCGGTGTAAAGTTATCAATTTACCCAAAACTTGGATTTTATGTGGAGTGAAGTAGATTGATATGTATGTATGATAAAATTACAATTAAGGGTTAAATTCGTTGATGTATACGGCCCTTAGTCCCTCAAGGATTTTGGGTCTTGTCTTTTACTTTTTCAGTTGGTGATTTCAATTCCGCATAAGTTATCTTCTATGTTGTCTTTATATCTCTTCTTAGGTATGATTTGTGGTCATCTTCTCTTTAGTGTTGGAGGAACAGTATTTTTGGTGCTACTTGTTCAGGCACTTTCTTTAATTTATCAAGCGGAGACCGTGAGGTTTTAATACTTTTAAATGTCAATTGTATACATACATATATGGCACAACTCTTAAAATGTCAGTGTCCTACATAAAACCTAACTGAAGCTTTCCTATTCATCAACAAATAAATTATTTTCCCTTTTTAAAGATTGTTTTCCCTTAAGAAATACAAAAATAAAAAATACTGCTCATGCCGCGAGACTCCCTGGAAAGTTCTACTCAGTAAAAGTGACCATCCCCATAATTTCTCTTCGGTAATTGTCTTTCGTTGAAAGTTCACACCACAAAAATTCTTAATTAACAAAAACGTCTAGAAAGGTGTTTCCACTGCGCTGGTGAATTATTGCCCCCAAAACTGCTCCTCAAACAAAAGCGAGTAATTAACTTCACCTCAACAATTCGACAAGTTCAAATGCACTGCGGGAGCACATCGGTCGGTATCGAAGCGCGGTTTCAATATTGTTATCAATACACGAAAAAAAACATGGATTTTGCTAAACGACACTGGTGGCATCAATGAAAGTGAAAAAAGGCCGCCATTTGATTGTAATCGGGTTTTGTTTTATCAGAGAAAGGCTGCGCGCGCACCAATGCCTGCTGTTTGCCGATATATACTACTGCTGTATACGATCCATCTAATGATCGCGATCTGATCGCCGCGGTTTGAAATTCCCGGGCGCGCGTGTGATTGACATGAAAACAACGGTCTATCCTGGCCAGGTATGTACTGTCGACCTTTCTCTAGCTGTGGCCCAACAAGTACAAGACCACGGGAATTCTCTTTATAATTGAATCGTGCCAAACTAAATTGATCAGTTTTTCTGCGGTAATTCCCTTTCCGTTTTGCCCATGGATTTTTGTTTTGTTCCTTTAATCACCGCAGGTTATAGATCAATGAGTGACAAGAGATGATCTTATGGCCGGGTTATTGCTGGGATGAAGCCAGCAGCGTGAATATCGTTCACGGCAAAGGTTTTCCCAGGATCTTGAATTACTCTCACTGATGAAATCCGAGTAGGTAGCGGCGCAGCATCATCACTCGCGACACAACACCGGTGATTATCTGTAATAAAGGTGATCTTCAACATGCTTTTTTTTTGTACCGTTATATCAGATACATTAACCTCGTGATATCATACCCATCGAAGGGGCGGTGATTATAACAGTCAAAAACCATCGCGAATTCTATCTGACTTTCAGTTTTTAGCCTTCAGTCATAATCCGAATTTATACAGGTTATATTTTTTCCGTTGGTGTTGTTGTTGTTATTGGCGTGTTGTTAGTCTTTTCTAATCTTTCGCCGGCGCGCGACTTACGCAGGTGAACTTTCGATATCTACAAGATGTCATTAAATCATTGAAGGCACCTGCGAAGCTATCAATCAAAGATTTGCCCTCCCTCCCAAAAAAAATGAAAAATAAAAAAAAAACTTTTTGTCTTATAGGTGAAATTAAAAATCGTTTATGAAGTTTGATACCAAAGTTAATTAACTGTGAGAAAGGTATGCAGGTACTACACATGGGTGGTTGCCCAAACTTTACTATTGATACATTAATTTTTGGCCGTTTTTGTGTCCGTTACCACCTTGATTACATATATGAAAATGCCGAACTTCCTTTCTTTCCATCGACAGAAGAAAGTGACCACCAATTTATTTGGCCAAAAAGATAAGCAAATTTTTCATATTTTTTCTTGACCATTTGTAAACATTTTTAATGTTTTTTTGTTGTCTTATAATATTTTTGCCAATAAAACAAATCTTTTTTTTTTGTTTCATTTGTTCAACATTCCGCGAAAAACAACATATTATAAACTAAATCCCATTTTTTCTCGTTATGTTTTATGTAATTTTTGCACGCAAACACAATATGATCGTGTGTGTTACGTGGATTTACTAAAAAAAAAAGAAATATTGTTAAAGGTAATTTCAAAGATTTATTTTGTATATTTGTTTTTTAGAAAGTTGATTGGGGCGAATTTATAATAAGTATATATGTCTTTTGCCACTTCAGACGCGGGATTATATCATGTGGCGACCGGGGATTAATTTCGGTTGTCACGCAAAATTTCAGTATAATTCCTCTGATTTGTTGCAGAAGCTGCGCGTCTTTTACAAATGATTTGCTAGATTAATTAAAAGCCGCTTTTTAATCGCATGGATTGATTATTTAAACCTGTTGCGAATATTATTGTATGCACAGAGTTTAATTACTTGTGAATGCATGAGCAGATGTTGAATGGAGTTTCTTTTAATTAACGAATGCCAAATGGGATTTTTATGAATAATAGCTCGGGGATATGCGCTCGACCACCTGTACGGGCCACGCCTAAACACGAGACATCACCGAGGATCCGCGGTCGGACGGTGGTGTTAGATTTCTAATGACTAAACTCATCAATTCTTTGCAATGACGTTTGAGTTCAGATCGGCACAAGCTGTGAAAGACATTACGTCGGTCTTTGCTTTCTTTGTGAGAAAGATGGCTTCGATTAGGCTCTCTACCCAATTTACTGGCTTCATAAGTTCTCGGGTTTGCCATCATCTCTAAATATAATAAGCGTCGAAGCTATGTCCTGTTCGATCCGTTAAGGCACCGTTCTGCCGCGGTAGTACTGCATAGGAGTCGGTAGAATAAAACTGCGTGTTGGCTTTAGCAGTTCTTTAACTCTTCGAGACAAGTACTGAGTTTCCATGCAGAGTTTACCCTGAGTTTACACAGATTAAGCGCCCATGGAAACGGGGGTTGAGTAAAATTTCGTTAAATCTAAGTAAATTCAACGAAGGCAGTCCGGTTAAGCCGCATTTTGCATATGTGTGGGTTTCAGTATCTTACTGCACATATACTAAGGCCGACATAATGTAAAATTATTTATCTGTCAGTTCAACCCAGAACTGCCATGGAAACGGCATCGAGTGATCTTGAGAGAAAAAACTTTGTGTTTACTTAACGAAAACTCTACCCTGGCTCGTGGAAACACATACCGAGTTTCCATGGGAATCGAGTTGAGTTGTGGTTGAGTTGAAATGACACTTCAACTCAACGACTCAACTCTATGCGTTTCCATTTCTACCTAACGTCTTCCTCCATCTTTTTCCATCAATTAATTTTATTATAGATTTTTCTTTAGAAGTATTTATTAAGTATAAAGTCTCTTCTGACAGGCAAGCGAGGTGCGACATTTTCACTTTTTGTACTTTGCTGTTTTGAGTTGTGTGCGCAAACTCAGTTCACCCAACCTATTTTCGTTGAGTTGAGCTGAGTTCACAATCTTTAACGAAAACTCTTAACTGTGTCTGTTTCCATGATGTATAACTCCGGTTCAACTCTGGTTGAACTCTCATGGAAACTCAGTAACAGTAAAGAGTTTGCTGTTGGACATCGCACTCAATATACCGGGTGCGACAAAAGTCCGGCAAAGGTCCGAAATTTCCTAAAGGGTGGGTTTACATTGGCATTCGATAAACGGATTTTCGACAGAATTCTTTTGGGGGTGCAAGGAAGCTTCGGACAAAAAAAATTTCACGCAAAAGTTTGATATTTTACTTCTACTTCTTCTATTTTACTACTACGGAAGCAAACCGATATCCTTCGCAGAAGTAGCGAAGGATCGCAAGATAATCGGCGCCTTGGGGACGAGAAAGACGAAAATGGGAAGATCCCCAAACACCAATGGCGGTGGGTGCAAGTCGCCCTGGCCAAAGTGGCTATGGAGGTCCTGAGGGATAACCCGGGACCTCCCCCTCATACCTTGATGCCTTGATTGGTATCAAAGCAGCATACAATTAACGGCCTGCGACAACACTAAGTCTGCAGAGCTATACAAAGCAGCGGTAGCTAGAGTCGGGGAAGTTTACCCGGTGCCCGGCTCAAAGCAGTTGATGCTAGTGAGATATCATCACGTCCGAGGATCAGAGCATGGTTTCCAGTGGGTCCATCGGAGCCTGACTAAATCCTCACAATGCTCAAAGCCTTTAACCCCCATATTAAAACCGATAACTGGAAGGTTATCAACACGGAGCAGACTAACAGGGCTACTATGCAAGTTGTTCTGCTCGTAAATGAAGAATGCCTGGACCAACTGGCAAAGGAAAAATACGCCGTGAACTACGGCTTCCAAAAGATAGAGCTGAAGGTCTATAAAACAGATACGGAAGCCCTAGTGAACCACGGGGCCTGGACCAAGGCCTCAGGTGAAGAAGATGAGAATGTGGTAAGCGATGGTGAAAGCGCAGTTCGGAGCGAAGTCGATGCAGCAACAGACTCCGAGCTGGGCAGAGTCATCGGCAACATGTACACGGAGCACCAGCTCCGCAACTCGGACATCGACGTAGACATATCCAGTGTTGAAGAAGCGGAGGTGACTGTCGTCGAAGCATACCACCCGGAAAATGGTGCAGGTGATACAGATAAACCTTCACCATTGTAAAGCAGCGTCCGCTGCGCTTTTGCTGGCATCAGGCGAAGTCGATGTTGCCCTAGTCCAAGAGCCATGGATCGCTGGTGACAGGATCTGTGGCTTAAGGACGCCTAAATTTAATCTCTTTTACACCAAAGGAAAGAGAAAACCCAGAACAGCTATTCTGGTCAAGAATAACATAAGAACCTTTCTCCTCCCTCAATTTAGTGACGGAGACCTTACTATGGTCGACCTAGAGTTAAAACAGAAGAAACTCAGGATGGCCTCTTTCTATCTAGCCCACGATAATGAGAGCCCTCTACATCCTATGGCTTTTCAGGACCTGGTAAGATACATCGATGCTACCACGGTCCTGGTTATGGGAGGTGATGCAAATGCGCACCATACACAATGGGGCAGCACGGACACCAATGATCGGGTTGAGGTAATTTCTTCCAGAATTGAAGAAAATCTTTACCCGTGCAATCTGTGCTGTACTGTCTGCGCCTCCCCTCTATTAATCCAGGCAACGAAGGAAAAATATTGGAGAAAATAAATATAGAAGCCAATTTTGGCACAGATGTAGAAGAAGGTGTCCTTGACAATATACTAAAAATATCGGGGATGGAAGTGGAGCTAACAGAGCGGGAGGAGGAGGCTCTAAAGGTCCCTTTTTAAATTTTTCGTTATTAGCTCGAGAACTACGGTCTCTAACGAAAAATGAAAAAATACTAAATTAATCTACATAAAATTCTCTACAAAAAAGGTTTTATACACTTTTTTGCTAGGATCAATGCTTAAGGAGATATGGAAGGGGAAAATGGTGAATTTTTAACAAAATTAGTTTCCTGACGATAAGATGGGTTCAGGTATAAATAGGGCGATTCTGCGGTATCCTTTGACGCAAACTCATTAAATTTATGGCTCGTTCCTACTCAGCCAAAATGAATATCAGCGCCATCTGCCACATCTTTGGAGGAGTTCGCTGGGGTGGCTTTTGCAAGTGGAGAGCAGCTCGTTGATTCCTTGGTATCACGGCAAAAGAGAGATTCACGAGATCGGGCTAAGATTCACGAATAGTTCAATGACCATCCCTTTTCCAAAGTTGAATTCACTTATCTCGCTGTCAACGGGCATCCTGCAAACCCCAAATTAAACTGTCACCAAGCCCTGGATATTGGAACGAAAACCTAGTTTAATTGGCTCCACATTTGGTTTCATGAAGCAGTCTAATGCCCCGGCTTCACCGACCTCAGTTCAATAATGTTCGGTTCAATCCACATACATAAGTGGCTTCACTGTCTAAAGTTCAGTTCACGTTCAGTTCGTGCTTGAAATTGTCGTTGTGTTTTCGACAGAAGTCAGAAATGCAAAAGCTCACTGGAATGGCTTCCTTCGAGTCCAGTTGGGCGAACTGAAGTGTGTTTTATCCTCAGTTGAATATGTGGAAATTGTATGCGAACTGAGGTTATTTTAAAGTTGAGTTCGCCAATTTGCTCGAACTTGCGCAGTTCGGCCAGCGAAGCCGGAGAATAAAAAGAATTTGGTTTTGTCACTAGCCAGTATGAGCAGTGCTATTAAAATCAATGGCGAGGCAGTTACTGTCAACCCTCTGACAATTTTCTAAAGAACTAGCATAGCAAAAAGGAGTGACGAGTTGTAGAGCTTTTGACATATGAATTAACTTCATTTCCCCTCGCTCTGTTCAGCGTGGCCGGAATGTGAAATGGATGTTTTCCGAGTAGAGGACAACGCAACTCTCGATCTAACCTAAAACACCAATGTGGTAGACGGTGGTTTTCTTCTCCACCTCATGAAATGGAAAGAGTCCTCTTAAATTTCTTCAGTTTGCCATCACTACATTGTCTATGTATAGAAATATTACGGTGACAAGTGTACGGTGGTTTTTGATGGTTTCAGTGATGTAACAGCACAAAACGAGCAGAGCAGAAGCAAAAAGGGCTAATAAAACCTTCGGTTGAAATCAGCTTTAATGAAAGCACGATCATCATAGGTGGAAGGTGGAAACTAAATTGTTGACGGTGCGACAACTCTAGCAGCTTCCATTCTCCAAGACGATCCTCCTACATTCTTAGCTTCTCCTGATGCGACATCACCTCGGCGATCCATGAAAAGAGAAAAGTGGGAATCGCTAGGCTCTTCCCATCAAATCCTGCCCTCACCCATGAAATCTCAGCAATCTTCACAGATCGCTCAACATCACCTGAGAATACTGAAAAGGTCAACGAGTAGCTTTTTCTGGCTCTATACCATGCGCCTGCACATCAAGGCAACCTGAACAAACATCGGTACTCGGCATTTTCGAAAGAGTCAGCGAAACCCAAATCAGACATGTCCACTCTTCCTCCCACCAGAGCACCTTCGAATGAACGCAGCCTGCGGCACCCGACTCCGGTTAGTTCAATAAAAAGGTCGAAAAAAAGGCCTTCGTAATGCGAAAAATGCCGCACGCGATTTTTTTTCCAAATGATTTTATTTATTTTTATAAGCTTAAATTCAAAATGGCGTCATCCCCAGCCTTTTGCTACACTTACAGTGAAGGGAAACACGTTTAATTCTATATCTCAGAAACTTTGCATTTTACGACAAAAATGTATATAATCTTTTTTGTAGATAAATAAGTGATTTAACTTTTTTATTCTGAAAGTTTTTTTGTAAAGTCAATATGTACTGAGCTATGGTGCTTCAAACTTCACTAACATATCACTTTTTTTGCGCTATATTTCGGTAATGGTTAATTCTACATGAAAAAATCCTTCGTAAGATTTATAGAACACACGATTATCTATAATTTTTGTTATTATAATTTTTTACGTAGGGCGCGTTTCCCTTCACTGTAAGTTTAGCAACACGTTGGGGATGACGCCATTTTGAATTTAAGCTTATAAAAATATATAAAATCATTTGGTAAAAAAAAATTGCGTGCGGCATATTTCGCAAAGAAAAAGTAACTATTTATTGGACTAGGTTTAAAGATGATATTTTGCCGATGAACGACTGGGTGTGGAGTGCGCTGCGGTCGCTGCAAAGCAGGCATTGCCTGCTCCGGTCCCTCAATGAAAACAGCATCGATGATTTTGATTTCGACGAAAATTAATGTTCAAGATACATCCTTGAACAATAATTATTTAATTTTTAACAAAAAACATATACGGGTGTCACCCCGGGTCTACACGGGATATGGGGTTACCATGTCACGGGGCTAGACGGAATACGGAGTAATTTTTTGGAAAAATTAAACGCTCCCGCGGGGCAGAAGGTCAGTAACAAAGGGCGAGCGGAGGAGGGCTCGTATACAGGGGCGGCGGAGCGCGTAGGGATGGAAGGAAAAGTGCACACGCAATTTCGCTTTGGGTGGGGAAATCCACACCCCAAATATTTCATGAACACCTAATAACCCAGAACGTTGGAGGGCCGTCACGGTTGCTTCGACGAAGCAACGTGGTGGAAGGGCCGCACACAAACAAGGCTTTTTATACGAAAACTAAATACATGTGATAAATGAGGGGCATGCCGAAATAGAGCTTTACCCTTAGTTTCCTCATGAACACCATTCAAAAAAAAATCAGCGATACTCAAGTGAGGTATGCGTTATCACTTTCTTCATAAGGGCCCTATGAGGCAAACTATTACAAATAAAATGGGGCTATCCCATCTGCCTTACGCATTCGGAAAGATTTTTAAAAAGCTTTAAAGTAATACCCTTAAGCTTTAGTTTTACTCATACACAGCTTTAATTTTTGTTGTTGTATTGACGGGTGCCATTTAGCATACTCAATATACCGGTTCTGGTTCGAGGTCAAGCAGCATTCGACGTGATTAGTACGCAGTTGGGAGACTGCATTGGTAAAACGACGTTTAAAAATATAAAGCTTTCGCCCCCGGCGCAGTTATTACTCACATATCCACTCCGATTCTCAAATTTTTCCACTCGGGATGGGGTAGCAATGATTTTTGCTCAAGGTGGCCAAATGGGGTATTCCATTTGACGAAGCGCGAATGAGGCAAGGCGTTAGATGCCCTGTGTGGGCCTTATAGAGCAATCCACATGGGGTCCACATGAAGCAGTGGCGATAACCTCATAGGGGCCCTAGCTGCACCCCCCAAAATCCTAGTTTTGGCAAAACCCTGTAATAGCATTAAAAGCTATATAACATCAACAGACAGCTGGTAAATAAATTGACCTATATTAACTTTTTCATTTTAACGGTTATCTGCTCACCTGCTCCCCACCCACAATGACTATGCTCCGCCGCCCTTGCTCGTATAGCTAGTGTGGTCCGTGTGATCCGTGGCCCATTTGACGCGTGGCCCGTATAACTCGTGGCCCGCGTGACCCGTATTTTTGGTGCGAATAGACACGCCGTTATTAGCAACATCTTAAAACTATCCATTTTATATGCTCCCACTTGACCTATTCCTAGATTCACAACAAAACTTCGTAATATTAAACAAACCGCTGTCACTTTAATTCTAGTGCACATACACGTTTAACAACTCTTCAATTCGTACTTCACCATAGACATTTTTCTATCTCATACATCAAAAAATCTAAAAAAAATAATTTTCTCCATATGCAAAAATATACATTGGATAAATTATTTTTAATCCATCAATAAATTATTCTTTCCACGCATAACCGAACAGTTATGCCATGATGTAGATATTGGCCTGAAGAACATTTGAATACAAATTGAAGATGTTTCGTCGTTGATTTTTTGTTTTTGTTGATTTTCGAAGAACTCTGTCGAAGCTTCTTCGTTTTGCCTACTAAATAGTCAACGATGACGCCAGAAGAAAAGATAAGCGCGGCGAAAAAAATTATTGAAATACACGCAGCCAAAAACCACGAAGAATGCAAATGTCTCGGTCGTTATGAATCTCTCTGATCCATAGGCGATGTTTGAACGAAAAAAAAAATTATTTTTTTAGCGCAATTTTTTGATGTTTGTCTGAGAATGCCTTCAGGTGTTTCTTGAGTCTTGGCATCATTCAACGAAAAGGTTGGTCTGTTGAATGAATGTCGAGACTTGTTTAGTTTTTTTTCTTATTTTGTCGACAATTTCCCTTTTCTGTCAGATCAACGCTTTTTTTTAGCAATTAGAGATGATGATGAAAAAAATTGTTTAAGAATATGAAAAGATATGAAAAAAAATTAACTTTTATAATAGTGGATTTGTTAGGCATGACTGTGTGTTCTCGTAAACGTTTAAAATGAACAAACAACGTTGAATTTTTATGAATGGAAGCTTGTGTTCATCATAGGTGCGTTATGGTTGGGCCTATATGCTTTCAGGCTATTAAAAAGGCATGATCAGTATGTAAATTATGGGAATTAGGTTAAGAAAGGGAAATTTATGATAACAAAAAAAACCTTCAAAAAGTCATCAATTAGAAAAATAATTTACAATTTAAAAATTGACCCTATTTTATCAAAAAAAAATATATCGATAAAAATCACTTTCTACTATTTTTTTTTTGTTTTAGAAAAATTGAAATTGTCACCTGTACGATCACAAGATACTCGTGTTTACCGCTTTTTGTTTGAATACCCAAACCTTTACAACAGGTTTAATGCGATTTTAAAGTTTGTTGATAGCAGCTGATAAAGTTCACTAAAAATACACAAATTCACCATTAACAAAAATTGTTACTTAAACTCGATAATCTTAAATATAAACTGTCAAGCCTTTGAAGTGGATTTTTTTTTGAAAAAAAAAGAAATCGTTTACATTTCAACCTCACCATAAATCTGGTCATCAATTGAGGTCTTTAATAAAAACTTTCACCGCAGACAGATCGGAATCTTACTAAACAACTCATTGAATTTAAGAAATTGAGACCAAGCCACACCAGCCCAAGCGATTTCTTAAATTGATCCACAAAAATAACGAAACAACAGCCACAGCCAGTGTTGTAGAGAGACTGTATCAGGTGCAAAAGTCACGAGCACGAAAATATGAAAATCTCAAAACAACCTCCCTATGAAATGGCGACCCAAACTAAATCCTATATATATATATAATCTATAAAGACTTCCCTGTCTTAATCTCTATAAATAAACGTTATGAACATACAATATCCGCCCAGGCTCTGCCTGAATCTAATTAAAATCCGATATCGATGGCCAGGAAGGGCCTCCTAAAAGCTGGTGCCCCAAAGGCTTTTGCGAATATCAATAAGCCATGAAATCGCTGTTCCACTGGGATAATTGACTTGTTGCACTCTCTTTTGCCAAGAGTTCCATTAACTGGGGAACTTGAAACGCTTGTAGCCACTGTTTCATGCATTAGTTGCGGATTTTGTATACCGCCGAAGCGCACCCACTTCCAATCGTCTTGTTGTTGTTGTTATTTTTTTTTATTTTTTGCAACCATTGAAGTTACACAGATTCATGGATCAGCAGGAGTTGATCTTTTACAGCGATCGGTCGACCTGCACTTCTGTTCTCTTTCTGTGAACCTAATTTTATCGGAGCAAATATCAAAGTCAATAAATTGATTTGTTTCCCCACGAAGACGTGATACTATGGAAATTATTAACCAACCAGATAACAAAACTCGCGGGGATCTCTTGAACATCTCATAGTATTTTACCGATCGTTATTTTTGTTGTATTTTGTTTTCGGGAGACTATAAGGAACTTTGATGAACATTGCAGATCACCGATCACTGATTGTATGTAATGAAGGTGATCGCGCCAGGCACAGAGATCGATACTGAAAGAAGGCCACTTTCTGATTAATGAGAGGAGCGTGCCTTTGATCTTCATCGTCGTCGTGTTGATCCACCATCCTCGATCGATTGCACATGCATCGATCGTGTTCGTAAATAAAAATTTTCGATTTTTCTCCTTGTAACTTTCGAAAAAAATTTAAGGTTTTTGCCCGGAAAAATTCGTTTGTGTAAACAAAACCGAATAATGAAAGTTAAAACTTTAAAAAAAATATGTCTCCGGTGTAAAAGATCACTTCTCATCATTCTTCCTAAGAAGAAAGTTTTTCTGTAAATATAATTTAATAAAAAAAAATTATTCCCATAGGATAAAATCTAGTAAAAATGATCAAAGAAAATTTTCCTCCTAAAAAAACCAAAAACCACGATGTGTAATATATCATAAATATGAGCCATATTTCCTGATCCATCCATAAAATTTAATAATGTTACCTTCTCATTCACGGATCACAAAATCTAGGTTAATCTAATGCCCAGCCAACACACACATACATACATACACTAGGAGAGATATTAAAGATAAATTTTATGTGGTAAATTCTTGACCTGATCTTCATTGTCTTGACTTTAAACTTGCTGCCTCAAGTGAAAATACCTTCGCCTTTTGATAAATTTACAAATAATTCAAACTCTCTTAACTTAACTTTATATACAACTATTATAATGGTGATCGTTAAATTTTATAGGACTTGGAGTGTTTTTACGATCATGACTGCGCCGCCGCGATCAAAACTGATCGTTTTTGTTGTTAAAATTTCTCTAATCCTTTTTATTAATATGCATGTAAGTGTTTCTTGAGATTTCCTCCCGATCATATAATATTTTCATTTAATTGGTGTTGAACATAGCGCGTTAATATTTTTTTATAGCGGTTTTTTATTGTGAAATGATGTGGGATAAATTTGTCGGGATTTTAATACCTTAAACGAAATTAGTAGTAAGTATCAAGGAAAATGAGTTAAAACTTCTTCAGAAGATCGGTTTTATGTTGATCGTATACTCTTAAACTTTTATGTAGTTATTATTTAGTGAGCTGTTAGTTTATTGCAGAATAAAGATTGGTGTCATCTATGTTACACAGACTGGAACGGCCGCGTCTATTTATTTCTCCGGTTCGACTACTATATGATTTCGAAGTGATAGAAATATTGCTGTTGGTGGTCACTTTCAAACCAAATCGTAACATGATACATTTGAGTGATAGTGAAGGCAATGTACAAATTACTTTTTTTATATTAGTTTTGGAAAAAATTACGAGTATTTTGTATCAATTTCTGGTAACCTCGATAGCCAATAAGTAAGACATTCTAGCAACTACTTTATTAACAATTTTTAATTTTATTTACCAACATGATCGATGCATGTGCAATCGATCGGGATGGATCTACACAACGATGACGATGAAAGGCACGCTCCTCTCATTAATCAGAAAGTGGCCTTCTTTCAGTATCGATCTGTTGGCTGGCGTGATCACCTTCATTACATACAATCAGTGATCAGTAATCTGCAATGTTGGTCAAAGTTCCTCCTAGGATCCCGAAAATAATAAAAAAGTATTTTTCTGCTTTTATTATTACTTTACAATTCTCTTTACTTTTCACAGAAACTGTCCCACCTTCTCTCTTGTCTATTTTCCTTTTAAATATAACTGTATATGTGATCACCGAAGTTAAACAGGAGCTAATACTTGATGATCACTACATGTAATTGTAGAATAAAGAATATTTTCAGATTTGCAATGTAGAAATCCACACTGAGAAAATACACTTAGAAAATATTAAATATATTGAAAAAAATAACAAAGGTGTAGCTAATAAGGTATCTCGCCGGCTTAACCAGATAACAATTGGGTAACAAAGTACATCCAGGAATTCAAATCCAAGGTCCATCGCCTCCTTCAGACCTTATTAATCTATTCTGTCCTCTATTCCTTCCTTCAAAGCAAGCCTACTACTACACATTGCACAATGACGAGTAGGACATTACGGACAGGTAGTACAAAGGGTGACTCCTACGTTTTGGAAGATGCCAAATATCATCTACGATGACAAACGACGAGTTCGGTGAATGAACGAAAGTCGATCTCCTCGCTATGCTTTATGCTATAGAGGATGACTAAGGATAGTAGTGGAAGAATTTTTATAAAGACGGAAGACTCATGAAGAAATGCTGCCATTATTACTAATTACCACGTTCTACGCACTCTCCATGGGTCTGCGTCTCTGCAATGCCTGGCCTTTATTAACCTGTTCGTTATCTTAGGAATTGCTTAAACTCCAGCCGGCTTTGGTCCCCTTGTTGCGCTTCCTGACCTTTAAGCCGTGTCCACACATAACAAACGTTTGACAAACATTTGATAAACATTAGACCAACATTTGACAAACATTTCACAAACATTTCACAAACATTTGACAAACATTTGAATAGTGTTTGTTATGTGTGGACGCGAGTCTTGGAGTCTTTGAATTTTTAAAAATGCTTGGATTTACTCCAAATAAAACGGAAAACATCGGATGTTTGCTGAAAAATTTTCAGTACTTTCAGGCACTTTTATGCAGACGGACATTCATCACGAGTGAGAAATAGGATAAAACCATCATAATTGTATTTCAATAGTATTCTACTCCTCGCTATTTGTGGGATAAGTCAAGTAGCGTCTTAAAAAATAAAATAAAGCGCGTACTGATTCATTAAAATTAATTGAAAATGACTTATCAGTGTCCGGGGAGGAAATCAAAAGGAAGTTGTGACAATGAGGCACACAGAAAATATTCCGGAATGGCTGCGAAAGGCATTAAAACGGATTCAAAGTGTTGGGTAGGACACGACTACAAAATGAGTTTGCAAAAGGGACCTCTTTCTTCTTCTGACCAAGTACAATGTCATACTTCAAATGAGGCGAGGCGCCATTGTAATGCCAAAATGACAAAACTAAGCAAAATTAAAGAAAAAATAAAATAAATACCAATAAAAAGTTTTTTTCACGAGTTTGATTCTAATATGCATTTAACTGCCTCAGAGTAGTCAGAGACTAAGAAACCTATGCCTCCACGATATATATGTATATTTTACAATCACACCTCGCCTTATTTCAAATTGAATTTTACTGCCCAAAAGAAGTAAAAAAGAAGAAATCCATGTCTCATATATTTACAATCACGCCTCGCCTCGTACCAGTACGACATTATTTTTGCACCGCGACATTTCGGAAAAGTGAGGCCTCAGTACAATTTACCATCATGCAAGGGGCAAATATACTGCCTCCTGTAAGTTCGGCGCAACTCTAGATGATACTGACAAAAATGTAAACGAAGGGGGATATTATATATTCTATTCTGAAATGAGAGATCAGGAAGAAAATCCTGTCGAAATTGCGGCAAATGAAGAATCTATATTTCCTACGGAACAGACACAGGAAATAAAAAACATTTCGAAAAACATTTTTCTCGCAAAAATTTCTCCAAATTTCTCCAAATGTTTCTCAAACATTTCTCAAACATTTCTCAAACATTTCTCAAACATTTTTCAACTCCCTATAGACCGAGAGCCCATAATGACAAATTATCTGAGCATCTGGTCTACTCCCTGAATTTAGGTTTAATGGGTTTAAGTTGTACTTATATATATAAATTCGATGGAGGACTGGAAGATTTACGTTAATTGGTATTTTTTAGTAATTTTTAAAGAAGACATTTTTCAGATGACAGACGAAATTCATATCAACTCATTCATACTTATTCCGTTATTAGATTATTATATATACTAAACGTTAAAAGTGGCAGACCGAGGAATTTTTGTTAATTTCTCCGGCAGACCCAATTGAATAGTTTTGTATATCACCTACATTATCACACTACGGTTTTCGAACCAGAGCACAAATTACCTGAATGGCCAGTCTACTCTCTGAATTTAGGTTTAATAGTTTTAAATTATACTAAAAAATATAAATTCGATGGCAGACTGGAAGATTTGCGCTAATTGGTATTTTTTACACCCTTTTTATTAGCTTCACCTGTAACTAACTATGTAAAACAATCTTGGAAGTTAAATTTGACCCACTTTCCGGTTTCCGAATGAGCTGAAATTTTGCTCATATGTATAGTTCGCGTGACAATGCAATCTGACCATTTTATAAAAAAATCAAGACGTCGGTTCCAAGATGGCGTGGCGGGCGAATTTTGCAATTGTGCTCCCCGACCCCCGACATGGGTGTCAAATGAAAGGGCATGACAGGTAGAATACAATTGGCGGTGTACCACGTGTATTCAATTAACCTAATCGAATACTTAAATATCTGCTTTTAAGTCATTACATGTCTGCCGCCATTTTGTGTTGGCCGCCATTCCGAATGACGGTACACCGCCAATTGTATTCTACCTGTCATGCCCTTTCACTTGATACCCATGTCGGGGGTCGGGGAGCACAATTGCAAAAAATCACAATTGGGAACACAATTGCGGGTCTGCCACTTTTAACGTTTAGTATATATAATAATCTAATAACGGAATAAGTATGAAGGAGTTGATATGAATTTCGTCTGTCATCTGAAAAATTTCTTCTTTAAAAATTACTAAAAAATACCAATTAACGTAAATCTTCCACTCCGCCATCGAATTTATATATTTAAGTATAACTTTAACCTATTAAACCTAAATTCAGGGAGTAGACCAGATACTCAGATAATTTGGTACCTGGCTCTTGGTCTACTAGACAAATGTTTTTTGCAAATGTTTGTTATGTGTGGACCAGCCTTTAGACAGATTCTGCGGCAGTTCTTTATTCCCGGGTTCCACCAGAAGTTCGGGGGTCGCTTTGTTCACTTCGTTTGTTCAGGTCCTGCTTGACCGAACACACTCTTTTCCACTCCCGGCCTGATAGTCGTTGTGCATGTAAATGTCGCTCACCTGCCTTTGTAGGCCTTGGCCATTGTGTCGCTAATGGCGGCCTTTTCCCCTTTTGTAGAAGTATACCAGAAGCGCCTCTACACCAACTACTAAGGATAGCCGAGGATGTACTCTATAGCTGAGGTATAGCGATGGCGACAATTATAGAAATTAAAGGTGCCTTTGATAAGATACAGTTCAATAAACTGAAGAATGATCAGGGGATCCATGAGATCAGCCTCATCGTAGAAAGGAACACGGCAAGTTTATGAACACGACTTCAAACATAATGAGCAATGGCCTTCAAGAGGTAGAACACAACCCCTCTTCGGATCGGTGATCAACATAACTGGGAGTGTGAAGCATCTGGGTGCATATCTGGGTACGTGGCTGATCTGGTGGATCACATTGAAATATACGAGTAGATCAAGAAGGCAAAAATGCAAACATTATACCCAGGATAAACAGCGCTCCTAATGTGCATTCGCTAAATCGACATTAGGCCTTTAATGTGCATTAAAAAAGAAGGTGACAGACACCATGTCATTGGCATTAGGGCATTCCATTAATTGTAGTTCGTCCTCGGCGGTCTACTGAACTCTTTTAGAGATTTTTTATTTTCCATTTCTACGTTTTTTAAAATAACCGAACTAAACGCGTCTTTAGAAATATCAAAATTAATTTGTTATGCTAAAATAGCTCCGCAGTGCATGGTTCGCAATCTATGAGAAAATAAAAAACTTGTTTAACTCGCTAATCATCAAAATATTCATTCATTTGGTCGATTTCCGGTTCTGTCTAAGATAAACCTTATTTGAGCACTTGCGAGGAAGCCTTGGCGTGATGGAGGTGTATCTGGACAAACTTCATATTGCAAGCAGCGTTCATTTCGTTAGGGGATTGTGTCACACCACCCCTCGCCCTTTGGCGAGCCTTGTTAGGCTAGGATTTAGGTGGTGGTTTCAGGGTTAGGGTTAGTTATGTTGAGATGGTGGAGAGAGTCACATCCTCGTTAGAGAACTCTCCGCCTACCACCAGCCCACAAAATAAAGTGGTCACCATCCTGACCTTAGAGCAACTTACCTCTTCCATTCCCGGAGCACACACATGCGAGGCTTCAGTAGGTAACCTCGGGGTTTCTGCTTCCTTTTGATCGGAGCGGAAATGGTCGCTGCTGCTTGCCAGGTGCTTGTGGTCGCTGAGGGGACATTGCAAGTTTGGCTGGGGTCAGCTTTGGACATGGTGTTTTATGCCGCCCTGATCCTAAGCTGTACCCAACAAAACTTGTAGCCAAATTGGTCTCCCGTCCGCCTCAGCTCGTTAATAGACCTTTGGCCCACAGAGAACGTCATCTCTAAATGGTGGGCAGTGCACTTTGTGGAGTAATCTTCACTCCTGCATCCTTAGTGTCCTGCTTTGGACCCATATCCTTTTCAACAAAATAATGTCAGTGGGGTTTTCTGTTGACGCTGGGAAGTACTTGACCACAACATGGCTGCGTGGTAGCTTGTCCCCGTTTACAGCAACAAGGTTTGCTGCTTCCCAGAGCTTCAGGCGACCCATCACAACTAGATGTTCCGTGGTCAGGAGAGTCTCCGGACAGTCAGTCGCAAGCACACCCATTCTGACATATTCTTCCATTTGGCAGAAGGTCGTCTTTGGAGTTGTTCTAGGCTTCATTATGGGTGCGTCGGACTTCTTTTCTGAAGGCTTTTCAGCAGTCTTTTCAAACTGTATGGCCTTCACCCTTTTCGCCGGGTTCTTGTGGACTGGAGATTCTTATTAAAAAGATTGGTATACCTGTTCGCTTCAGGGGCCACGCAGAGCCGAGAGTAGCCAGCTTCCAAAATCGTCTAAACCGCTTTCGGTCTGCGCCACCATTCTTCTCAAAGAGGCGGTTTTACGGGTCGCCTCTCCGGTGCAGCAGAAGGTGCCCGCGCTTCCGCAGGTATGCCTCTAAGGAGATCTTCTTCTATTGAAGGAGCGATCTCAGCGAACTCCACCGTTTGCGGGCTCACCCTGCCTTCATTGAAGAGGGATCCCGGAAATTCCTCTTCACTGGGTCACATTAGGTAAAGGTTGATCCTGATTGCTCCTTCAGTACGATTGTTTACACCTTGGGATTGCGAGTTTTATCGAGTTTGTTCTCTCTTGACCCGCCGCATTCAGTCTGCTGCATGGACAGGCAGGGCACCTTGGGTAGTATGTTGCCTATGGCTATGTACGGTCGGTCTTGTGGTCAGCGCTCCCTGCTTGTGCCGTGTTCGAGTCAGATTGATGAGGGCCGCTCAACAGGGGCGGATCCAGCCCTCAAAAAAGGTTGTGGGCACAGCCACCCGAAAATCGGCCAAGTGCGAGTCGGAGTATGAACTCGCTCATGATCGATATAGTTCATTCGTACAAAGGAGATGTTTACAAAATATATGACGCCCTGACCAAGATTTTGTACAGTGTATAATTCCACGTGGGCAAACACTAGTAGGTAAATTAATTACCCAGTAAAATGTTAGTTTGTTCGCTCACGAAAATTACAAAAGTAAATGAGTGTTTGTTTACACATCACAATGTCACATTTAGACTCTAAACTACTGAACCGATTTTGATGAAATTTTTACAGCTTTAATGGATATCAAATTAAATTAAACGCTAGTATACATTTTACATTAAATAATTTTATTTAGGTGCTTACTTAAATTACAAATTCAAGCTTACGTTTCTTTTTCGCGGAAGCGTTGGTAATTTCATCGATATTCAGGTTCACATCTTTGTGTATATTTAGGAGAGCCCGGACAATCTTTCCTGTGCCATTGAGGCACGAAACCAAGATTTTACGCTTCACAGAGTAGAAAACGATCTCTCTGCGGTAGCTACGCTGACCGGGAAAGTTTCCAGTATTTGTAAGAAAATTTTTATGTTAGGGTACAAATCTTGGTCGCTTCAATGAGATAAGCTACCACCCCTGGTATAGCGAAATTGTTTTCACATTCTCTTTTCCATTTGGCCATCCAGAGTCGGTATTCATTTATAACAGTTGATTCATTATCGTTAATGAATAGCCGGTAGGTACATCTGGAAAACTTTTTTAACTGTTTCGATATCGATATTCCAGTCGCTGACACTAACATTTGGTTTAGGTAGAAAAATTCCAAACTGAAACAGGTCGAGTATAGATCGGGCCAAGTCAATAATGCACGTTGCGCGAGCAAATGACTTATTCAGCTACAGACTTCCAATTGCTGAAGAAGTCATTTGCTCGCGCAACGTGCATTATTGACTTGGCCCATCTCTTCAAACTCCGTGACATTTAGCGCATGTTGGGGTAAAAAGCTCTTAAAAAGGTTTAAAAGCTTGAGATAAATTTTCTTCTTTGTATTTTACATATTTGCTACAGAAATAATTTGTAACAATTTCAATTAAAAAATACGAAATTTGTGTTTTTAATACTTTGATACTAGGATTGTGACGTTTTTCGTCAGTCGCATGCGCGCTTCTGCCTGGGGAGATTGTGTTGCTTGCGGCTGCGGAGAAGTTTCATCTTATGAATGAAAACGCTCATGTATATTTAAAAAAAATTATTCAGGATTGTTTTTAAATTATTTTAAATTTCGAGATCAGAAATATTTCGCCTAATTATAGTAAAATTATACTTATTATGATGAATAGATTTACTTTGTTGAGCTCTGCTCAATACATATAAAGATAATTTAACTTTATTCATTCGGCATGCGCGCATCCATAACCTTCTATATTTACAAGCCATAAACAAGAATAGATATTGAGAGAATCGGACTACCAAATTCTCCCAAATTCTCCAAATTACACTAGCAACATAATGTGACTGCTGTAGTCCGATTGAGCGGAAATTCGCTCTCAATATTTTCCTTGTTAATGGCTTGTAAATATAGAAGGTTATGGCACATCCCTTCCCAAATTATTTTGTTGAGTTTTTGCTGCATTTGTAGTCTTTTTAAATGAAAA
Organism: Thereva nobilitata; assembly: GCA_963855945.1. Classification (NCBI taxonomy): domain Eukaryota; kingdom Metazoa; phylum Arthropoda; class Insecta; order Diptera; family Therevidae; genus Thereva; species Thereva nobilitata. The sequence goes on from OY979697.1 coordinate 88,494,587, forward strand.
GAGGAGAAATGATAGAGCAAAATTTATAAAACTTGGCAACGAGGTGCGCAGAACTGTTCAAATTTGTTGTGTCACGGAGTTTTTTTTTATGTGGAAGATTAGAGGGAAAGCCCTTTGTACTGTCGACAATCTATTTTCTTCTTTTGGAAACATCTATACTTCCGGAGACAATCTCTGCCCTAAATCATTAATAACGGAATCTAATAAAGGTATGTAAATTGATTTCCGAAAGTACTCTTCTGCCGATTTCATTCTGCCGGAATTCATACATGACAATCTTCACTTCTGAAGGTTCAATTTTACTAGGTCAAAACTTCAACGAAATCCCCATGATTTTGAGTGGCGATTTCAATATTATTTTTTCATCAGATACTAGGTTCGAACTTTGTGGATGAAGGGGAAAGTGGGGATGATGAGAGGTACCACCCCACTTCTCCCTTCATCCACAAAGTTCATGAAGAACGTTCTTGGAAGCGAAGGGTCTAAACAGACCCAATATTGACAAAAGAACCACGACATAAGGAACCTCACGATTTTTAGACCAGTTTCAATCGAAAATATTTCAGTTATCCTAAAACCTTTGCTTCGTTTTTAGGATTTAATTTAAATAGGAATTCATAAATATTGATATTCTGAAATTGTACTTGTATCAAGTCCCTCGGTAGGCTCGTCACTATACTTCCTGCATCTGTCGTTGGCCCTACTTTTCTGAAACCGTACTATATATCCGACAGACCTCCTATATCAATTGCATATTGCTAGCTGATTAATATTTTAATAATTGTGGCAGTTGTTGGGTAAAAAAGTTGTACTTCTAAAGTGTGGTCTGAAGCATATTTTTTTATTTTATTAAGGCATATGATATAATATCATCAGCCTATCAATCTCAATAGACCGTGAAAGTGTGACGTCAAAAGTCTATTAGGGTTGTGGGCATGCCCATCGTGCCCACAACGGTGGATCCGCCCTTGCCGCTCAATGGCGCCAAAAGCCGTGATGGGACCTAGGAATAGTAATAGACAAGATCACACAATAAATCCAAATCCAAACTGTCAAATACGAACTGACAAATGACAGCCAAAACATAGAACGCACCTAACTCTCTGAATTAACCTTGATGACAAGTTCGATGATATTAAATGGTCATCCCAGCACTGACAGAGTAGACCATCATCTCCCTTCCTTTTCTCAGGATAATCATAATTATCCAATCTGTTTGAAGTCATCATTCCTCGAAAGCAGAAGCCAAGTTAAAGCGTATCTCGTCTGAATTTTACTATTTAAGCTTACTCCAATTCAGTGATGGCACCATCTATTTCTCAAAATGCGAACAGCAAAAAGAAAAATGTCACTCCACTGTCATCACATCTCATATTACACAATGTTAACATGTTATAACACCAAAAAAAAACACTCACAAATTTCCTCAAAGCCCAATTCCATTTTAAATTGCATATACTATTATACATATTTCTTCTTACCTGTTCACGTTTATACTTTCAAAATTCGTTAGCTCTAACAATGCCCTTAAAAAGTCCAGTAGTATTGTGAGTAGGTGCCATTCACGATCCCCGTTAACAACGGATCATGTCACGTCCTACGTACGAAGTGCCAAGTCATAATTTTCCAATTTCAAGACACTGTATACCTGCTCCACCTGACAGTGCCATTATGCACCTAAACGATCGTTAAACGCTCGAGAGTTGCCGCTGCAAATATTCCCTGAGAATTTTCGGAACCAATTTTTTTTCATCTCTCTCTCCCCCAACTGAGTTCACCAAACATGGACCAATTCACCTGTGTCTGGTGTAATAGTAGCTCGTGACTTCTTGACATTTCAATTGATTGATATCAAAAATAGTTGCAAGCTGTGATCGATTGTTTGCGGTTGCCCCATTGCCAAAAAAATTGTGCAACAATTGCAGGTGAACGGATTCCAGGTGACCGCGCCGAGACCGAAAAATTCGTGGGAGTTAGCTTGATGGATTCTTTTGTTTTGCTCATCATGCAGTAAACAATGTCAATAAAACTGCGTCTTTCGTGTTGTGAAACTTGACTCTAAATGTGTTTGTTGCCAGTGCTGATTGTCGTCCAACATAAATCACAACAAAGTGTCAGACGCACCGCCCCCAATCAGTGGAGAGTCTCGTTTCATTGTGGGAAAATCTGTGGCATGCAAAGCTGGAAAAACGATAAAAGAAGTAGAAAATCTCCTCCAGGTGAGATAATGAGAAGTTTTTTATTCTCTTCAGAAATTTCCATGAGTGATGACCCAATTTTTAATCAGCCCGGAAATGTTAGGTTTGCATGTAGCTAGCGGCTGCATAAAGCAGAACACACCTGTGAGGTGCAACTTTAATAGCCAGAAAGGCGGCGGCGGTGGTGAGGTGTGTGTGTATTATGAAAAGTGAATTCTCAAATAAGCCAGCATCGACGCATCGAGACGACCAAAGAAAATATATTTCCTGCAATCAAAGCCTCTGCCTGATGATGATGGCATTTCCTTGCTAAAAAAAACTTAAACTGCACACGAATTGCGTACCATGCACGCAGGTAAACAATCTCCCGCATGTGCACAATTTATATCGAAAGGTGATCATCGGTGTATCGGAAAAATCTTGTTTAATTCGTGGCTCGCATTCATCATCGCGAATGCACGCGGCAGTAGATGCTTGTGTCTATTACAGCAATTTTAGCATTCATCATTGTCGCTGGCTCAAAAGGAGATTGCTGTGCTGCCGTTGCTGGGTTACATGGATGCTGGGATATATATATACAGCGCACAGGTGAAATACGAGAAAAACAGGTGAGAACGAGCTGCATTCGAAAGGCATTTGGAGAGCTCTCGTTGCTATCAGTGGTTGTAATTTTCAATGTTGACTTGTTGAAATTCGATGCGATAAATGGAGGCGAACGTTACCTATTAGCATTAACTTATCCTCCGGGGGACACACATTTACTTTGGGCCACTCTTGGTTACTTGACATCGTCAACAAACACTCTCGGCGAACGATTCGGAAGTTACCACTTTCATTTTTCACATTGAGAATGAAGATGATGTCTACTAGGAAAAGTTTATGCGAGCTTAATAGGGGAAAGGTGGATTAATTATTAGTTTTAGTTATTGAATTTGTATTAAGTCGGAAATCGGATTGAAATTATTAATATTAAAATGGAAAAATTATTGTTTTGAAAGTAATGAAGGCTTTCACTTACTTTGTCGAAATGTGGCTTACAGTCGTTTTCTTTTTATATTGGAGTGCCATAAGGATCGATTCTTGGGCCTGTGTTCTTTTAATATTCCTTTCATACCTCAATCTTTCATACTAATTGGAAAGCAAATGCTAGAGTTAAAAGACTATAGAAAAATAGTTTAGTGACGTTTTGATTTGATTTCTTTATGCGATTTCAATAGGCCAAACCCAAAGTCACAACTTTTTAATAAATTACCATTACTTTTTAATAAATTTTCTATAATTCAAGGCTATATTCTACTCCAGAATGGTATTTTATAGCTACATGCAACTAATAAAATTTGAAAGATCAGGAAATCTATTATGTTGAAAAATGATGAAGGTTACGAAAATTACAAGATGCACACTCATCTTCGTAAATAATGCTCAATATTACCCTGGCCCATCGAGCAATACTCTAACTTTGTTATTTTCTTACAGAAAGCTTGGAATATTTCCTATGAGTCCAGACAATTTTAATACTATGGCCTTTACTTTTGAAGTTATAAGCAATTTTGATGTTAAAATTGGCCTTATTTGGTGCTTGCTCACGTACAAGTCTCCAGGCATGGACAACATAATGCCAATTATGCTCCAAAAGACGCATGACATTATTGGCCCTGGTTTGTCTTAATCTACAGATATTGCTTACACTATAGGTACGTGCCTCACTCCTGGAGAAGGGTCAAGGTGATTTTCATCCCGACGATCGGCAGACGCAGGCACGAAGCGGATCGAGACTAAAGGCCAATAAGCTTGTCATCTTTTGTCCTAAAGACCCTAGAATGCATACTAGACATATACCTTCGTGACTCCATAAAAGAGGTCCCAATGTCTACATCTCAGCATGCATATTGTAAAGGCAGATCGGTGGACACCGCTCTTCACGAAGCAACGCGCACCGTGGAATACTCCGTAAAATAAAAACAGTTTACCCTGGCAGCCTTCCTAGATATAGAAGGGGCTTTTAACAACACTAGCACCGAAGCTATCCGGGAGGCCCTGGCGGTATCCGGGATCCTCATTGGAATTAGCGAATGGATCCTTCGCATCCTGGAAACTCGAATCATCCATAGCAGATGGGAAATAGCAGAGTCATAAAGTCGAAGTGCCGCGGTACAACTTAGGGTGGGGTCGTCTCGCTTTGGCTCATGGCAATGTACGAGATCCTAAAGACACTAGAGAGCTACAGAACAAAGGCAGTTGCCTATGCCGACGACATGGTAATATTATTATCTGGAAAATTCATCCACACAATCAGTGAGATTATGGAGTTGGCACGTGGAAAGGTTAGCGCTTGGTCCAAACGCTGCGGGGTATCCGTCAATCCGGAAAAGACAGTACTGATGCTTTTCACCAACAGGACTAAAATACCCACCTTTAGTCTACCTTCACTGAACGGTGCAATACTGAGTTTATCCCAGTCAGCTAAATATTTGGGTCTTGTCTTGGACCCAAAGCTGAAGTGAACATCGAAGAAAGAGCAAGGAAAGTCAGGATAGCTTTTTATGCCTGTAAGCAGACTTGCAGCAAGAGATGGGGTTTGAAGGCACACATGGTGCGCTGGCTATACACGGCAGTGATTAGACCAGTGCTGATATATGGCTCCGCCGCCTCCGGCTTGGACGGGACTGCCGCTCCTACCTACCTACCTACCAAAAGCTTTTCGACACCCGGAACTTATTCATATATCCATCAACTTCAAATTTTGCACATAATGTATTTATGTATAGTTCGCGTGATAATGCCATCTGACCATTTTGAAAAAAAATCAAGATGGCGGTTCCAAGACTGCAGCCAATTTTTGCAATAGGCATGTTAACAACGGCATAAACGTAAATTTATTTAGCGCTGTTAACAAACTTATTTGTGCTTTTTGGCTTAGCTAAAATGTAGCACAGCTTCTAACTGTCAAAAGGAGTTGACGTTTACTTGTGAATTTTTGTTGTAAGCAAATAATTTAGTAATATTTTGATACAGCAGAAGATATTATTATTAATTTTTTTTTCGTGTTATTATTTATAAAATGAGAAATGTAATAATTTTTAGTTGTTATTAGTTGTAAAATGAGAACTGTCAAATGGTATGCTAGGAACTGTGTTAAGTTAGCAGCGATAATTTAACAGAGTAACTTGGGCCTAAACGCGCCCTATGCCAGGTAGAATACAATTAGCTGTGTTGCATCATTCTAAATTCAAAATGGCGGCCAAAACCGAATGGCGGCAGACATAATAAACTAAAAAGCAGAAAATATAACCTATCAACTTCAAATTTTGCACATATGCATAGTTCGCGTGATTTTTTTGTAAAAGAAATAAATATGGCGGTTCCAAGCAATGGAGAATTTTGCAATGGTGTTCCCCGACCCCGCGACATGGGTATCAAATAAAAGGGTATGACAAGTAGAATTAGCAGAATTAGCTGTGTTGCTCCATTCCAAATTCAAACTGGCAGCCGACACAAAATAGCGGATTACTTTTTTCTTTACAACGCGCTCGGTATGGGTATCAAATGAAACGGTATGACGAGTAGAATATAGTGGCGGCCGCCACCAAATTACGGAATACATTATAATAGACTAAAAAGTAGAAAATAAAAATAAATAGTTAAAAATAAAAATAAAAAATACGATTTTATTTTAAAATGAACTAGAAAGTAAAAAATAATTTTGAATGTAAAGTTTTTATTGCTCCAGCCATTATATGGGAACAACCTACCTTTCAGAATCAAGCTCAGAATGAAATTAATGAAGTTATTGGTAAAATTTATAAACATAACTTACTTAAATATAAAAAGCGTGGGGCGTTAACGAAAAGTTCCAGTTAAAGAGTATTGGTAAAGAGCGTTCCACCTGCGAGCGTCTGAGAACATTCTCCTCTGCCCAAATTCTGTTTGTATAACAAAAGTTTTGTAACAAATGCAGATATAATACTTTTAGTTTTGGGAAAAATTAATTGATCACCATGTTACTTTAAATTTATTTCATCAAATTTGGCGAATAAAGGCGATGGCCCAATGCCGACGTCGCGTTATACGCGGCAGGCGCTTCGTGCGCGTTAACGTCCGTTGAAGGTTCATTCATAGCGTCAGGACGTCAAAAATATTGTTTTAATTTAAATTCATGTATGGATTTTTGTGTATATACTTGTTAGAAATGTGATTTTTTTAAATTTCATAGCCTGCCAACGCCAAAAAGTTGAAAGTTGCTCGACTTTTGCCGTCGCTTGACGCCGCTGACGCCGCAAAGTCGTGAATGGGATAACTCGATTTGAATTACACACAACCAAATGTCGACGTCAACGCGCGTCAAAGCGTTGACGCGCGTAAACGCGAATAAAGTCGTGATTGGGCCGTCGCCTTTAGTCAGTCAAATAAAGCTGTTTGCTTTTTGATTTCGTCCGCGCCGCGTGGTCACGCGGGAAACATCGCGTTTTAAATTTATCTAATTATTTATATGAAAACTTTCGGTCTGTTTGGCGGACCCCCCGGTAGTTCTTCGTGCACCCCCAAAATAATTTTTAATTATCTCGGACCCCCTGGATCATCCCATAGACCCCCAGAGGTCCGTATGGACCACTTTGGGAATCACTGGTCTAGATCCACGCGCATCATTATTGGACCGTCCTGAAGTTAAATAAAAACTGCTCAGTACGGGGAAAAAAGGGCTCATCCCTTTAAAAAACGCATAGCATCACATAGTGGTGAAATCGAAGAAAAATTCTTCAGCAACTTTTTCGTCAATATTCGTATTCTTCAAAAATGTGTATTAGCCACGAATGCTATGCTATGTTATGCCACGAAGCAGGCGTAATTTGGGCAACAACAGATCAATTTGTATTGATCTTGATGTATACATTACATTGAAGACACAAAATGATTTTATCATTAAAAATACTGGTTTTGTTTTTCAAAATGAGTCACACGTGATGTGACTTATTTGCATAAAGGAGACAAGATGCCGTCCAGAAAATATTATAGCTCTAAGTGATTCTTCATGCCATTAGACGATGATCACATCCAAAGACAAATTGTGCATTTTAATTTGCAAAAATCACTGAATGACCAAAGATTTGAACTATTGAAGTAGTTGGCACCGGTTCGAGATTATGTCATCAAATGCAAAAAAGCACCATGCAAATGACACTAACTGCGCAGTCTGGTCACGGTATTTTAATTCTTGTAAATAATATAGAATTTTATTTTTTTTAAAATCAAAGGAGACACGTGAAAATTGTTGTTTTTACACCAGCCTGAAGTCAAGATTACAAACAAATAAAAGTCTTTTCATGCAAAAAATCTAAAACTAGTGATTTAATTTTGAGAGTATTACCACTTATGGTTTGTTCAAAATATTTCGTACGCAACTGCAGTAACTTAGAAGACTCTAACAAGAATATTTCGAAATAAACTCTACAAAGTCAGGCCTACAATAATTGAAGACATTCTAACATTCAGCCTTTCTCTTTAGTACAAGAAAACAGTACAATTTTTCTTTTGAAAAAACTGAAACGAGGGCATGTATCATATACACCATTCATAAAGTGTAGGTGTCTCAAAACTTTCGAACTTAATTAGTTTATGATCATTTCTTCCATCTTTACCATCACAATCTTCATTCAAATAAAATAAACAAACACGTTGTTTATACGACTTTGAATATTCATCATTTTCTAGCAATCAACGCGGTTTTGTTGTTGTTTTTCTTTCATTTCACCCAAATACCACCTATGAGTCAAATATTTGCATATTCATAGCGGTATGAGAATTGAGAAGACAACAAATAGCACAAAAAAACACAACTATGGAAGGAAAACAACTTCAACTCTAATGTCGTAAGATGCTTCGTCGAAAATGAAGAAAAAATCCATTTAATAGACTCGAAAATTACTTAATCCGCGAGGATTTCTCAGATTCATCAACAAAATTCAAAATCAACATTGAGACTTTCTCGTGGTTGAAATAAATAAACAAAATTTTCGCCACTTTTTTTTCTATTAAAGAAATCGTCAACAAAAACATTGGTGGACTGAGATATATTTTTATTTGAGGTGAATCTTCATAGAGAGAAGAGATGTATGGTGAACAGGTTCTTAGGCAATGAACCTTTCACGTTATAAACTTAACAAATTCCTCCAATGCCAATCCGAGCTGAACGTGAGCTGACTCTAGCCTCGATCACTGCTTTTAAGTAATGCGCCTGCAAATCCAAAATCGGTCACGATTCTTGGATCGTTTTGTCCATTTGTTTGGTACATTTGTGGGGCCTCTTATCAACTACTACTACTACTATCCATCGAAACCGACGACGACAACGCCCAAAAAAATGTTCACCTTGGGGACTTACAAGAGAGAATTTCCACGAAACAAACCTGAAAAGTCGACAATAATAAAAATGGAAATGAAGAGGCCTACTCGCAACGCAATCCAATCTCCAATCCATGTCCTAAATGTCACCTGATATCGTGGACCCAAATGGACAGAAATTTTGTGGCTGACCACAATTTCTAACGTTCCAATTGTCAACTGGCGGTCGGGTCTGCTGCTGAAAAGTTGTTTTGGGCGCTTTTCTTGCCTGGAAATGCGGTGAACGGATGACGGTTAACATGCGGGAAAAGTTTACCATTGAGTATCTCTTTTCCTTCAAGGTATAGTGCAGAGCATATTTTGCGAAAGTCAAGATCTTGTACAAATCTTCGCCGATTGATGATGGAAGTGTGAATTAGGAGATTGCGGGAGATTTATTGCTTGTCACTGTCACAAGCGGTGACCTCTGTGAGCGGTTTAGATGCTGTGATGGATATCGAAGAAGAACAACAACAGCTTGACAAGTGGAGGTTAAATATTTGGCAGACAGGACATGATTCACAAGGAGTAATATTTTGCTGAAGATTTGATATGCATCTGAGCTAAGGGGTTATCGGATTAAATCTCGTGATAATGACTTTTTTGGAAGGTTATCGGTGATTTCAAAACACGAAACAAAAATTATTGTGTGGGAGCTGCGCGATATTTTAAGCATTGAACTCGTTTTGGAGATTTTTTTTGGGGCTTGTTTATTGGATTTGAATTTATAAACATTTCAGCACAAGTCAAGAAGATGACAAATTGGCGGTTTGGTTCCCAATATTTCGACCTTGCCTCAGTTTTTATTGCTTTGAAGATTTAAAAAGCGATTGATGAGTTTTGTAGTGCTAAAGAGATACAAATCGGGGCTTAAAATACATAAAAATTCATGTAGAGTAACCGGAAATACATATGGGAAAATCTGATGTAACAATCAATTGAAAATTCTGAATTCAAGATAAAATTTTTTTGATACAACTAATTCTTTTCTTTCAAGCAATTGACTGGGATTTGTGTTTCCGCAATAGGGGCTTTGTCGTTCTCTGTCTGTCAGCAGAGCTATACACAAGCGGAAATGCATTAGTTCATTTCGTAGTTTCGAAGTCTTAGGTCTAGGTCGTATAGATCGTTTCATGAGGAATATATGAAAGTAATCAGGGCTAAAGAAGGCTCCTAAAGAATGAACAGATTTGGATCAGCTTTATGTGAAGTTTTCAGCAAAGTAATGGTTCTTTAATGGTCAATGTTGGGCGGTCTCTTGCGCACTATAGCAAAAGGATCTCCACAAAGAGGAGTTATATCTTCACTCCTGCGGCTCTTAATTGTAGATAACTCCTAGAGCTGTCCATTGCCCAATAATTTTTCGCGCAAAGTTACCTAGAGGATGTTTTATCGGGATTACTTTTAAAATACAGTGTTACTCCACGTTAGGATGTTTGCAGTATGAACTTGATTTGCTTTACAGCAGGTCCGACTTAAAGTCAATCTAGACAAACGTTCCCATAGCATGTACCAGGAAACAAACATTACCGCATTGACAGAGGCAGGCAGAGCTATAGGGGACACTTAGTAGGGGAGCTGGCACTTGAAAAAATCGTGTCGCTCCAACCTTCTGCCGTTTGGTATATAAGCTTTTGAAGTAATTTTAAGCATTTTTTATAATATGACATTTTTGCGGGAAGTGGACCCATTTCGAGTTAGGGGTTTTTGGGGGGTAAAAAGGGGGTTAAAATTGAAAAAATTTCTGCCGCTTCGTATGTAGGTTCTTTTAGGGCTAAATAACCGTTAAATACTAGTGGCAGACATTTTTGACCATTTGGACCCTCCCCAAGCCACCCCTAGCTGAAGTTGCCATTTTTCTCCCCACAACCTAGCAAATAGTCAAAAATTTCTGCCACTAGTATTTAACGGTTATTTAGCTCTAGTAGAACCTACATACGCAGCGGCAGAAATTTTTTTCAATTTTAACCCCCTTTTTACCCCCCAAAACCCCTAACTCGAAATGGGTCCACTTCCCGCAAAAATGTCATATTATAAAAAATGCTTAAAATTACTTCAAAAGCTTATATACCAAACGGCAGAAGGTTGGGACGACACGATTTTTTCAAGTGCCAGCTCCCCTACTAACTGTACAGTTTTGATGTTATGGAGGAGATTCCGTATGCTATCAGTTTTCATGTCCGAGAAGATCTCAGTTTAAGTCTTCTTTGCTGAACATTACAGATCCTGAAGATTCCATAAAATAATTCAAGATGGACACGTATTGTACACGGATGAGGATGGCTCCAAAACAGGTGGTTTCTGGGATCTGAGATGAAACCCTAGGTTTAGTAGATCAATAAGCTTGGGCAGCCTAGAGAACTGTCTTTCAGGCGAGCTGTATACTATATGGCATGCACCGATGATAACGTAAATACGGGCCTCTGCTAACAAGCGGATTTTTATTTTATCCGACAGCCAAACTGCAATCAGAGCGACAAGGTCTCGTGGGACCATGCCAACACTAGTCTGGCACAAACAACATGCCCTTGATGACCGAGGTGTTCTCAATTAAGTTAACCTTTTTAGGGGGTCCCAGATCATTGAAGGGATTCGAAAGTTATTAAAAGGCGGGCAAAACAGGGTTTGACACTGTAGATTTGGTATGTCTCGAAACTTTGGACTTTTGGCAACGAATGCGCGATCGAGACCTTATTGCAGTCGTTATTGACCGATGGCCAGAAATATTTCTTGGAAACGGCTCGCCTTGTAGCACGAAGACTAGCATATTTGGATTGGAACGCTCTGTGTACGTAAGGAAGCGGTTATGTAAGCCCTACGAATGCCTATAATAGTTTCACACCAGACCTGATGCCTAGTGAGCGGCATTGGTGTGAGCACTTTTTGTACCCGTCAGCCGTTGGTGGGGTGGTCTTGTTTAGAGATTTCAACTCGATGTCAACTTGTTGAGCCTAAGCTGATGTAGGTAGATCCAAGGTGACTGATTCAACGGTGTCGGTTGCCAATAATCGCGACAAGTACTTTGCGACAACGTTTTGTTCACACCACACATGTCTGATGTCTGTTCTGCCGTGCAAATTACAAAAGACCTATATACATTATAGGTCAAAATGGCTTTGTATGCATTTTTTGATACAAAATATTCATATTTATCCTTAAAAAAAATTTCAGACCGAATGTACTTTTTAATTAAAAGTTATCACTTTATTTGCTTCGGTTTCAAGTATTTTAAAAATTTAATCGCGTTTTTCCCGAAACGAGATTTTTGCAGATAGGTCATTTGCCCTATGCTCGGCAGTGTTGTAAAATTAGACTCAGGCGTCTGGCCTGTCTAGGGTATTGCTAAGCCTTTATGTAAAGGGCACAAGCCAGTGGTTTGTCATCAATATAAACCACGAAATTGCGTCCTTCAAAGAAATAACGGACATGTGAAGATGGTGAGAAGTTCGTGATCCAATGCAGAGTATACTTCAGTTTCGTTTGGTGACAGCTTTTTGGAAAAAATAGCTAGAGGTTCCATCGTTGAATTGTTCCAGTACGCCTCCGATTGCATAACTAGTTTACACGAAAAATGAACCTAATGAAAAAAGTGTTTTTTAACCTAATTTGAGGTCGCTGAAAACGAAAATGACACTCATTTATTTTTCCAAAGAACCGTTATCGAGAAATTAGCAAACCGGTTTTTTTTTCATTTTTTTCCATGTATTGCCAGATTTTCGAGAACCAAGAGCCAAGCTTAGGTTAAAATGCACTCTTTTACGCTGAATACTCCCACCTATCTAAAACTGTAAAAGTTAAGGTTCTATACCCTGCCAACTTCCAGAGTAATGAGCCATCAAAGTCAAAATTTTGATTTTTTTTAACAAAAATATCAACTAAAACCAGCTTTTTCTCCAAAAAATACGTAGTTAACCACTATTTTTTTCCAAAATTAGAAAGCTTGGACAATTTACTATGAACAATGTTCAAACAATTTTCATGCTACGGTCTTTACTTTTGCAGTTATAAGCAATTTTGATGTTAAAATTGGGCTTATTTTGTGCTTTTTTACTACTTTTTTTCACCTAAGCTTTCGAAAAGTACCAAATAAAGTCAATTTTTAACCGACTTCTAACATCAAAATTTGCTAATATCTTCAATAGCAAATGCCGTAACACAAAAATTGTCCGTACATTATTCATAGGAAATGGTCCAAGCTTTCTAATTTTGGAAAAAAAAATAGTGGTTAACTACGTATTTTTTGGAGAAAAAGGTGGTTTTAGTTGATATTTTTGTTAAAAAAAATCAAAATTTTGACTTTGATGGCAATTTTGACTCTGGAAGTTGGCAGGGTAGAACAAAAAAAAATCTACAACACAACATGAGGAATATACGTCTAACATAACCAGTACGACACATGGTGATACACATAAAGTTTGCATTCATCCTTCTTATATTCTGGGAGAAACGAAACTGAAAATCGTAGGAATGGCGTTGGCGTAATACTCACCAAGGAAGCCAGGTCCAGCCTCATTAGCTGGTCACCAGTTTCTGAGAGGATTATTACCGTGCGCCTACGTACCAGGCTAAGAAGTACTACGATAGTCCAATGCTACGCTCCGACTGAAGACGCAGAAGATGACATCAAAGACGAGTTCTACATGCGACTGAATGAGGTTTTTCGCTCTATTCCAAGGGGAGACATCATTGTTTTGATGGGTGATTTAAACGCACAGATCGGCCCCAACAACACCGGCCTTGAGCACACTATTGGAAATCAAGGCCTAAGCCAAGTTACCAATAACAATGGTGAGCTTTTCGTTGACTTCTGTAGTTCCCATCAACTCATGGTAGGTGGAACCTACTTTTCTCACAAGAAGATACACAAGGAGACCTGGGTATCGCCCGATGGTAGAACGAAAAATCAGATAGATCACGTGGCCGTCAGCCGCAGATGGAGAACTATTCTGGAGGATGTCAGGAGCTTTAGGGGAGCAGACACTGGAAGTGACCACCATTTGGTAGTAGCAACTATCCGCCTAAAAATCGCCGCAATCAGAAACGTTCAACACGATGCCATAAACCGTAGACGGTTTAACGTAGACCTTCTGCGGGAGAGCACTAAAAGGAGAGAATTTGCTGGAAACCTGCAACAAATCTTAAACCAGCAAACCGTTTCTGACGACACGAACATTGAAGAGCTGTGGAGCACAACAAAGGGCGCTATAATAACAGCAGCGGAAACAAGCATCGGTTATGTCCAAAGAAACCAGCAACACTGGATCTCGGACACAACCTGGCAAAAAATAGAACGCAGAAGGGCCCTCAAAAATAACGTGAACTCTACAAGCGACCCGGAAAGACGCCAACAACTTGAAAGGGAATACTCCCAATTACACCGGGAGGTAAAGAGAAGTGTCCGGCGTGATAAAAGGCGGCAGATAAATGAGCTCGCAGAGAAAGCGGAAAACGCGGCAAACACAGGCAACAGTAAGGTGCTGTACCAAATTACTAAGCAGCTCTCGGGAAAGCACTCTACTAAAAAGCATGCCGTAAAGAGTGCGGATGGAAGGCTGCTGTGCAGCGACGAGGAGCAACTCCAAAGATGGAGAGACTACTTCTTCGCCGCCCTGAATGGTTCCTTTTCGCAGGAACCTGAAGAAAATAACAACAATGCACAGCCAATAAGAATCGCCACTCGTGCACCATCCAAGACAGAAATAGTAACCGCAATTCATGCAATGGCCAATGGTAAAGCAGCTGGAAAAGATGGCATCCCGCCAGAATTGTTGAAAGCCGACTCAAGCCTCATAGCAGATGCGCTACAGCCAATCCTGGAAATAGCATGGAACACCTGTACCTTTCCGGAGGATTGGACGGAAGGTATCATAGTCAAAATACCAAAAAAGGGGGACCTAACAATATGTGACAACTGGAGAGGCATCTGTTTATTATCTACGGTGGGAAAAATCTTGTCCCATATATTACTATCTAGGATAAGAGAGGCAGTAGATCGAACGCTTAGAAGACAGCAGGCTGGATTCAGAAAGGGCCGCTCCTGCATAGACCATATTAACACCTTGAGAATCATAGTGGAGCAGTCTACTGAATTTCGATCCCCCCTTTACCTTGCTTTCGTAGACTATGAGAAAGCGTTCGACTCGGTCAATAGGAGCTTTATATGGCGAGCTCTACGGAAACGTGGACTGCCGGACAAAATAATAGAATTGATAAAAGCTCTATACAACAATTCCAAATGCAGAGTTCTCCATAATGGAAAATTATCCGACAGCTTTGAGGTGAGCTCAGGGGTACGACAAGGATGTCTACTTTCACCATTACTATTTCTTATAGTAATAAACGACATTCTTGTCAGCGCTCTAGATAGAAGAACAGGTGGCATACAATGGGGATTGCTAGACCGCCTTAAGGATCTCGACTACGCGGATGACATCTGTTTGCTGGCCCACAGACACCAGGACCTCAAAAACATGTTAAACAAATTGGCAACAGAAAGTAGCTCGGCGGGCTTAAGGTTAAATCCGACTAAAACAAAAGAAATGCGGATAAATGCAAACACCCTTGAACGGATAGCGCTAAATAACCGTGACGTGGAACTGGTAGACAAATTCTGTTACCTCGGTAGTATTATTACCGAAAACGGCGGTACAGAAGAAGATGTCAGTTCCAGAATAAATAAAGCAAGAAGCGCATATGCATGCCTGTTTCACATATGGAGATCAACAGAGATCTCAATTAACACCAAATTGCGGCTGTTCAACTCCAACGTTAAGGCAGTTCTTTTGTACGGTTGCGAAACATGGAAAGTCACCCAATTCATCACAGGGCGCCTACAAGTTTTCATCAACAGATGCCTACGTCGTATCCTAAAAATCCGCTGGCAAGATAGAATTTCAAATGAAGAACTATGGCGCCGTGCCGGCCAAGAAAGGATAGACGACCAAATCAGGCGAAGGAAATGGAATTGGATTGGCCACACCTTGCGACGCGAAGACGATAATCTAGCCAAACAGGCCCTTGACTGGAATCCGCAAGGATCCCGTCGAGTCGGAAGACCTAGAACAACGTGGAGGAGAACCCTATTATCAGAGGCCGCAACAACCGGGAGATCCTGGTCAGAGCTGAGAGCTGTCGCGCAAAACAGAGTCCGCTGGAGGGCAACTGTTTCCGCCCTATGTCCCATGAGGGATTAAAGGAGCAATTAGTTAGTTAGTAAAGGCATGCCATTGTGTTATCACTCGGAATAATGTAGTATTTTATTTATTTATTTTATTTATTTATTTATTGAACCAGTAAGAAAATTACATACGTATTACAAAATACCGTAGTAATTCCTACAGAGGTATGAAAATACCTGTGCGTAGGAAACTGATATCTTACATGCTAAATAGACAAAAAACTATAAAAATATAAATTTTACAAGTTATAAAATATATAAGGAATCCAAAATATAGGAGATAACATGATAAATATTTTTGTTGATATAAATTAGGATTCTAAAAACAGATTCTAATAATTTTTAATCCAACTTAAAATAAAAACCTTAAAATGTCTATTAAATTTATACATTTTCTATTATCCATTTTTTTATTTTATTCTTAATATATTTATTATTTATATTCATTGTTATGGTCTTTGATTCATTAGGTAATTTATTGAACAGTTTAACAGCAACAATATAACTATTTTTATTACTAATTGCTTTACAAATTTTTGGTAAGAGAATACTTTTATTTCTAGTTCTACTAGTTGAAATTTCATATTTACTTTTAAGTTCACTATAATGATATACAATTGATTCTAAGCAAAATAATTGTTCTAAGTTTAAAGAATAATTGTTTATTTCAAAAACATACTTCTTTATGATTTTTAATATTTTATTCTGAAGATGTTGCAAGAGATTTAAATTATTAGAGTAAGCTCCACCCCAAACAATTATCCCATAACTTATAACACTCTGAAAAAGAGCATAGTAAATTACCATAAGGATATTGAGCTCCATAAACTGAGATAATTTATAAAATACATAAGTAAGATATTTGGTTTTATTTATTATATATTCAATATGCTTATTCCATTTGAGGTTATAGTCAATTATTACTCCCAAGTATTTACAACTTTCAACTCTATTTAACTTTTTATTTTTAATTCTTATTTCCATATCAACAGGGACGCTGTTACAGTAGTTCCCAAACGTGATGTAGACCGTTTTATCTATGTTCAAAGTCAGTTTGTTGGCTTCTAGCTATAAATCAATTTTTTTCAACGTTTCATTCATACTGTTTTTAGTTTCAAGCCATGTTTTTCCTTCAGTTAAAACAGCAGTATCATCAGCATAAGACACAATATCGCCATGATGAATTTCCTCAAGAAGGTCATTTACATATAGAATAAAAAGTAGTGGTCCTAAAATTGTCCCTTGCGGCACACCAGTTTTAATTTCTTTATACTCACTTACAACGTTGTTGCTTAACTTAACTCTTTGTTGTCTGTTTGATAGGTAACTCGATAATAACTTTAGTGCACTACCTCTTATCCCATAACAATAAAGTTTATCCAATAGAATATCATGATTTACCGTATCAAAGGCCTTTGCTAAATCTAGAAATGTTACAATAACTGGTTTACTTTTATCCAAACATTGATATATCACATTGGTAATAAAATTCAAAGCATCTTTTGTTCCTAATCCTTTTATAAAACCGAATTGTTTTTTAGATAATATTTTATGTTTTTTTAAATATTCAAAAATTCTTTCATAAATTAATTTCTCAAAGATCTTTGCAATATTTGAAATAAGAGATATAGGCCGGTAAATTTTAGCCTTACTCTTATCATTTGCTTTAAAAATTGGAACAACGTCAGCTTTTTTGACTGCATCAGGCCATACTGATAATTCAACACATAAATTAAAAATATATGTTAAAGGTTCAGTTATATTTTCGGAAATATTTTTAAGTACTCTCGCATGTATATCATCAACTCCACCAGCTTTATCTTTTAAATTATCAATTATAATTATGACTTCATCCTTTGTAGCTGGGTATAAAAAAATGCTATTTTTATTTATCAACGGCATTTTTACCTCATTATTAGGAGTTGCACCTATTTTATTACTTAGGTTTATACCAACCTCACAAAAATATTTATTTAAGTATTCAGCAATACTTTCAGGTTTATCTATCCTAATATTAGTATCATCAAATAAATAATCAATTCCATAACTTTTTTTTTGTTTTTTGCCCAGTTTTTGATTTATAATACTCCATAGCTTTTTATTATTTGACCTATTTTTTTCAATTAAATTTGTATCACATTTTACCTTGGCTTTAGCGATCACCTTATCTAAAAATGTTACATATCGTTTATATTCAGTTTTTAATTGTTCATTGGTAGGATTGTTCATTGGTAGGAGAATCATAGTGGAGCAGTCTACTGAATTTCGATCCCCCCTTTACCTTGCTTTCGTAGACTATGAGAAAGCGTTCGACTCGGTCAATAGGAGCTTTATATGGCGAGCTCTACGGAAACGTGGACTGCCGGACAAAATAATAGAATTGATAAAAGCTCTATACAACAATTCCAAATGCAGAGTTCTCCATAATGGAAAATTATCCGACAGCTTTGAGGTGAGCTCAGGAGTACGACAAGGATGTCTACTTTCACCATTACTATTTCTTATAGTAATAAACGACATTCTTGTCAGCGCTCTAGATAGAAGAACAGGTGGCATACAATGGGGATTGCTAGACCGCCTTAAGGATCTCGACTACGCGGATGATATCTGTTTGCTGGCCCACAGACACCAGGACCTCAAAAACATGTTAAACAAATTGGCAACAGAAAGTAGCTCGGCGGGCTTAAGGTTAAATCCGACTAAAACAAAAGAAATGCGGATAAATGCAAACACCCTTGAACGGACAGCGCTAAATAACCGTGACGTGGAACTGGTAGACAAATTCTGTTACCTCGGTAGTATTATTACCGAAAACGGCGGTACAGAAGAAGATGTCAGTTCCAGAATAAATAAAGCAAGAAGCGCATATGCATGCCTGTTTCACATATGGAGATCAACAGATATCTCAATTAACACCAAATTGCGGCTGTTCAACTCCAACGTTAAGGCAGTTCTTTTGTACGGTTGCGAAACATGGAAAGTCACCCAATTCATCACAGGGCGCCTACAAGTTTTCATCAACAGATGCCTACGTCGTATCCTAAAAATCCGCTGGCAAGATAGAATTTCAAATGAAGAACTATGGCGCCGTGCCGGCCAAGAAAGGATAGACGACCAAATCAGGCGAAGGAAATGGAATTGGATTGGCCACACCTTGCGACGCGAAGACGATAATCTAGCCAAACAGGCCCTTGACTGGAATCCGCAAGGATCCCGTCGAGTCGGAAGACCTAGAACAACGTGGAGGAGAACCCTATTATCAGAGGCCGCAACAACCGGGAGATCCTGGTCAGAGCTGAGAGCTGTCGCGCAAAACAGAGTCCGCTGGAGGGCAACTGTTTCCGCCCTATGTCCCATGAGGGATTAAAGGAGCAATTAGTAGTTAGGATTCATCTTCCAAATTTTATAGAGCTGTTCTTTAGTTGAACAGGAGGTAATAATACCTTTGGTTATCCACAATTTTCGAGGAATTTTTTTAGACCTAATTTTACAGCTATTATTATATTTAGCACTGTAAGTGCAGTTCTTAATTTTATTTATTAATAAATCTATAGCCATATTTGGATCATACAACATAAAATTATTCCAATTAATTTTGTTAGCATTGTTTTTTAATTTTTTGTAGTTGATATTAAAAAATGTATTTAATTCATCCTCATTTATCTGTTCTTTAATAGCAATAATAAGAGGAAAATGATCAGGAAACACAATACTTAGTCTGATAGGTTCAAAGTTAAGATTACTAGTTTTAACAAAAAAGTTATCAATATCAATATCACCCTTTGTACTACCAGTCCGTCATGTCGTTCACGTCATGGTGCAATGTCTAGTAGTAGCTTGGTTTGAAGGATAGAAAAAAGGATAGGAAAGGTTAGAGGGGGTCTGGGGGATGCTCGAGGAGATGTCGGTGAACCTTACGTTTGAACTCTAAGATGTTGTACGAGTTCGGAAATACTGACTGCGGGAGATTATTCCACAGTCGAGTTGTTCTATTCAAAAACGAACCTCTAGACTGTATTGTGCGAGAAAGGGGGGGCTGGAGGGTATGGGGGTGAGCCGAGCGGGCTAGTCTTGTGTTGCGGGAAAAATATTGCCGTGCAGGCAGGAGGTTCTGAATTTCAGTGGAACAATCGCTATGGTAATAGCGATAAAATATACAGAGGGCTGCTACATTCCTACGGTGGCTTAAGGAGTCTATAGAGGCGCGAAAGGGGCCATCACCAATGAGTTTGATGGCACGATTTTGCACCTTGTCGAGGCAAGCCAAGGTGGTCTTTGGGGCGCCTGCCCAGATATACGAGTTGTACTCAAGGCGGGGCCGAATGTAGGATTTGTAGATTGTAGCCAGGGCGGCTGGCTGGAGGAGGAACTTGCATCTCTTGAGAAACCCAAGACATTGGGAGGCTTGTTTTGCGATTTGGAATATGTGGTCATTCCATCGCAGATCCTGAGTTAAAGTTACCCCTAGGATGTTGAGAGTTGAGCTAGCCGTTAGATTCTCTTTGCCCACTGAAATAGGAGGAATATCGGTGTTAGCTTTGGTGGAGATGAGACAGTACTTCGTTTTGGTGGCGTTAAATTCAACACGATTCATGCGGCCCCAATCAAGAATCGATTTGATGTCTTTGTTGATCGAAGCGGACATCAGTTCACGATAGTGAAGACAAGGTCTGGCGCGCGCTTGTCTTATATTGTCGAAGGCATAAGAGTAACGCAGAGTACCGTCATCAGCGAAGCAGTGAAGTGGGTTCGAGGGGATTGAGAGCAGATCATTAATGAAGATTAGGAAAAGTGCGGGTGATAGGATTGATCCCTGGGGAACACCTGCCGAAATGGCGTGGGGGTTGGATTCGACGCCATCCAATACTACCTTGATTGAACGGCCAGAAAGGAAGCTCTTAATCCAGTTCCTTAGAACTAAGTTTATACCAATAGCTTGGAGTTTGGTCAACAGAGCGGGATGCCATACTCTGTCAAAAGCCTTTGAAATATCTAGAGCAACCAGAACAGACTCACCAAAGCGATGGATGCTTTGGTTGAGATGCTCGGTTAAACACACAAGGAGATCGCCAGTAGACCGTTTTGGTCTAAAGCCGTACTGCCCGTCGTGTATAATTTGGTTGGATTCTAGGTAATTCATCAGCTTTCTATTGATTATTGTCTCCATTATCTTGGAGAGAACAGAAGTAATTGCTATTGGGCGGTAGTTTAAAGGGTCGTTGGCTTCACCTTTTTTTGGAATGGGCTGAACGTGAGCTAGTTTCCAAGAATCAGGATACACTCCGGAGTAGGGAACGCAATCCCGGGATCCCGTATCCCGGGATTCCGGGATCCCGGCTATTTTTGCGGTCTCGAAAACCCGGGATTGATACGGCCTAATCCCGGGATCCCGGAAACGTTTTTTAAACAAAAAACGTGATTTATTTAAAAAAAATATTTCGGTGGAAAAATATTTTGAATATGAAACTTATAATCTTCAAATTTAATGTTGCAATTATTTTTTAACCGCGGTATACGAAACACACAACGAAAAATCCAATTCCTTTTTGCAGCTTCTAATTTGCTCGGCTGTGGAGACCATTCCTCTCTGTATTTTCTCGTGTGTGCCTCTGCTTTTGCCGAATTCAACCAAGCTGCAAGCAACTCTAAAGCCTCGGCCACGATACGAGCGGCGAGCGGCGTGCGGCTAGCGGTGAGCGGCAGAGCGGCGATTCTGAGTTTTATTTTGTATTGTTTTATATGCAAAACGCTCGAATCCGGTCACGATACGCGTGGGGAGCGTTGAGAGGTAGAGCGGCAATACTAAAGTGCCGCTCTACTGCCGCTCGCCGCTAATTCGAGACATTAAATATTTCTGGTGCCGCTCGCCGCTTACTTTTCGCCGCTCGCCGCTCGTATCGTGGCCGAGGCTTTATATGCGCAAAATTGGCAGCATCACTCAGATTGCGTATACGTCAACGTGTTTGCACAGAACTCTCTGGAATCTTGCAATATCTCCACAACCCTTGTGCTCCGGAAGATGACGATCTTTTCGAAATATGTACCCTCGAAAGCTACGATACGTAAGGGTATACATAATCTTCTAAAAAGACTGTCAGTTATAAATCCTGATCAAGATCAGAGCGCTGAGGTAACTGACCCACCCGGAACTGAATTAGAATCCATTTCAATGGAAGACCAATTGCAAATGGCGATTGTGCAAGGGTTTGCCAAATCAGCCGTTCCGACCGCATCGGCAGCGAATTTCAATTTAGTGATAAAAAGAGAAATGTCACTATTTGAGAGCGGTGGAGCGCGTGGCTTCCATATGCAGAAGGTATATGACTTTCTTTTGACCATTCCACCAACAAGCGTGGATACTGAAAGGGCCTATTCCGCAGCCGGAATTTTTTTACGAAGTTTCGGTCAAGACTGAATGACAAAACATTGGATGCACGGTATAGAGAACCAACCAACAAAATCTGCTGTCATCGTCCATTCCCTTTTGAAAATTGAGGAAAAGTCGTACGGGCTTTCACACGGGCCAATTTTTTCAACCAACTGTACGTCAAAACGCTTTAGCTTATTGTTGTTGCTTTTATTTTAATTCTCTTTTGCGTACTTTCCGAGTGAAACAAAAGTCATCGCCCTTTCTTTTCTTCTTCCAGCAAAAGGAACAAAAAACAACAACAACCACACCGCTGCCAAAAAGTCGTATCGAAAATCGTGTGAGAAATTTGGATGGGAAATCTTCCCTCCCCATCGTCCTCTCTCACCCTCTTCTCTAAAAAATGAATATCGTACGATTTCTGTTGGTTGGCCGTCGTCCCGTGTGCAACAGGCCAAAGTAATGAAAAAGAGACTGATAGCTTCGAATACCGTAGAAAAAGGGAACCAAGTGACGTCAGCACTAAAATACCGTCTTACAATATACAGTCTTTTTCATTACCTTGTTTCTGTATTCCGTGATTGATTGGATGCACTTTGCTTCCTTCAAAGCTATTTTCAGCAACAGGCTAAGCAGGCCTAATTTTTCCTTTATAACTAAATAATGAATTGTATTCACGAATAAAAATTTAAGTTTTAAAACTACATATATGTATGTAAGTAAGTTGCATTAAACTTCTTTGTTATAAGTTATATGTTTTGTTTGTAATTATTTTTTTTTACTAGAAAAACAACCATACCATCCTTATGTTCCTCAAACCCCTCGAATGCTCGAAAGCGAAAAAATTTAATTTTTGGCAACAGGCAGAATCCCGGGGTATCCCGGGATCCCGGGATTGATGAAAATGAATCCCGCAATCCCGGGTTTGGGAAAAACATCCGGGATTGCGTTCCCTACTCCGGAGAAATAAGACAGGGCAAAAAGTTTGCGCGAATAAGTCAATGTTGAAATCTCCTGCAATAAAATGATTTTTAGTATTGTGGGAATCAGAAAGATATGCTTTCAAGTCCTGTATGAATTCAGATTTTGGTAAATCATGAGATCTATATAAGGCAGAGATTGCAAAATTAATTTTATTACCAATTTTAATTTTAGAGTGTAGAATGCTCAATCTTCCATAATTCAGGATACTTGTTGACTCATTTAGATTCTCTTTAATATACATAACAACACCATCAGCTTGATTAATTCTACTATTGTTGTAAAAAAGTTTATATCCAGTCATTTGGAAGTATTCATAGTATTCTAAATTCCAAGTTTCTGTATATACAATAACTATAGGCTTATTTATTAATCTTTCAACAAAAACTTGTAGCTGATTAAAATTTGAATTTAATCTTCTAATATTAGCAGATAAAATTAAATTATCATTAATATTCAAATTTCTGTTTAAAGATGAAAAATTGTCATAAATAGTTTCCTTTTGCAATATTTCAATATCTTCATTTTGACAGTTGTCCATTTCTTCTTTAATTATGTTGAGAACCACTGGAACTACTTGGTGTTGACGTTTTTGTTATCGTGTTAAAGTTTTCTACTTTACCGATGTATTTTGGTATATCAGGCATTATAGGATAATCAGTTGACTCGATGGATTTCTTAATTTTATTTTTTAGGTACTGACACTTTTCACTATCTATTGCCACATGTGCTATATCAAGGCTTGTTTTAAGCTGCTTATTATGATATATGCAATTCACACATTTATGCTCAGTATTTTCACATTGCCTTGTTTTGTGACTTCCAGCACATTTTAAACATTTTGATTCATTTTGACACTTAACACCACTATGCCCAATTCTTCCACAATTAAAGCATGGTCTAATATTAATTACATCATAAACTCTGCACCTTTGGAATCCAACGAAAATTCTTGAATTATTTTCTTTAATATTTTTGTACATTTCAGATGTCACTTCTACTATAGCACTTTGCCAGCCTTTATTATTAGTATACATATGTAATACCTTGCACCTGTCATTAAATTTATCAAAATTTCTTTCGTTTATATCATGTTCCAACAAAATGTTATCGAGATTTGCACTTTTATCAATTCCCACCCAGTAGAACGTATACATTACAATGGATCTTATAAGAGAGCGTGAAAGGCATCAAAAAGTTTCATTCTTTAGATTAGGAATTTAAGGTCAGGAATTTTTCAGCGATATCAGTACTGGGAAGGAAGAATTCTGTGGTGAATGACAGAGCTTCTTCTTGGAGAGTTTTAATTTTCGGTTCGGCTTTCGATTTTATTTTAAACTTTTTATTTTGAGAGTGCCCCCTTTACACAGTGTCACGTGTTTACAAATTAATTTTTAATATTCAATTTCTCACCTTGTTTTAAGTGGCACTTAAGGGGTTAGTCTACTCTTAAAATGCGAAAAATGAGCTTTTTTTTAAACTGCTGTATAAAAAAAACGACAAAAGATAGCGGCTTGAAATTTTATATGCTCGTTTATTAAACTTAAAAGTTTACATTTTTATTGTTAAAAAAAATTAAAAAAAACAAAATGGCGGCCATCCCAGGCATTCACTGTAGCACTGCCTGATGAAAATAAAAATATCGCGGGGTAAGATCCTGACAAAAATATAAATCTGTAATCACAACAAAAAAACTATTCTATTAGGTTTGAGTACAATAAACGCCCCTGACCTCAATTTAGAGCAAAAAATAAATTTTTGGCGATTTGGCAGCACTTTTTCAAATAAAAACATGACCAAAATCAACGCAGCTATGTGCAAATGTGTGCCAAATCACAAAAAACTTATATTTTCGCCTAAAATGAGGTCAGGGGCGTTGATTGTACTCAAAACTAATAGAATATTTTTTGTGTTGTGATTACAGATTTATATTTTTGTCAGGATCTTACCCCGCGATATTTTTATTTTCATCAGGCAGTGCTACAGTGAATTCCTGAGACGGTCTCCATTTTGTTTTTTTAATTTTTTTTAACAATAAAAATGTAAACTTTTAAGTTTAATAAACGAACATATAAAATTTCAAGTCGCTATCTTTTGTCGTTTTTTTTATACAGCAGTTTAAAAAAAAACCTCATTTTTCACATTTTAACAGTAGACTAACCCCTTAACATAAAATTACCAAAAATACAAAAATTTAAAAACCAATCTCATAAATTTCGCACTAATCATATTACCCAAAATGACACTCAAAACAAATAATCCAAATTAAATATTACTTTTATTCCCCATCAAAAGAATTATGAATAAAAAAAATTACACATTCATTAAGGTAATGAAAGTGAAAAATTTGGATTAACTTTCTCGTCCACAAAAAAAAAACAACGCAAACCAAAGTATTCGGCCACCATTCGTATGATGAAACAAAAATTTTTCTTGCAATTCATTTGGCGGATCACTTTTATTTAATGTCTTAAAGATCGCCTTTCTACAAGAAGATCGCACACCGCCGATAGCAAAAATTGATTAATATTTTTCTCTTCCTGCTTGACCAAAAGTAAATAATAATAGATTGCAATTCCGAGAGACAAACAAAATTTACAAAAAAAATCGATCATCAGCCAAAAAAAATGAGGATATCTTGAAACAATTAAGATAAAGTGAGTCAACACCTGAATGATTGCTCCATTAAGGAAATCACTGACCGACATCAACCTGCTGCCCTCCTGCGGACTTCTTGCCTCGATCGATTGATCGAGTTTTATAGTGCAAATGAAATACAATCAGGAATCGAGGGGATGATTATGAGGAATATATACGGGCGTGATCTTGGCTCTACACACAGCGCAAATGGAACTGATCGTGTCTCTATTTTTTTGTGTTATTATTATCATGGGTCTTGAATTGATATCGATCTACACTTGTCGACTCACTTTTCATTTACCTGTTACAAATGGCCTGGAGTAAATGATTTTAGTGTGTGTGTTTTTTTTTACTTAAAGAGGAAACAGTTGAAGATTACTCTTAGAGTGATCGTCATACTGTGATTGTAGGAATTACGAGCGGTGATCTTCGGCATTAATTTTGAATTTGACTCTGAAATGAAAGTGAAACAATATATTGTGTATATATCCGAAGGTATAACGAACCCACCTCTGGCTCTGGCTTAATACCTGTAAATTTGTTAATGTCGGAAATGGAAAGTTTTTCTGTATCGCAGTTAATTTATTTTCTTTCGTTTCAAAATTTATTCTTTTCTTAGGTTTTATTTTATTTTTTTTGTGTATGGTGTATTCGAAATACTTTTGAAAACAAAAGTCACGATCACTATCTTTCTTCACCCTGAGTAGAGAGATATACCAGATCACATTTATGCGAGTTTCATGCTCGCTCGCCCCCGTAAACTACCTACACAACCCATTCGTCGTTTCCTATCTTTGCAATAGGACATGATCGCGAGCGCGGTAAAATCATGAAAGAAGGTAACAAGTGCACCTCTGTCTGTTCAAAATGATCAGCATTTTTCATAAGAAAGATCGTCATTATTCACAGGTTTTCTAAAACATTTAAAATTCCACGAGAAATAGATAAATGTTTACCTGGTCTCGATTGATATTCCCCGAGTGCGATCGTGTCAGATCGATCCTTGCCATCATAGGTCTCTCGACATATCGAAGATATCAATTTAATTAGACAAACGAGATATGGAATATCGGTACCGGGTGGTGGTGGTGATAGTTTCGTGCCATTTCATCTTTAAAAAAAAAATATGAGAAATTATTGTAATCGAAAACGTGATACGAGGAAATTATCCAAAAAGGTAAGAGACTGAACGTGATCAGTGCTGGTGCTGCTGCACAGTTGGGATATTATATAGCGTGTGGAAATAACTAGTCTACAGCATGGTAACGTAATCGTGAAATTAGTAGCTCTAAAGTGGGCGTTAATGAGAATTTCTTGGAGCGCATATTGACATAAAAAAAAATTATGCTGTGCACAGTCGCAATTACTCAAAAAAATATTGAAGAATTTATGGAGTAGAAGGAAAGAAACAAATTTCCACTTAATTTTCTCCTTATCGTATCTCTTCTCGATCGTTTTTTTTTTATTTTTTTTTTTTTGCTTTTTTTAAAACTATCATAAGGCATGCAGACCACAGCACGTCATGTACACGATTCTATCGTGTATGTGCATTTCCTCTCTCGGGAATATATAGAGTAGCGCGCTGCAGCATCTAGCAGCAGCCAACTAGAGCCTCAAGAGATGAAACTGTGCGATCTGTAATTCTAAGTGACAGGAGGATCGATAACGTAAATCGGTGTCCATGGGTGAAATCTATTCAATTTCTCAATTTCCTTTCGGTATTATTGCAAACGAAAAACCTATGCAGGCGCATTCACCTGTGTTTACCGTTCGTTTAACAAAAAAAAAAAAACATAACAGATATACACAACAAATGGAATCAACTAGGGCGTTGGTTTCGAACTGCTGCTGTGGTGGAAGGAAATTCTCATGACTGGGATACGATCTTCCACAAGTTTCCATTTCTCTTCGAGGTTGATTTAAAAAGCAAAATGCAAAAAGTAAAATACAAAAAATGTAAAAAAAATTAAAAAAGAATGAAACAAATCAAAAATTCCGGTTGTTTTGTGTATAAGATGGTCTTCGACTGTGCTCTGGCACAAGAGCCACCACCAGAGCGTCAATGTTTCCCAAGATGCAAGTAAAAGTATCGTGAATACTTTCTGTTTGGAATTTCTAGGGCTCTCCCCTATAGGTGAAATGAATTCTCCTTTAATTAATCTTTAAATGCCGGCTTGTCTGGAGATGCCTTCAAGTTGGCAGTTTTCACTGGTTAAATGCTTGTAAAATGACTCAAACGAGAGTGATATCATCTTGCTCTCTGTTACGCTCCCCTCTCTCTCATCTTCCAGTTTGTTTGCACTTTAATTAGCAGCTGAAGATGAGAAATCAGAAGAAATGTTAACAATATAATTAGCGCTAGTATGCTAGATAGAAAGGCTAAGGCTAAGATGCCTAGATAGTAGGTCGGTTGATAAATATGAGGAATTTATGAGTATTTTAGTGAAAGGATATTTTATCGTAGATCGGTCCGGCAGTAAAATATTATTTAAGGACTTTCTAAAAGTTTCATTAAATTGACACTCATAACTATAGTTTTATTGGTTTTTGTTATTAAGAGTGTTGATGGATGGATGAATTTCGGTCATAAAAATTCTCCTAACTTGCTACAATATATTACTTAGGTGTAGAAAAGTACTTAAAACATGGATAAATACGGCTTAATAGAGACTACGATCTTACTTAGTTTTATGTATCATCCAAATTTTATGATCAACAGACTTGGATCGCTTTTAGATTGTTTTAGTTTTTAATAACTATTACAATTTTCACATCTAAAACTCTCTACCTACTCCGAAGGTAAGGGAAAAAATATGTGGTACTATACCCCAATTAAACACCTTCTGGTAATGGGAAAAATCCTCATGAAGCTACACGAAGAAGGAAATAAAGCGGTCTGCAAAAGATTGTAAGAGTACTGTTACATCTTATAGTATACTTGAGCCTAACCTGAACTGGAGACTCAATATTATGAGGAAAGAGTCAAGAGGGCCACGAATGATATTACATGTGATATACATAGTCATCTTATCTCATCCTCACATATGGATCAATATTACCAACACAGGATCATTGCGCCCAACGCCCAGGAACGCGTTAAATACTATCCTCTGCCTTTTTCCACTGGACCTCCATACTAAGTTACCTTAGCCTTTTGTAGCGCGGTCAGACTCAAAGAAAATGGGTGCTGGCAAGTCCACCACTATCAACACGGTCATCGAACTTATTCCGCAAGAATCGTGTAGAATTCAACGTCTCCAAAACGAAGAACTGTCTCATCTCGAATGAAACCTGTACCAATCTTCCTTCGGTCACAATGGAAGCTGTGAATCTATCAGCTGGCCCATCTCTTAACATCTTGGGTATATCTTTATCTGAGGCTCTGCGATGGAATGATCACATATTCCAAATCGCCAAATAACCACCTCAATCAATACCTAGAATTTCTAAAGATTTGCAAATTTTTCCTTCCACCAGCAGCTGAGGCTACAATCTACAAGTCCTACATTCGGCTCCGCCTCTAGTAGGCTATTGATTATGTCCTAAAAAACGGGGCAATAAGGAACTAAGACTTTCACGGGTTTTTATTGCAGGAATCGGTTAATGGGTCATTTAAGAAGAAAAATCTGCGGAGTGCCATTAAATTAGGGGGTGGAAATTGGAGATAGGTGTGAAAATGGACCCTTTCCAGTGTTTTAAATATACCTCGCAAACGAAGAAAAATTTCGATATACTTTATATAAAACTTTTTCTAGAGAATTAAATTTCCCATCGAAATGGCTAATTTGAAAAATTTTTAAAATTTTTTTTTATGCCAAAAATGTTGAAACAAAAATAAAAAAAAAGCCAAAATTTTGATTTTTTTTAGTGTTTTGCTTTTTAGCCTATAACTTTTTTTGGGTCAGAGATAGGTATAGGCAAAATTTCCTTTAAGATGCTAGTTTGAAAAAAAATTTTGGTTAAAAATTGACCGAAATATGGCCACTCGAACATAGCTTTTTTTTCAATTTTTATCCGTTTTTTACAAACTAGTAGGAGGACCCAGCACTCGAAATTCGAGGGCCATTTTCTATACATTTTTTGAATTTAAATCTAGAAGTCTTCAATAACAAAATTTTTCGAGAACAATAAAACCAAATTGAAAAATGAAACAAATTTTTTATAGTTGGAAAAAGCAATGCCAAAAAACCAACTTATTTGAAGCCAATTGGATAATATTATCCATACATTCTGAATTTTTTATTATGTGGACTGCACCTGCACAAAATTATCATTTTTTTTATCAAACTACATTATAAATCTAATAAACAATTTTTGTTTGCTACACCTATATGGTAAAAATTCATGGATTAAAAACAATATATATTTTTGGAGTTTACTGATTAATTATTCAAATTCTTGATATTGACTATATAGGAATAACAAATTATAATTAAATAATAAGTATAAACATTACCAAGAGAAAGACGCCGAGATTTACGTTGATTCTGCGAATAATAAGAACACCCAGCATTTGTTCCACAAATAAAACATAGTTCAGTAAAATCAAAATCTACTTTTGCCTTTGTTCTACTTGGTCCCGCAATCAAATCAGTTGACAATTTTCTTTTCTTGGCTGCAGCAATATTTGACTCAGAAATGTATGATTTATAACATGAAGTGTGCACTTTAATACTTTCACCGCTAGTTAACTCTGTATGTTTGTCATCAGTTCTTTTTATACTAGCAGCAGTAACAGTGACAATACTCTGCGCTTTTAGCACTCTATTTGCTTCAGTTAATATATTTTTATCACAAAAACAACACTTCTCCATTGTAAAATATAAATTTCATATGAATCGACTGAGCTCAACGAATACGAAAAATATACTGACACGTGAACCTGTTAATTACAATTACGTTACGTTCGAGTGGCCATATTTCGGTCAATTTTTAACCAAAAATTTTTTTCAAACTAGCATCTTAAAGGAAATTTTGCCTATACCTATCTCTGACCCAAAAAAAGTTATAGGCTAAAAAGCAAAACACTAAAAAAAATCAAAATTTTGGCTTTTTTTTATTTTTGTTTCAAGATTTTTGGCATAAAAAAATTTTTTCAAAATTTTTTAAATTAGCCATTTCGATGGGAAATTTAATTCTCTAGAAAAAGTTTTATATAAAGTATATCGAAATTTTTCTTCGTTTGCGAGGTATATTGAAAACACTGAAAAGGGTCCATTTTCACCTCTATCTCGAATTTCCACCCCCTAATTTAATATCACTCCGCGGCTTTTTCTTCTTAAATGACCCATTGACCGATTCCTGCAATAAAAACCCGTGAAAGTCTTAGTTCCTTTTTATACGACGTAATCAATAGCCTATAGTACAAATTATTTAATTATTAAAATTGTTGAGTTATTTTTTGGCCGAAAATTGATTTTTGGAAATTTTGACCTTGAATAACTTCGAAAGGATTAATCGGGTCAACAT
Source organism: Thereva nobilitata (assembly GCA_963855945.1). Taxonomy (NCBI): domain Eukaryota; kingdom Metazoa; phylum Arthropoda; class Insecta; order Diptera; family Therevidae; genus Thereva; species Thereva nobilitata. The sequence continues at coordinate 88,525,797 of OY979697.1, forward strand.
TTTTGTAAGTACTAAAGTTGTAGAGAATTTCGTTGTCAACATTTTGGGCCCTCGCACGCGGTTGTACGACCTATAGAAACCGAGATACAAGGAAAACACGGGAAAAACGCGATATCTGCGGCGGCCATGTTTTTTTGTGATTCCGAAATTGTGTTCTTAAAAAGTTCCAAGGAAATTGTGGACTAATTTTCACCCGGTTTAGAATTTTGTCTCCTTTCGTGGGTTTTTTCTAATTTCTCTGGGCTGCTAACCTCTTTTGGGTCTGGGAAATTGGACTTTCGAACGCAATGAAAACTAGTTGGGATGTGGGTTTGACCCTTTCGGTCCACACAATCAACTTCCCAGTATTATGAATATTATCAACGGATATTTTAATAATAAATAAAAAAAAAGTCACTTAAGTCTTTAAAAAAAACGGCTTGACCGATTTTTATGAAAATCTTTTCAGATCATATGTCCTTTAACACGCTTCGAACGGCACCTCAACGAAGACGATATCTTTTTTGGTTCGCGCGAAATCGTGCTGGTACAAAAATCACTTACGTCGTTCAAACAAAAAAACGGCTTGACCGATTTTTATGAAAATCTTTTCAGATCATATGTCCTTTAACACGCTTCGAACGGCACCTCAACGAAGACGATATCTTTTTTGGTTCGCGCGAAATCGTGCTGGTACAAAAATCACTTACGTCCTTCAAACAAAAAAACAGCTCGACCGATTTTTATGAAAATCTTTTCAGATCATATGTCCTTTAACACGCTTCGAACGGCACCTCAACGAAGTTGAGATCTTTTTTGGTTCGCGCGAAATCGTGCAGGAAAAAAATGACCACATACGTACGCACACACACACATATTTCTTCTCAAATTTTTGCTTATAATGCTATTGGGACCTTGAAACGTGTAAATACATTGAAAATTTCCATTTCGATTTTCGGACCGATTACAATAACTTCCTACTGGGAAGTTAAAAATATAGTTTAAAAAAGCTATTTATGAACTAAAAAGTAAAGAATAATTTTGAATGTAAAGTTTTTATTGCTAGTATATGGAAACAAGCTACCTTTCGAAATGTAAAAAAACCAAGTACATTGTCATGGAGTGGATTCGAAGTACAGACTTATACATAGTAGTCCAATCAATCTACACAAATCCATCTAATAATTACCATCAGGAAACAAAAAATATGGTTATATAGGAAAACAAATTCTAAAAAAGATAGCGTTTTTTGTTGTTGAATTTGGAATGGCGAACCTAACCTAAAAAATTCCGGAAAGTGAAAAAAACGCTTTTTTGCAAATAACAAATAAACTTAAGGCCGGATCGAAAAAAATCAAATTATAAAATTGTAGGTATTCAAATTATCTTTCGATTGATATATATAAAGTTATAGGTTAGAGCACAAAACATAGAGAAAAATGCAACAAATTCACTTTTCAAATTCATCTTTTTTTAATTTGTTTTTAACTTTTGTTCAACGCAACTTAGATATTTGTTAATTGGCAAAAATATTGCTTCTTGCTAGCTGAAAAAACAGTTTGATTTTTGTTGCGAAATATTGAACACTTTCCTTGAAATTTCACTTTTTGTAAAAAAAAGGCGCTCTTCTAGAAACGCTCCTCTTGGTCTGCGGATTATTCTAGAGTACCGTTCTATAGCTTAAAACTTGTACTATCACTTACAAGTAACAAAAAGCCTATTTAAAGGTTTTCCAGTGCTTAAAATGACCCCCAAAAACATATTAATAATGAAAAAACAGACGTTCGATTGTAAAAACTAACTTTTTGAGTCTGTTTTTTTATTCACGCTGCTGCGGGGAATCGAACCACAAACCTTTGGGATGACGTTCGGTGGCATTAGACTATTGAGGTTAATTACCACACATTGGGTTCTAAATGACTTTCTATGAAGGATCAGGTATCCATCTACAGGCTTTGCTTCGAGGTGAATGAGTCTGTCTTTCATGCAGGCCCGCCACATCACCTTGGGGGGCCCGGGGCTAAAATATGTTTGGGGGCCCTTTAAGGATTTTGAAATTCCAAAAAATCTTTGACTAAAAAAAAATTGTGGTAACTTAAGAATAAATTCATTCAGGCATTAAATATAGATACCGAACTGTCGGTTTTTAAAGCGGGGTTTCCGCTTAGCTGGCTACCAGCGCTGGTTGTGTAATGAATCCCATCATTACCTCCACCTTGCCTAACATTATCATTACACATCTCGTGTCATCTCCAAATCTACATATCTCGTCTCAATAATAAAATCGTTACAGTTGTATCTTCCGCTGGCTCCCAGAACATTTCCAGCTAATGGCTCAACCAGCTTGAGAATAATCAGAAATTTCCATATTCCGGATGGCTGGACAACCAGTAAAACGTTACATAGTTACATAGTTTAAACTAGAGTGGAACAGGTTTATGTAGACACGCCCTTGTGCTTAGCTCTGGGGCTCAGCACTCATCTTTCTTTTGGCTGAATCAATCCAAGCTAGAGGGAAAAATTCGAAGCACTACTAAGGGAAGCGAATTCGGAGCACTGTTAATATGCTCCGATTGGATGTTTAAGGAATTGTATGGAACGAAGAAAACGGCAGACAGAGACCCGTTCTCGTTCGATGCGTTGGTCAAGCAGCATATTGGACGCGGTTGGTACTTAGTTGGGGACCGCTTGGTCCGAGTAAAAATAAATGATGGCCTTAGAACGGGCAAATGCCGACTGTGATTGAAACATAGTCCTCGGCCATCTGGCGGTTAACAGAAGGCTCGTTGCAGGACAGTACGGCCATACAGGGGGCGATTGACGGTGAAACAACGGCCTTACAGTTCCAATAACGGCCATACGACGGTGGTACGGCGGCCGTATGGTTGCTATTGCGGGTATACGACGGTGGTACATAGGCAGCAACGTGGATATTCGCCCTCCTATAAGAAAATATATTTCACTGCAATTAAATGTTTGATTTTTTTTCGGTTGTGTTTTTTTTCAAGTCGTTAAATAACAAAATTTCCCACTAAAATATAAATCAACACGCACCACACACTTCACGTACAACAAACCGACGACTGGCGAGCTCGTTTCTCTTGTGCATCGATATCTTTAAGTAGGATAAATCGAAAGAACCATTGTACATAACGAAAATGATGAAGTTCCCATAAAACACATTCAACAATACATTTGGTGCAGATTCTTTTTTTGGCTAAAACTTCCCGTCGAATGCCCGTTTCTACAGCTCAATACTTGGCCTTTTAAATCTTTTGGTCAAATTTGGCCGTCGTAAGGCCGTATGTGCTCCCATTAAAAATGGTTAAAAACTTTACGGCCATCATATGCCCCTTAAAAAGCCAAGCGGCCGCTGTTCGCCCTTTATAAGGCCGTTTTTTATTTTTACTCGGGCTACCAGAATAAATAAATTATATGGAGATCGACGGAGATCTCAACTAACGCCAAATTGCGGCTGTTCAACTCCAATGTTAAGGCAATTTTGTTGTATTTGTGCGAAACATGGAAAGTCGGCCAATCCATCATAAGGCGCCTTCAAGTTTTCATCCTAAAAATCCACTGGCAATATAGAATTACAAATTACAAGAAAGGATAGATGCCGAAATCATGCAAAGGAGATGGAATTGGAATGGCCACCCACCCACACCTTGCGAGGTGCAAACCAAAATCTAGCCAAACAGGCCCTTGACTGGACTCCGCAAGGAACCCGTGGTTGGAAGACCTAGAACAACGTGGAGGAGAACCCTACCAAAAGACGCCACAACAAGGAGGGAAACTGTTTCCGCCCTATGTCCCATGCGGAATAAAAGGAGCAGAAAGAATCCTGCACTTATAACACACTAGCTCGATGTTGACCAAAGAAGTGTGCTTGCTTGTAAATATGCTTGTTTTCTTTGCTAGCTCCATGACACTAAATTTTTGTTGCGGTTTCGGTATTTATATTGAATTGTTACCGAGAAAAGCAATTACTTCGATTTTTATCCATCAACCCGGTCACCCGGCGCACCCCGAGAGCCAATGGCAGGCTGTGAATTTTAATCATTGCTCATAGCTGGCTTTTTGTTTTCTTTTTCATATGTTGGAACCTATTAGCACAAAATATTTTGTTAAATCTTGTTGAATCTCCCCAGGCCGCACAATTTCCTGCGAAGGGCCGCGGGTTGGCCACCCCTGCCATAGACTATCAAGTTCGGCACTAGTTAACGCGAGTTTAAAAGAAATGTGCTTCTCATCAACGGGCCCCGCGATTGCAGTCTTCTATGTAGCCAACACCAGACAAAGTAATACAATGTGGAAGTGGAAGAAGCCGAAAGACGATGCAACTGTGGGCGCTGCTGCGGGGAATCGAACCACAAACGTTTGGGATGGCGGTCGGTTGCATTAGACTATCGAGGTTAATTACCACACATTGGGTTCTAAAAGACTTTCTATGAAGGAAGAGGTATCCATCTACAGGCTGTGCTTCGAGGTGAATGGGTCTGTCTTTCATGTTATCTCTCTCTCTCTGTCAATTGATAACGAAGAGCACAATCTAATTATTTATATTTACGCGACTTAATTAATATAATCAAGTCTAAGGCACAAATCATTAAGCGAACTGCTGAACTTGTTTAACCCGACCATTCAGCAATTTCTGAATGAATTTTAAATTCCAAACGGTAACAATGAACATTTTTACCTCGTAGGTGTTACTCTCTAGAATTAGTCTAGTCTAGTTTCTCAACCTGGGAGTCGCCATAGGGGGGTCGCAGTCCAAAAAAAAATTTATATTATATAGCCATGTAATAACAACCATATAAACTCCAAAAATTTAGTCACGATTTTCCTCGTAATAACTCAATTTTTCGACCGATGCTGTCGGAAGAAGACGGAGCCCGATGATACTTGTGTGTGTTTTCCTGTCGTCTCCATCAGAGTAAATTTTTAGTTTTTTACCGAGAAAATCGCTCCAAATGCCTGGATTTTTATCTTTCAACTAGTTTTGGGTAGAACACCATTATAAAATGAGTTTGTAAGAGGTGCCTCATTTTTCTTTTGATCCAGTACAATGTCATACTTCAAAAGAGGCGAGGTGCCATTGTAATGCCAAAATGACAAAAATAAGCAAATTAAGGAAGAGCTTTTTTATGAGTTTGATTCTAATAGGCAATAAACTACCTCTGAGCAAGAGTAAGAGAGTAAAGGCCCTTTTACATCTCAAGCGCAAACTGGAAACGCAAATTGGAGCTCTTTTATCGCACAGAAATTTGTATGCTTTTCTCTCTGTCTGGAAACCAAATCGTGCAAGAGAGAGAAAAACATACAAATTTCTGTTCGATAAGAGAGCTCCAATTTGCGTTTCCACTTTGCGCTTGGGATGTAAAAGGGCCTTTACTCTCTTACTCTTGCTCAGAGGTAGTTTATTGCCTATTAGAATCAAACTCATAAAAAAGCTCTTCCTTAATTTGCTTATTTTTGTCATTTTGGCATTACAATGGCACCTCGCCTCTTTTGAAGTATGACATTGTACATTGTACTGTACAAATTGTACAATAAATAGGCAGAATTTTGTACAACTTAATTCACATATCAATGGATATAGTTGCTTTCTAGTGATATGCATCTGTTGTATAGCCATAGCATTCATTTTATTGAAGAAAATGTAGAAAACTATTGTTTTGGTGGCGTTTATGTCCTTAACCATTTCAAAAGATGACGCTTAAGACAAATTTTTGGGCGTATACAACATTTTGCGGGAAGAGATTTGAACAAATTGGCTTATATAACATTTTGTGAAAAGAGATTTTAGCAGAATAGGAAAATTTAGCGATTAAAACAAAAGGTTTTAAAATAAAAAAGCTCTTGTTAGTTAGTATTTTATTAAGTAACCGATTTTTAAGCTGTTTTATTTATTTCAAATATTTAATTAAATATCTCCATCTCCTATATTCTCGGTATCGGTATCCAGGCCCGGCTATAGCGGTGCTGGCGCCGCGATGCAACTTTCTGTTAAGTGCCTTTTATAGGAAATTAAGTCAGAAATTTTTTTCTTCAATAAAAAATAAAAATATTAACATGATTGGAACACATAAAAAACTGAAAACAAGAACTTTTAATTAAAGAAAATGTCTCTTTATCTACCAAAAGCTTTTTTTAGATAACTTAGGCCCAAAACACATTCGGTGCTGCATACTTCACGCCGCACAGTGGTTCCAAATGCCGAAAAAGTGGCCAAAATATGTAGGCGTTATTCAAATTGTATGAAATTACGTACAAATAGTATTTTGAGGTCGCTGATTACGAATCTTCACTCAAAATAAAAAACAAAACAAAATGGCGGTTCCAATATGGCGGACAAAATTTTTATAAAGTGGACAGATTTTTATGAAATTTCGTATGAAGAGTATTTCGAGTCTGCTGATTACGAATTGCTACTCAAAATATAAAAAACAAAATGGCGGATCCAATATAGCGGACCACGTTCTTATAAAATGGCCGGAATTTAATGAAATTTTATTTAAATTAAACAAATCGGGGCAGAAGCCACTGCAGCTATATAAATTTGAAGCTGCAAAACCCAACGGCAAATTGACGGAATTGTTGGCATTTAAATGTATAGAGACGAAGAAGCATTTTATTTAAAAAAAATTTTCACAAAATTTATTATTTTTTCTTCCATTTTAAATTTCTGCTGTTTTACTTTTTTTCACGCAAACACTAAATAAAAGTTTTTACAATTCCTTTTTCTAAAGTTGACAGGACTTCCGCCGCATATTACAAATTTTGAAAATTTCTTGAATCTGGCTTCATACTTCATTGTAGCGTGAAGTAAGAAGCGGTCAATTTGGCAGCATTGATAAATTCTCGTTGATTTGAAGCTGTGAAGTTTGCGGGGTCAGGTATGCAGCGCTGAATGTGTTTTGGGCCTGAATCCGAAAATCGCATACTTTAATATAAAAAAAATTTAAAATGGATTTTACCGGCCTCTCTTCGTGTGGCGCCCCGATGCTTTGCATCTTCTGCTTCATCGGTTAAGCCGGGCCTGTCGGTATCTGCCAGTTCGTCAGGAACGTTGGATTCAGACGGAATGTTTTTATATTCATGTTTAAAACGCTTTTGAATAATATGTTTCGATAACAACTACATTAAATCTTTCTTTTTTTGTCCTAAAATAGGCATTTTCCTGAGTAAACCTGCTTAGGATTTACGAATATTGGTGAGGCCTTCACGGCTTTTGTTCAGCTTATATCTATGGTTTTCGCATCGCCGTGAATTACATTATAGTCTTCCCTTATATACTTAATTAGCAAGGATCCTTTCTCGAATGTGAAAACTTGCCCTTGTGTGATTGTAAAAATGTCACCTTCTCTGGTCTTAGTTTTATTTGTAGAAATATATTTGATTGATTCTTTCTAAAACACTTGAACTGGAGTGGTATTACATGGTACGGCCATTCGGATGGAGCCCACACTATTCTTTTTTCTGATAAAACCTTAAATAAGAGCATGAACGGAATCTACTGTCATATAAGTATGACCTGGTAGCAAATACGTTATTTTGGTTTGTGATATCGACATTGCCTCCGATGGGCAATACTCCACCACACTTTTCTTTAAATAAATTTGTCAGAAAAATTTATTTCAACTTTACTTTCGAAAAAAAACTCATTGAACTTTTAATTTTATTAAAATTAGACCGTGACTTTATTTCAGATTCCATCGCATTTGTTTCAAATATTTTAATGGATCAACAACTTTTTATTTAAATACTTTTTCTAGGACACACAATTCCAACTGTTGTCCATATTGTTTATTCTCAACTAAATTTTATGATTTAATTTTTCTAACATATTTCTAACGAAAAGACAAGACCGGAGTTGCGAAGTTGAAAAATATTCGGAATTTAGATTGAATGCAAAATATGTTTTATCCTGTCTGCTGCTTGATGCAAACGACACAATTTTACTGAGAAATGGCTCAATTGTCAAAATTACTTTGTTACAAACGCCAAAATGGTTGTAACAAGCGACTAGTTAGAACAATTTTGATGTGCTTGCGTCGTTTGTAACAATTTTAGTTTGTAAAGGTATGTACAGACTAAGCAAAAGCAAACAAATGAACATGTGGCCACATTTTCTTATCATATTTTTGGTTTGTACGGACATTCAAAAATCAAGTGCATGGTAACAAACGAACGAACGAACTCATGCAGTGTGTACGGACTGCAAATAGGAAACGAACGAATTTGAACTATTTGCTTGATTTCGGAACTCATATATAATTTGCGCATATTCGATCGTTCGTTCGCTCGTTTTTGTGTTATATGTGGACGAATTTCAAAATGTAAAAAAGAATCCAAAAAGAATCTTTTTTTTTGTATTAGTAATTCATCTTTGATATATGACAAAAAAAATTTAGTTTTATCAAAAAAAAGTGGAATTTTTCTAGCAAAATTGACGAAAAAATACAAAAATTCACGATTTTCGATTCGATTTTTTCCACTTTTTTCAAGTTTAAAAATTTTTTTTGTTCACCATCATAAAGTGCATAAAAAAACCTACACTTAAAATAAAAAGGAATCTCATACGATGCGATGCACAAAAGTGATTGGCCAATCAATTTTCAAATTTGAGGTTAATTTTTGAGACTTGTGTTAGATATTTTGACCTAAAATGTTTACCAGTTATTGTTCACATTATGAAGTATAATTTCTGAAAATTTCATAAAATTTTACTTAAAACATCCGAAGTTGTAACTAGAAAACCCAAATTTAGCAGTTTCTTCAGTTTTTAATTTTTTTTAGGTTATGTGGGCATATACAAATTTCATTTTGTAACCGCTAATAGGTAATATCATAATGAACAGTCTCAATTTTTTTCGCTTTCTTTGGACCTACACATACCGAGAAATTCTCATATATATTTAGAAAGAACGACCAAAATGGTAGTTTTTTTACAAAATGGCCCATAATTTACGTAGCGGCGGTTGCGAGAGGCAGAAAATTTCCATTTCGTATAGTATTCGATGTAACTAACATATTAAAAAAAAAATTTGAGACTGGAAACAATTCCTTACGTTTTGCTTGCCCGACTCCACTATCTCTAGAACAATTTTTTTCTCCAAATATATCCAGGAATCACCCCCCCCCAAAAAATATTAGCTACGTTGAACGTCTGATATCTCATGAATGGCAATTCGTACGTGAAAATGTTAATATGTTTTTTTTGTAGATAATCGCATAATCTGCAAACTTTGTAAGCACTATTTTATCATAAGGCTTACCGTTTAAGATGTATTTGCAAAAGACTGATATTTCTACCTTTTGAGGGCTAAAAACCCCCTGCCGGGGCAGGAAATCGGTAGACTTTATAACCCCTTATTAATAACCCTAAAATGCACCTTTGCCAATTTTCAGCCTCCACCTAATTATTTACGCTATTTCGTTTTTTTTTGGCTTAATTTACCTGTACTAAATATATTCACTTAAGTATTCACTGCTATAAGGCTCAACTATAATGCAAGTAAGAAACGCACGTCATCTGGGTGCTCTCATGGAAATTAATGGGTTCGGCCATATTGGACGTACGTCGGTCATATTTTGTTTCGTTAAGTTTCGTTAAACGTAAAAATGCGAAAAGAACCGCGCTCAACGTACGTTTTGTGAGAATTTGTAGTTAAATTGATGACAGCTGATTTTTTTTGTTGTTGTTTTGTAGGTTTTAAACAAGAAAGAGTATGGAAAATGTTGTGCTTCAAATTTATGTTAGTGATTTTGATGAGAAATTTATTATAATTGAAAATAAACATGATTATTTTTAATATGCAAAGATTAATAGCCAAGTTTTAATAGTCAATGAGTAATATTTATGCATTTTAATAATTTTAAACTTGTGAAAACTTTCCGTATACACAAACCATTATACGTTTCACGAAAGTTTGATATTTACGCACGTCGGCTAATGTGCGTTTCTTACATGCATTATAGTTGGGCCTATAAGTTTTATCAACAGTAAAGTAACTGTTTCGTCTACTAAATTTGTGATTGCAAATAAAACTTCTGCAAATATCATCGAATGAATGCAAACCTTTTTTTGTGGGTTTACACAACGTACACACCAAGCAAATTTTTTCCTTTCCCCACTTCTATTTGGTAGAATTTTTAGAACCGTCTACACATAACACATTCGTTCGCTAGAAGGCAGTGAACGAACGATCAAATGTGTTAAGTTTTGCTACTGGATCCGAATCGGAGCGAATGATTCAAATTTGTTTGTTTGCAATTTTTAACTCGTACACACTGCGCACATTCGTTCGTTCTTTCGCCTTACTTCGCTTGGTCTGTACATACCTTAACACAGGTGTTTATAACAACTACACAGTCGCTTGTTACAAAATTCGACTTCTTCTTTTCGCATTCTTGCCAAAATGGCGTTTATAACAAAGTATTTTTTTAAGATTTTTTTATTTTCATGGAAATTTTTGTTATGTACTTTTGGGGAATAGCATTAGAATTTGAAAACTCTAAAAAAACTCATTTTCGAAAAATTGGCGCTTGCGACAATTTCGCTTTCCAGTATCGATATAGTGAGAGGGTCGCAAGATTTTTACTTCATTTTTTCGGCTTTTCAGGGGGTCGCGACACTAAAAAGGTTTAGAAACGATGAATCGCATAAAATACTGCTCACGGAAACTCCCTCAAAGCTCCTTAATCGTAGCGTGAAACTATAGTTGAACTAAATAAATTGAAGTATTTTGCAATCAAATTGTCTTTAAAATTATTAAAACTTCTCATCACACAAAATAGTCTCGCGGGCATTTAAAATTAAAATGTGTTATATTTATTCAGCAATGTAATCACATAACGAGCCTACAGCCACACAGCTCTCCGCCAATTTCATACTTCTTCATCATCAACCACTATAGTATCGGTAATTGCAAATGTATATCCATCACCAAAGAAAAGTGCCCGATCGCGTGGAAATCAGAAAATTTATGGGCAGGCTTCGTTGACCACTAATAGCCTGAAATTTATGATGTTGGCGGTGAATTGTTGGCGGGCGCCCGCAGTGCAACAATTTTCCCCATCTATAGCCGCTGCAGTTTGGGCGTAATTGATCTAACTTGGCTGCAATTGTTTCTTTCCAAACACTGTGTGATGACTTTCATTATAGGGAAAATTGCAGGATATGCCGTCCGCGCAAGTGCCCCGCTGATAACTTGTGAAGTGAATGAGCAGAAATCTATAGCATATATACAAGTCACTATATAGTCACTTTCCTTTGGGTTATAGTACATACATTCGCTGGATCTCGGGCAGCACCTGGCGGCTACATAAAACTCATTATCCCTAAATATCGCGGCTGGTGGCTGCAGTAGAGACAGAATCTGGACCTCAGGTCATGGCAAGTATAATGTGACCATGACAAATACGCAATGTCTTTATATGTGCATTTTCTGTGGTCGAACTCTCTCTCTCGGTTGGTATCGCTCTCTTTTATTCCAGGAGCACCCTTATCAAAGCTGCTGGTTCCCATTCAAATGTGCACACAGAAAACGTTTAAAATGCGAGCAGCAAACGTAAATCGTCGATCTTTCACTTTCAGCCCATTTATGGCGGGCTTTAGTGAAGGTTGCTTGCGATATGGCGATATTCGTGTCCAACAACCTCACCGGTACAAGTTGTTGCCAATATATATTTCGCAAGACACCAAGCGACTCATTAGTCCGTTAAATAGCGAATCTATCTTACCTGCCACTCCCACCTGTGTTCTGTGTAATGTCTTCATTGGAATGCTGCCAATGCCTATGCGAGCCTCTCGGATCAGATGTAGAAAATCCGTTGGCAAGACTCTGATGGTGTACCGCTTTTTGTACCAGCATCCAAAACAGTTCTAGTCAATCCTTTTTATGGCAAACACTTTTAATTAAAGTGCAAATAAAAGTGTCGAAAGGAGGATCGAGGCAAAATCGGAATCGAAAGCAGATCTTGCGATATAAGCTTTACATACACACACTCGTAAATCACCCGCTTTTAGATGCCGAGATGCATTTCTGTCATGGCAATCCGATATGCATCGCTTGCCGCGGTCGGTGCATTGGGTGTCGGGATGTGTCGCCGCTGCATGGTGGACTCGAATATTATGGACAGCCCTACCCGACCAACCGCGGCTCTTATGACACCTGTAATTAATTCCTATTCAACACAGCCGATTTATCTGACAAGCACTGCTCCTCCAGCCAGAATCAATTAAAAAACGCTATAGGGTCGAATCCAGGATCCATTGCCGCCGAGCGGTACGCCGCCGCCGCCGCGAAATTCGAAATGGAAATTCTCCGAAAGGCTCAATTCCTCAGGTGCGTGGGAACACTCCAAGCGCGGAGAAAGTGATTTATTGCACTTCCTCTTACGGAGCTTAATGGAGCAGGAGACGACTCGAGGAGCGCGCCTATTAAAAGGTATCTCCAAAGTGATTACAGCAAAATGCAACAACAACAATAACAAAAAAAAAACTCTCCACTTTTCAGTTTACCGCTCTTAATGCCTGCGCCCGGATCATGCTTCTATGTGAAAATCTGTGAACTGAATTCGTAATTCGCGCGCAGAATGCGGAGCCCCCAGAGGCGGCGGTGCAGTAATTAATTACTGAGAGTGGTTTGGGTTGCCCCATAGGAGATTCGCAGCCATCCACCAGGTATTAAGAGTATCGCCAGGTATTTTAACTGAATGTCGCTCGACTGAATTTGTGCGATGTAAATTTTATGCAATTAACGGTGGCAGTTTATGCTAATTAATTTGTATTATCACCAAATCTCAGGTAATGAACCTCAACGTTTTATATGGATGGTGTAGTTTTCTAGTTTTTCATATATAGTTTTGTACATACATGATCTTCCATTTAGTGTAGTGTTTTGCTCACGCAAGTTTTATGGCTATGATTTCAATGTTTGATTTTAGAAAAACGTTTTTCTGCTTTACAAGATAAAATTTTAATAAAATAAAAAGATACGGTAAATATCTATTTCAACGTAGACTAATTTTTTTTTTTTATTTTTTTCGTTTCAGGTAAGAGACACCACCTAGTAATTAAAAATGATTGCAGTACTTAAAGGTGATATTAAAATTTGATTTGAATTTTTTTTTATAAAATATTTCACTTAATTTTTTGTGTGATTAAATTTTTTTGCGACATCACAGTGATTGGAATTTGATTTTGAAAGTAAAGATATGAAAGTGAGTACCTACTCTTTTCAAAAAAATATAACACCATCTCCAACTCTTTGATTTTTTTCTTCAATTTCGAGACAATTTGAAAGTTATTTTCAAAAGGACACAACTGTTTTCATCGAAGCAAGGAAAATTTGAAGACAATACCCTGCTTTTAAGTGAAAAACTAGAGTCGGTTGACAGTTTCATTAAAACGCAATGCCGAAAAAATAGAAGAAAATTTGGTTTTACTCCATCCGCTCCTTTCCAATATACTTGCTAACTAGCAAAAGCCCGCGTGTGTTGCAACGCCTTTTAATAAAAAACCTTATGTGTGCTGTGCATAGTCCGGCATAAAAAAACGTATAATGAAAAAAATAACAAATCCGCAAAACATAATTTTGGGCACATAACTTGACTGTAGAATAATCTCTCGCAGTCAGTATTTCCGAACTCCTACAATATTCCAGAGTTCAAACACAGGGTTCATCGCGACGTTCTTCAACACCCCACCCCCCCCCCCCACCACTAACCCCAATAACCCATAAAAACGACATAAAAAAAAAAAAAACGACATAACGGACTGGTAGTACAAGGGGTGATTCCTGAGCTTAGCACTGCCATCAGAACCATCGATCATTTGCGAACATAGCAAACCATAATCTTCACAGTATTCCCGCAAATTGAAAGAACAATATCTCACCGTGACAGCATTTCATTCGCGTTCCTTCGATTTTCGAGTCATGTTTCCGGTCTGACCCGATAGTCGGATCATAGTGAAAAGTAGGCTAAACGCTTAAAAAGATACTGAATCATCCCGTGAAAGTCCTAAAATCGGATTAACCGTTCCGAGCTTTGAAGTTTACAATTGGAATGATAAAAAAAGTTTCTACCCGCTTTTCTCCGACTATCGGATCAAGTTTTCCGTCTGAATCAATAGTCAGAACCGAGTGAAACCTAAAACATGCACAAGAAAATACTAAATCTTCCCGTGAAAATCCCATCGCAATCGGATTTGCCGTTTCCTAGATTAGCCCGGGCAAACACGCTTTTTTACATTTCGAAAGGTAAGGTTTCTATATACTGGCAAAAAAAAATCTTTACATTAAAAATTATTTTTTTTTACTTTTTAGTTCATTTTAAAATAAAAGCGTATTTTTTAGTTTTTTAAATCATATTTTTTACTTTCTACATTTTAGTCTATTATATGCCTTCCGCCATTTTGTAGTGACCGCCATATTAGATTTAAAATGACGGCACACCGCTTACTGTACTATACTCGTTCCACGCTTTCATTTGATGGGCATACCGAAGGCATTGTAAAGAAAAAGGTGATCCGCCGGCCGCCATTTTGAATTTTGAATGACGCCACATAGCTAATTGCATTCTACTTGTCGTACCCTTTCATTTGATACCCATGTCGGGGGGTCGGGGAACACAATTGCAACATTCGACCGCCATCTTGATCTTTTTACTAAATGGTCAGATTGTATTGTCACGCGAACTATACATATGTGCAAAATTTGAAGTTGATCGGTTATATGGAAGTGGGTCAAAATCAAGTTGCAAGATTTGTCAACCGATAATCGGAACCGATAGTCGGATCCGAGTAAAAAAATAGCCTAAAACATGCCCAAGAAAATACTGAATCTTCCAGTGAAAGTCCCGTCGCAATCGGATTAGCCGTTTCCGCGATTCTCTTCTTCTTCTTTAACGGCTCTACAACCGGGATCCAGTCCTGGCCTCTCGCAACTGTTCTCTCCACCGGTCCCGAGATTAGCTCGCACAAACAGACAGACAGACATACAGACAGATAAAATTTTTAAAAATACTGGTTTTTTTTTAATATCATGTAAATAAGCATTTGAGCTTAGAAAAAATCCATTATTTTGAAATCACAGATTTGTTTCTCGCTTATTTATAGAGTATACAGCAGATGACTTCCTCGCTTTTGTACACAGTACATACAAGGAAGGTTTGAAAGAAGCAATAAGAGAAGTACACGTCACTGCTTGGAATCGAACCACAGACCTCTTTGATGGTAGTCGGGTGCTTGAACCCCTAGGTTACCGAGGCTCACTAACAGAAAAGGAAACGACTTCTGACCCGATATAATTGAGCTTGAATTAAATCAAAGCTTGTCATGCCGCAATTCAGGCAAATTTATTATCATTTTTGGGTAAGGTTGACCCAATAACTACTTCTTCGATGGGTCTACAGAACTATTTAAGCCTTGCTCTTCTTCAGCTCCTTCGCCTTTTTTTAATTTGCTGTTTCTTAAATGCAGCTCCATTAGAAATTTTTTTTAGGAAACCTAAGGTTAGAAATCCTTTTTTGGACTACTAGTCTGTCCCCGCGGAGCTGGTCAAATATACCACGTTCGTAGAAGTCGTGGTGGTTTTTATTCCTAAACAGGACAACAGTACCCTGTAACTAAAGTTTTCCTTGACTACTGCAGAGGTCATGAGAGCAGTTCTCCGAAAGGTTTAAAGATGGTGAGCCACGGAGGGCCTTCAATCAACCCAAATAAGGCCGTCCTGATCCCTTTTACCAAACGTTAAAAATTTGACCTAGGTCCCATTTGTATCCAGGGTACAATAATCGAGTACTCATACTCTGTCAAATATCTGGGAGTAATGCTAGGCAAAAGACTGTAGTGGAACGGTCAACTTGACTACGCCATCAGTAAAACCACTAGAGTTGTAAGGGCCTGTAAAAGGCATTTGGGTAAGACATGGCGTCTTACACCACAAATGATGTACTGCATGCACAACACGATCGTTTCACTTATGCCGTTATAGTCTGGCGACCCAAGACTAAACAGGTCACGGCTATCCTCAAGTGCAGCGGACTGCAACGGCTTGCTGCCTTTCTATTACTGGAGCTATGCGGAACTGCCCCCAGGGTCGATCGAGGCAATCATTGGATTGACTCCATTGCACATATGGAAATACGCCGCCATAAGTGCCTTGAGACTTCATATCTCATTGCACGGGCCCTATACCGTCAAAGGACATATGGATATCCTTAACGGAATCCCAAACATTGACCCCTGCCTAACCTTAAGAAAGATTTGAAAGGCGCCACCAGATTCGGATAGTAAAGGTGCCAGGATTGCACCCTCAACTAAAACTTGCAGGATGCTTTTACGTACTCCTGCTAGGTCACCGAACACTGGGGTATAGAGGGCAATGAGGTTTAGCACCAGAGAATGTGTGCGTCCGCCTGTCTAAGTGCCCGTCCACAACGCAGCCTGCCTAGCCTAGCACTGCACCTAGCAAGAACAAAATTTGACCATCGCACACTAAACTTATATGGTGTAATGTGCAGTGCTAGGCTAGGCAGGCTGCGTTGTGGACGGGCACTTAGGCATCCATGCCTTTCTTTACCTTTCTCTATTTCTTTGGGCTTCGTAATGCTTAAGCTTCTGGTAGATGGTCTTTAGCGCCACTTCCATCATTCTTCACACATCCATCGACCTTACCATATGGTCCAGAATGTTCTCAGGTGTTAGCAGACTTCAGCGACTGCTTCCAGTACAGTCCTGTGCTCCGCCAACTTCGGGCATTTAAAGAGGACATACTCCTGTTATCCGTTCTGTTCCGTTCCGACATACTCGTCTGCTATTGTGGATGCTGTTTCGTCGGACGTAGTACGGTATGCACACCATGCTTGAAGGGCACTTAGCCGATAGGCAGAGATTATTTTCCTCCTATTATTGCTCCCCACACTGGTGCTGCATACAATAGGACAGAGGTAACCACTCTTGCGATAAAGTGGCGCCGGCTTGGCCTGGGGCTTCCTATGTTAAGGGCCCAATACACGAGCGCTCCATCCGACCACGCCACGCAAAAACAACAACAATTTGTACGCACTCGAAATTTCAAATGCATATAAATTGTTGTTGTTTTGGCGTGGTGTGGTCGGATGGACCGCTCGTGTATTTCGCCCTTTAGGCAGCATCCTCGCCTGTATCACTTTCCGACTGTGGCTATCTTCGGGTATACGGAGGCTGTTCTCCTTCAAGCCAAAGGACCTTGTGGATCACCTTTCGATTCTCAAAGAACTAAACCTGCTCGCATTGTCCAATACCATTCATGACAGTCTGGACTTCGACAAACCATTTATGATGATTATCAATAGTCGGCCAATGGCAGCACGGTAGGCCCCTCTTAACGAAAACACGGGCTTTTGGTATAAGGGCGGTTCCAAACCCGATAATGAGTTAGGGTTGGGCATATAGGTCTCAAGTTGTAAAATATTCATGGTCCTTGGTACCAGCAGGACTGTTTTTAAAGCTGAGGCACTCGCCATTTCGGTGTATCCCCAGACTTGTATTAATAGAGCTTCAAACAACTCTAACATCGCTATTTTCTCGGACAGTCAAGCTCCACTGTTGGCTATTAAATGCCACAGGGTGTCTTCAAAAATTGTCCTGGATTGTCTTCTATCTCTAAAAAAACATATGAGTCTCCTGCATCGCTGCTTCCGTGCTTCCAGGGACATTTGGGATATGAATCATGAATGAATGAATGAATAGCCGAGGTGTCTGTTTAATCATGGTCCAAAATGTTTATTTGGTATTTTATCGCGTTTTGGTGCATGCAAAATTTTGTTGCTCAAGGTCTTTAAATTCCAGTGTGATATTCGCTGGGATATAATACACACCCTGTTACACTGCACAGTGGCGTAGGTAGCTTTTTGCGATGGGAAGGGGGGCGATATGAGTTAGTATATTTTGATTGATCGGATTTTCACAACTTAATGCATCAGAACAGGGTTTTTTTGCGGATAATTCTGCATTTCTATGGTTTTCACCGTCTCAAGGCTTGCCGAATGGTTTTATTGGCAGTAAAAATTTCTTCATTCCGAGATAATAAACAAAACAATTTTAACACACTTTTGCAATTATAAACTAGAATAAATTTGACAATTGAGGAGTGTCTGTTCAAAAGGGCGTATTTCCATCATAAACAAACTTTACAGAAATCGAAAAAAACTGCCTGTTCCTATAAATAAAATGCTAAAATATATTTAAATGCACATTCATGTGAAGGTTAAGACTACAATATAATATGGGTTTTTTATTTAAAAAAATACACATTAAAACTATATTTTTTGTAATTATTTGTTTAGAAATAGACCTTTTTGATCGGGATTGTGAGAAATATGACATTTTGATAGTCACTTCAAGAAAAAAGCCTTTTTGAATAGAATTTTTGGAAGTACTTACAGTGAAGTTTTTTGGGGTTCTGTCAAAAGCAAAAATCCTTTTAGCAAGATTTTTATGTCCACCTATCCACTCCTAGTATAACTTTGAGCTAAAATTAAATATTCTTTTGTGTTAGGGCTTTAATACCAAAGTACCAAACTACCAAATAAATCCAACTTTAACATCAAAATTTGCTAATATCTTAAAAAATAAAGGCCAATTTTTTCTAAAAAAACACACTTCTTTATAATTCATTAACTAAAGCTGATATAAAAAAACTGATAATATATTTGAAATCAGCGTCAAAAATTAGTTTAGAATGATGTAAAATATTCCATGCAACAGTCATGCTGTTGAGCAGTGTTATAATTGGGCCTTCCTTTCGCTTACAGTCACAATTATATATGAAACGAAATTCAGATCGTATTTTGAAGTAAACCTTCTTTTGCAGAGGGGTTTCAGGTTATTCGATCATGCTGAAATTTTGCACACAGCTTCAGTCTCGATGACAATATCATATAGTATATTCAATAGATCCAATATGGCCACCAAAAAAATGGCGTAATACCGTTTCATTCACAAGATGCAGAAATACGCCATTTTGATTTGAATCCTAATTTTTTGGAATTTTTTATATGAAAAGTACGCTCCATTTGAATAAGTTTTTAGGCTCATTCGATGGACTTTTATGCCATATTTTCAAAATAATTTTAAAATAAAAAAAAATCGAAAACGGTAATACCACCTTTTGAACAGCACTACTCAATTATAAACTAGAGTAAATTAATGTTAACGCTCCAAGGAACGCCTTCGAATTGTTGATTCGCCAGAGACAATGAGTGTACTGTGTGTTGTGCTCGATAAAATTGTATCGAGTTAGAACAGTCTATGAAGTGCAAAGCTTCCCCGAACATATAACTTAAAGTTTATCATAATTTTGCCCGCAGAATCTTTTCTTGAACTTTAATATTTTTACTGACTCGGAAATTTTTATAAACTTCAAAATATTAAGGAGGAATTAAATTGACAATCAAAGTCAAAAGTTAGTCTTATTTTTTAGGAACCTTATATTTTGATACTCTACTACATTAAAAAATATTCGAAATATTAAATATTGAATAAAATATGCTCATAGCTACTACTTATTTCACCCAAAATTGGAAAAACGATTAAATTTCTTGATTTATTATAACCTTAAAATTTTGAGTATTTAGGAGCCGAGGTGCCACTATTGGCTCATTGTATTTACTTTACATGTGCTCGATGTGTCCACAATTATAGTGAGCGTCCTTTTCGTGGCTCTTGATTTGTCGGCCTGCTCGAAGCGCGGAAATTATACAATACTTAAATGCACAGCCGTCACAATAACATATCTAAATGATTTTTATATAATTGCGCAAAAACAAAATTGCACATTACATAATGCCAAAAGAGGTGCTGGTGCTTAAGAAATTTCATGTATACTTAAATACGTAGATACGAAGACTTTTATTCAATTCTATTATAATTTTCGTTGGCTCATGGGGGGGATTGATCCCCTTAATCGCCCCCCTATCTACGCCACTCACTGCAGAGCGTAGTAAAATTGCGGAAGCTACTTCAACTGATGACCAAATCTTGCTAAACGATCTAATTCGTGACATTTTTACTAAAACCTAAATGTATCTTAAAGCATTCCCTCTCTAGTGCCACAATGCACTTCAATCCAACAATTTTTCCCTTTCCTTATCCACACGAAAAACACAGCTATATTCTTTTATCTCAATTAACAAACTACTCTAAAAGGACATTCCTATCGTGGGAACACAAATCACTCGAGATAAAATTCCTTTAAGACTCCGGTAAACACTGAGCCGCAAAGCGGTACAAAAAAACCTGTTGACAGTTCAATAGAAGCAAAACATTTCAGCAATTCGAAAACGAGATAGAAACCGACCGCGGAACAGAATAAATCCGCTATCATCGCAGGAAATCTTGGCAGTAAACAATACCATTGCACCTGGATCCCTGGGGATAATAAATCATAGGAAAAATCTTGGGGAAAACTTTCCATTTCCATCAAAATCGGTGAAAATCCCAAAGAAAACCCGTCACCGGTCTCGGCTGTTGTCATTGTTGATCTTCGATTGTTGTCTACGAGATGGCAATTGGCATGGTAATAAGGTAGGGTCACAACTTGGTACCGTCCCTGGTAATCAGGGCAATAAGTGCACGTTCTTCTGTCGCTTGCTGTTGCACCGCCGCATACCGTGCACGCCGTTCACAATAATAATTGTGAGTTGCCTCGCGAGTGCATCGCATGCAATCAACCCAGGTGAACTTTAATTAGTGCCGCCGCATCCAGTGCCTTACGGAGTCATTAGAATCATCAGACCTCCCATATAACCACCATAACAACCCAAGTCAGACCTGAGTCTCCAGCCTGCTGCTGCTAATGAGCTGAGTGCAGGTGAGCGCATACCGGCTTTCGGCCGGCAATGTTGCAACAGAACCGCTGCTCACCGATCTGCGATAGACAAATTAAAGGAAAATTTTTAACAAATTATCAAAATGCAAATCACTTGACGTGCACTGTGGGAAAAATCGAGTACAGGCCGGAGCACACCGGCCCGCAACAGGTAAAAGCCAATCGCACGGCGCGCAGACGGGCGGCCAGGTATTGCCTAAGCGCGCGGGATGATTGAGTGCAGCTTATACTCGTGTGATTAATCGTCGAGAGGCGACGTGAACAGCGATTTTGGGCGCGAAACTGCAATTTTGTGTGGATATCATCGTCGGGACTCCAGGCAAATTCTGGGTGGAAATGGAAAATGGCATTCAGTGCAGAACCTGTGTGTGTGTGGCAGCCATCTTCAGTCGGGATGAGGAATTAATCGACGAGCTCTTTACGGGGTGTGGATTGGCGAATGCCTAATCGAATTAGGAGATTACTTGTGAATTTGGATGATTTCAAAACGATTGTGCAAAATGTGGGTTAGAAAGAATTCATTTTTTTTCGCAAGTTTCGCGGCTGTTATTAAAAACACGATTTCTCATGGCGTTTGTATCTTTTGGCAGCAAGGAGTGCCATAATTGCCGTTTTTAGGTTAATTTAATGAGGAAGGCTCAATTGACATTTTTAAAGGTGCCACCAAAAGTTTTGACCTTATTAACACTTTGAAGATTGTGTTTTATGTCGAATTAGAAAGTTATTTTGCACATTTGCGTTTTTATTAGGAGTAAACATGGTCGGTCAGGTCAAGGCTTGCGTGTCACAATATGATTTAATAGCGACAAAAAAATCTCGGTGCTCTACAACAATAGATATGGTCTAAATATTCATAGTCCAGGCGCTGTACCTAGTCAAAATTTTACTAAGACCTGACACTAAATCCAATAGAAATGGTTTTTGGCACACGGGCAGTTTTTGAAGAGTACTTTAAGAAAAAAAATTGTTCTGCACGCGAACACCTAGGGAAACTTCGTAAAATTCCCGGGAAAACTCGGAAAATTGATATTCCATCAATAACTTGGAAGGGGTTGAAAATTTCGATATAATGTATAGAACAAACTTGTAGAGCGTGAAAATCTTCACAAAAAAGGTCTCTACATGTTTCTTCGAAAATTGCTTCCTATGAGACATATTCGAGCGTCGGGGTAAATCTTATGATATCCCGAATTATTCGCGCGGAAATATGAAAATATCAATTATAGCTCATATCAATTTGAGATGAAGTACGGGTGTGTGTGTGCGTACGTATGTGGTCATTTTTTCCTGCACGATATCGCGCGAACCAAAAATGACATTGACTTCATTGAGCTGCCGATCGACGCGAATTACCGAAGTTATAATCTGCAAAGATTTTCATAAAAATCGGTCGAGCCGTTTTTTGTTTGAACGAAGTTCGCGCTTTTTGTACCGCCCAATATCGCGAGTACCAAATATGATACCGACTTCGTTGACGTGCCGATCGGCGCGTATTAACGAAAACATGCTCTGAAAAAAATTTCATAATATTCGGTCAAGCCTTTTTTTGTTATGAAATTTTTTTTCTGGATTCAGCAGAGCGATAGGACGATCTTTTGTCAATTTCCTCTCCTTTTGTTTTGGATCCCCTTTCTGAATTGTTGCAATACCCCACAAAAGCGTGCAGCCGTGATCGTGGTCCCACGGGGCAGGTAACTGATCAACAACACCCCTTGGGAATCTCAAAAAAATGTTTGCCATTTTCCGGATTCCGGATTCCACAACTTTCGCTTTATTTGTTGTTTTGGCGGTAGGACCGAGTAGAGTCTCCATAGTGGCTGAAGCCTGACTGTCAGATCGATCGACGCACGCGCATAGAAATTGTGCAGTGCCGCCACTACACCCAGACGCAAATTCCCTGAGACTCCTAGTCTTTTCCCGCCAACGACACGGATTTAAAAAAATAGTGGTACTTAATTTTGAGACGACCCTCGTACAATATTGGACACTATTCTTTATATGATAGCAGTCATTCTCGTTGAATATTAGTCATAAACAATCCCAGCACAAAATAAAGTATACAGGGAATCCCTGCAAGTCAGTACAGACGGTGTTGCCAGTCGCTACTATGAGCAAGATGTCATTATTGTACATTCAATTAAAGAAAGGGATTCCCCGATTTCGTCACAGTATAAGTAATAAAAAATTCCGTGCTCATTTCGATCGGTCCGAATCGTAGGTGCGACAAAAATAATATTTACAAGATATTATTATTATTTATTGTGACATTTTGCCGCCCCCTAAAGGTGCCCCTGCCGCCCCTACTACGCTACCCATGTAGGTTTTGCCAGATCTCACAACGGAGCCAATGATTGGCCAAAGTATGGCTGTCATCGGTCGGCGAAGGCTCGGAATTTTTATTGGGCCACGCTTGGTACATCGCTGGCAACCGTTAATTTCATATATTTTAAAATATTGATTGAGGCTACAGTTCATGCGTATTTTGAATGTGTTGCTCTTCTACTCTTCAAGAGTGGGTGGTCTAACTAAACTATATCATATATTAAAATAAAATAGTATATTGTCTTGCTAAGTTTTTGAAGACGAGCATATTGATAATGTCGCGTAACTACAATAAAGTGAAAAAGTATAGAGAATTACGGAGAATACAGCACAGAGAAGATGTTAGTGAGAGTTATAATTTGAATAGCGATGAATTTTCACTTATTCAAGTTTAGAGAGTAATATAAAATATTCTATTTTACCTTTTTATATAAAATATTTTATCATTGATATTTCTTACTCTATTTAACTATTATTATAATTTATTAAGGCATTTCATATAAAATATTTGTATAATTATTTTTTTACGTATCAACTAGTTATTAATTTCAAAAAACTAAATTTTTTTATTCTTGGCGGTCTTTGCTGGCCCAGTATCGTGAGCCATTACAAGTGACCAGTATTGGGCCGAAGTTATCATCCAGCAGTTTGCGGTAATGGGCCAGTCATGGGTGGTGTTATTGCGCCATTACTGGGTCACTGGCACCATTACTGGGACAATTGTTAAAACCTACATGGGTACGCCACTGGGGGAAAGTGGACTAGAACCCACTTAGCTTATCTACTTATCTACTGATTTGGGCTTAAAATCTTCCAAGATTAGTTTACATTTCAGATAGAGCAGGCATTAAGTTCTCGTTCAACTACATCGAGGAATTCCTATTTTTCTTCGGCCCGGACATTCTTCTTCAGGTTTGTGAACGTTTATGAGGGCGACGTTCTTAAAAGGAAAAGTCATCCATTAGTTATACTAATTAATTTTTGTTTATTTTCCGCTATCTTGAAATATGTACCATTGTTGTTTGTTTGTTTCATATCTGAAATAAGTAGATGATTATCAACAGATGCAGCTGCAACCAAAGAATACTTTCTTCATCATAACTCGATTTTTTTGTGCACCTAATCCCTGTCATATTCGCCCATCTAATCCCACTAAAATGTATTGAATAACAATACTTAACTTACATAACCCAAGCATTACCTTCAATCCATTTAAATGACACACTTTCCTCTCAATAAACCATTAAAAGAGCAAACTTCAACACTTAAATTACCCGAAGTTTTCCTTTCGTTTGTCAAAAGAAAGAGAGATTTGTGATTTGTAACCAGATACACTTGGTCTAAAGTGTACTTGTTTCTAATGCTAATAGAAAGAAAAACGATTTAAAACAGTACGACTCCATTCATTACGTCGGTCAGTCGCAAAAACATATAAAAACTCTCACTGGAAATCATAATTAATCCAAAGAAGCTCTTAATCGCATGAATTTACAACTCTAACAAACAAATTCCTCCTTAATCCTCATCATCATCAAATCATTCAACTTTCTCGTATAAAAAATTCAAATTAACATCAAACTTGTCAATTACAATTTTAATTAACGTGGGCCGAAAAGAAAGTAAACAGAAACAGAATTCGAATCCGCAACCGACGACCGATGGTGGCCTCCTCATCTGGCACCGATATGCAGCGCAGCCGTGATCCCCAGTCTCTCGTATTCTTTTTCAAACATTGACAGCATTCCCCATTAGCGGATTATCGTTTGGTGCGTTATTAAGTGCGTCCCCGGATCACCATTACCATGACGAGTCGAGTCATACATTGATTGCCGATCAACGTGGTCTAACAATGCCCGTTTCTTATATATCTCAATCACGCACCTGTTGCTGCAGGCCATCACCTATCATCTTGTATTGTGGTTGTCAAAGTTTTATAAGAAATGGATGATGATCATCAGCACGACTGCACGTGAAAAACGCTCGAATGTTGTTGTCTATTACCAGTTTTTTTCCCGCCGTCGCGTCGCTCAATGAAATACTTGCAATGATACCACCTCAGCAGGTACTAAGTGAGTACCTTGATCGCAAACAATACTTAAAGTCGACCTAAGGCCCCGAAAACTTTAGTCTTAAGTCCCCTAAAAAGTCGTGATTTAACAAAATGGACCTCAAATATTTGCCCTGATCTTGCGCAGAAAAATTGTTCGTTGGCTTAAAGTTCATCGTTTAATTTTATGTGTGTGTTATTACCTGACGCGGCGCGTGTTTTCTTCAATTTTGTTCCCCTGCGCAGCGCACTTTTTCCTTCAGCTAGAAAATAAAAGTTATCTCACACCTGATGATACCAAGGTGAAAGAAGATGTTCGACTTTTTCACCTCCAATTATAGACGAATTAAATCTTTTTTTTGCTGTTGTTGTAGTTTGTTTCAGCAAATAGGAAAGAGGATGAAAAATTGCGGTTTTCACTTAGCGCACCGCGCGGAATTGCACATGCGCGGACAGATTTACGATAGGATTTTCTTGTCTGATTTACAAGAAGCACTCTGAAGATTCGTTAGTACACTAAGTAAGACAAGAAATTTATTTATTGTAGTAAAAAGAAGCAGAAAAAAACATTTGTCACAGCGCAGTACACTCTCTGTCGAGTATGTACAAATAGCTGTGTGCTTTTCTTATGTAGGAAGGTCTTCGAAGGTAATCGAATACATTTGTACGAAAAGTTTGCGTAAATTGTTTAAATTGTGCCAATTTTGAAATCTATCAATGCGAATGTTGTGAAAGATTTTTGCGGCTTTATGATGAACTGCAAAAATCTGGGACTTTTCCATTATTTTGTAATTTTCCTTACCGCCGGAGATGAAATTATTATACGGGCATAGAAAAAAATCGATTGTCTTTTAATTGATTGTTTGTAATTGTAAAAATGAAATAGTTATGACCCAGCAAAGATCTGCTGTGGTTTTTCGTTTGTTTTAAAGAAATATGAAGGAAGTAACAATTGTAAAGATTTGTAAATTTCCTGCTTTTAATGACGATTTGAAGTTATTGAGTTATTTTCTAACTTTATAGCAGATTTTCCTACTTAGAGCACCAAAAAAGTTTAAAAGAATTGTATTTTTGGAAAACGTTTAATGAAATTCAATTATCACATTTTAACAGTTTATAAAAAAGCTCACAGTGTCTTTTAATTTATTAATGTTACCGATGGAGCAATGAATTCGATAGTATACGATCGATTTGTGAGTGTCGTCAGTATACGTTTTTTTTATTTAAAAGGCTCTGACGAAACTAATGGTCCAACTTAGGAAATGGAATATTTATTGTAGTGAATTTTGTTGGGGTGGTGGTTCCTTCGGTGCCTAATAACCTTCGTGTACTTCAACCTGTAATATATCAAAGGATAAACTTAGGACTAATAATTAGTCTTAAAATAGCTCTTCGATTTGTATTGCACACTTCCTAAGACGTTATTCGCGCTTTGATAGTATGGCGAAACCTACCCTCCAATGTAGCACAATTACCGAGGACATGCTCAGTAATTTTTTTCTGCCTGGCAACATCTACAGGTGTCGATAAGTATACTCATGACTTAAATGATCATCTCATAATAAAAGACTCTGAGATCGGGTTTTAGTAATCTTTGGATTTTGGTCGAATAGAGTTATTCAGCCTTATTCTGGTTGTCGCGTGACGTGACAGATGTCACTTCGACCTGAAATTGGTAGTCTCATTGTGAATCTGAGAGATTTCTGGCAACTAGATCTACAAAGGATCGTATTCTAATTGTCGCAAGGTGGTGTGTGAAGTGATATTTCCCTCAATACGTTTGTAGGTAACGACAGTTTCATTCCACAGCGTCCCTCATAGTCACGTCACTCGCCAACGAGAATAACCACCAATGACTTTCTTACCTTGTCTTGTATCCGCATGTCTAGTAGCATAAAAAAGCCTTCCTCTTGTCATATCTAAATAGTTTATTTCACGGATATTCCACAGTGAAACTCTGATCCGATAAACGAAGTACTGCCACCTTTTTTTGGGTAGGATATCTTATTATTCTCATTTCAATCACATCTTTCATGGCACTGTTTCACTTCATGACAATACCGCTAATTGTTGAGAGTGTATCCAGTGAATCTATGAATTCCTTTATAAGCTTTGATTACACTATATATTTCCTCTCTTCTTTGGTGAGGTATAGGGTCCAAAAGTACCCCGGCCACTGACTTGGCCTATTGTACTGCACCCCTATACCTCATATTTGTATGCCAGACCGCTTGAACAGGTTCAGCAGTTTGCCTAATGGCTTGTCCCTATGTAGTGAAGGTGCTGACCGGTCACTGTCCCTTTGGCCCGCACGCCAAAAGATTGGGACTTCCCCACAACGATTTATGCAGAAGTTGTGGCAAAAAGGATGAGGAAGACACTGTCTCCCATCTTCTCTGTACAAGTACATGCCCGGCCCTCGCGAGGAAAAGAGGGATCTTCCTTGGCTCACTTTTCCTTGATGGATTGAGTGAGCTGCAAAACACTGGTGTTCCTGACCTCTGTCGCTTTATTAGAAGCTCCAAATGGCTTGAAATAGCCTGAATTTTGTCCCAACACTAGAATGGCATCACTATGAATGGTGTGCCTAAATAAGCTTCCTAGTGAGGAACAGCCATTTCAACCTAACCTAACCTTGTCGCTTAAACTTGATTGTTCGAAGGGCAGACTCATCTTCCTCAGACAAAGCCTACAGGTGGGGTCCTCCGCCCTTCCTATCCTCCATCAATAGAAATTCAGGGCGCAGTGTCCGGCAATCAAGCCAGCAAGTGTTCTGACGTCAAGCCAACAAGTGTAGTCATGTCCTTTCTGCTGCGCCCCGTCAATTCCTTAACCACGTTAAGAGCCAGCCCGGGCAGGAACTGTAAGGCTAGGTTCACACGGCATTGTACTGCACGTTTTTTTGCGGGATAAATCTTACCGAATAAGTAGTGGCGCACCCGACTTGTCAAGCAAACCGAACGAACTTTTAACGTATTCGGTCTGCAGTAGCGCTTATTATAACATTTAACTGTGACTATTCGTTTTTTACACGAATATAAATGTATCGTGTGAACAGCCCACAGTTTGTATAAAAATCGAATACTGCTAAAAACGTACAGTACAGTGCCGTGTGAACCTAGCCTTATAGGGGCCCAATCCAGTCACGGATCTCCAACGTTCCGTATATTTAATTCAGGTCCGATCGGCAAAGGCCCTCTTTACCAAACTAATGACTGCTCCACTAGACGGTTCCGGACCGATGATATAATTGGTCGATAAAAGTCCCATGATTCTGGTAGGGTAGGTCCATCCTAACAGAGCCTCCATATCAAGATAAGGCATTATACGACTGGGTGCGCCCGGTTCCCCAGACAGAGCTGGACTGGCCTACCACGCTACTGGGAGTTTCCCTGTGGGCCGTGCCGAATGTTAAATCAAAAATGTTTCCTCTGAATAATTTTTTTTTGAAAAAAATAAAATTTTCCCACAAAAAAAATAAAAAAATTTCAAGCGTATCACAATTCCTTTAAAGAACACAAATTTCGCGGTCTCCTACGAAATTGCCAATTAGTTTGTTGAAGACTGTTATTTAATAAGGATTGTGTGGAATTAAAAAAAATAATCTAAAAAATTCAAAATGTCAACGAAACGACGAAGAGGTTGGGAGAAACAAAAAATTAAAAACAAGAACTTTTAAATGCGTAGTATAAAAATTGTACAGACATTATTCATAGGAAATATTCCAAGCTTTCTAATTTTGGAAAAAAAAGTATAGGTTAACTACGTAATTTTTGGAGAAAAAAGTAATGAAAGTTGAAATTGTAGTTAAAAAACCAAAATTTTGACTTGGACGACTCATCACTCTGGAAGTTGGTAGGGTTAGTAGTACCAAAACTGGTAAGTAATCCTGAGAGAAGCTAGTCCAAATAACGATAATAGGTTCAAATGACGATAAAGGACTCGTCAGACTTGACCGAAAAGGCCAATTTCTTTTTCACTAAATGTAGGACGTGGAGAACAATTCCCCGTCCAAAAAGTGGAAAAAAATAGTGATGTTGGAAAAGGGTAACGTAATTTTTGCACGGGTTTTAAAGAATGCTCGGATTTTGTTGACAAGTGATGTTTTATGGGGAGAAGCTATCGGAAGCTGAATCCAGAAAAGTTTATTTCATTTAGAACCGGTTCCATTCCATCGAGTTTACTAGATGGTGCTTGTGGCTCTTGGCCGAAGTCTTTTCAAAAAAGGGCTTGACCGAATGTTATGAATTTTTTTTCAAAGCACGTTTTCGTTAATGTGCTTCGATCGGCATCCCAACGAAGCCGATATCATTTTTGGTTTGCGCGATATCGTGTGGGTACAAAAATCACGTACGTCGTTTAAACAAAAAAACAGCTTAACCGAATTTTATGAAAATCATTTTAGATCATGCTTTAGTTAATACGCTACGCCTCAACAAAGACGATATCTTTTTTGGTTCGCCCAATATCGTGCAGGAAAAAATTACTACGGAGTACGCACAAACACACCTACACATACACACCTAGTTCTTCTCATAATTATGCTTAAAGAAAAACTTTTGAAAGCAAAAAAGAACTTTAGTTGATTGTTAAAACAAAATGTATTGAAATAGGCCGAAATTATTGAATTTCGCGGTCCTATATTCATTCTCAGTCCAGCCCTGGCCCCAGAGCAGATCGTTAAACTACAGTGAAAAAAGTACTTTTTCTACGCCTCTGTTAGAATGCAGGCATTCTGATATTACTTTTAGTTACGGAATTTGCAGCATTCCACACCCGTGTGGAATATTCATTCCATCACTTGTTATGGAATGAATACTAGTGGCGACATCTGTTCCTCGTAATCCAAGAATATGATTTATTAATTAAAGAAAAAAAAGATTTAATTATTAAAGAAAGAAAAGGATTGTTTCAATAAATAAACAATCAATGATGTTCTGATAGAATATTTTTGCTTTAAATAAACTATTCAATTATTAAATTGCAGAAAATATTTACTACGTATACATGAGGAGTTGAATAGTTGAGTTGAGGTTGAGTTGAATTTTCGACAATCGACAAAATTCGACAAAAATCACAAACAAAACACAGAAATGCTACTGTCAAATAAATTCAACTACTCAACTACTGAGATCGTGTCTATATGCATAATTTCAACTCAACCCAGCTAGCAGAGCTGAGTCGAGTTCAGTCGACCCTATCTCAACTCGACTCGCGTCTACATGCATTTGAACTCGGGTTCAACCTGGGTTCAACTCATCATGTATACGTAGTAAATAGCATTTTTTATTAAATTTTGCGGCGGCCATCTATTAACAAATTATAAAATTACAAAATTGTTATGAATGAACACTCCTTACTAATATGTTATTTAGTGTTGCTGTGCCTTATACATTATATTTTTGACAGTAGCTTTACATTAGGTATGTTTTTCTGTGCAAAATATTAATAAAAACTAATTAGAGGCGTAGAAAAAGTATAGTCTGCAACACGTTTTGAATGGCATATTCCGCACTCGTGGACCGCCACCCTCGCCCTCGGCTCGGGTGCCAAACTTCCACTTGTGCGGAATATGCATCATTCCAAACTTGTTACAGAATATCCTATTACATCTTGGCTTAAATCGGTGTGCTTCCTACTACCGTCGTTTGTTATTTCTACAGAGAGCACTACGACGAAGTGGCGATTGGATTTTCCCACCTCACTATTTATTTACTATTAGCTTTTAGAGCTCCTTGCTTGTCTGAAATTCGTCGGCCTCGAAAGGCTAAGGATTACGACGCCCGACTACCATCGCAAAGATCCGTGGTTGGAATCCATTCCGCGACATGGCCCTTCGTGTTTCCTTCTCTCCTGCATAGATGGCATTCCTTTTTCTTGTCTTCCCTCTTTACAGCTGCTGCCAGTAAGTAAGGAAGCCATCTCCTGTTCGATCACCGAAGTCAAGTTCTCTCAGCTTCTAGTCTTGCTAGTTCTTACCAGTTTGCTATACGTCCTTCGATTCTTTTTATACGCTTTATATTAGCTTCACCTGCATGTTGTGTGTTGTGTGATGATACAAAATGTAAACAAATCTTGCAATTTGATTTTGACCCACTTCCATATAACAGATCAACTTCAAATTTTTCCCATATGTAAAGCTCGCGTGACAATGCAATCTGACCATTTTGTAAAACAATCAAGATGGCTGTTCGAATTTTGCAATTGTGCTCCCCGATCCCCGACATGGGTATCAAATGAAAGGGTATGACAAGTACAATACAATTAGCTATGTAGCGTCATTCAAAATGGCGGCCAACACAAAATGGCGGATTACCTTTTTCTTTACAACTCCTCGGTATGGGTATCAAATGAAAGGATATGACAATTAGAATACTATTAGCTGTGTGGCGTCATTCCAAATTCAAAATGGCGGCCAAAACAAAATGGGGGATTACCGTTTTTTTTACAACGCCCTCGGTATGGGTATTAAATGAAAGTGTATGACGAGTATAGTACAGTAAGCTGTGTGAAGTCATTTTAAATCTAATATGAGGGTCACTACAAAATGGCGGAAAACATATACCTAATAGACTAAAAAGTGGAAAATAAAAAATATAGTTTAAAAAAAACTAAAAAATACGCTTTTATTTTAAAATGAACTAAAAAGTGAAAAATAATTTTGAATGTAAAGTTATTGCTCCAGCCAGAATTTTTTTTCCGACGGTGAGTATCCGTAGATCAAACTTCTTCAGAACGTCTCCGTTTCTCTACTCTCTTTTTGAAGTTATTTTGACGAAGAAGGTCTATCTAGCGGAAGGTAGTCTATGATTGTGGCGACTATATTATATGGGTAGCCGTCCTCTGAACCATTCCCAACTTCATAACATTATGGGTCCTGCTCAGAACTTGCCAGCGAACCATCTTTGGCTTGAGACCCGAATCTCTTGCCGAAGGTGTTTTGACAAGCATAGAAAGCTATGAAGGCCTTCTTTATGCTCTCCTCGATGTTCAACTTCTAGTTGAGTTTCTTGAGGTCTTGAATTAGATCCAGAAATTTCACGCTGGAGGATAGAGTGAGTATATACTAATGTACTTCTCCTCGTTTCAAATTTGAATTAAATGTTAGGTAGGCCAAGTACGTGGTCGAGTAAACAAGCGATTTTTATATTCATGTACTTTCGCAGTCAATAACTAAAGGTTCATCCCAGCACTCCCCAGCCCCTTTCTAATCTGTCCTATTCTTCTCCTGTTCTTCTATCCTTCAAACTAAGCTTACTATTAATAATTGCACCATGACCTGAAACACATGACAGACTACTAGATTCCTAAGCTTGGGTTTTCCACATTAAAAAAATACTGTCCCGAGTTTACTCTACTAAGTCATAGCTTTTTTTAGTTCATTAAAATGTGCTTTTTATGGAAATAAGTTTGAAGAAAATAAAGAAGTTGAAAAAAATTTGAAAATAATGAACAAAACCCTAAAAAATCCTTAGTTGATAAGTTCGCGGAATCTGTTATGTAAAAATGGCAGAAAAACATAACTAAATACTAAAATATTTGCATTTATAATTACTTTTCTAGAAATTTATAAATGTCTGTTTGTTTATTTATTGAGTGACTTACGATATTCGCTATCACTCGAGACTAGGAAGTTATCATTAACACAATCTCTTGTCATCTATTTTGATATATATGTAAATTCAACCTACACTCAAACTTCTCAGATAGACCTATCATCCTTCTTAGCCAATTAAGTGATGATATACATCAACGGTTTGTTTACTGCTTTAAGTGTTTGTTGTTATAAATCTTAGATAAATCACTTTAACCTATCACCAATTACTTACAGTAGGCACAGCACACTTCTCTTTCCTCCATAAAATTAATTTAATTTAATTTTCAGATATAACACACTAAAAAATCGCACATAAAATTGCATAATGTTGGCATAATAACAAATAGACATGCATAATCCGCCAAAAAATCTATGACATAATCGAGACCATCAAAACAGTGCAGAAATCTATGGTCTGAAGTGGATTTCCTACAATTTTTGTTTGTTTTTTTTTTGTTTGGTCAAAATCGCAAAATTTTCGTTGGTGCTTTTTATGTTGTTAATAGAGTTCAGCAGCCGCGCAGTCATGAATGCAACTCGGATGGAAAATAGCATAATAAACACAAGATTTATGTGTAATGAGGAGCCAAAGGCCAGAAAAGCATTGACCGTGTAATTAGTGCTAGTTGAGTAACTATGGCCAAGGCACAGACATAGAGAGAGAAATACTCGTATAGTAATTGCCGAAGAAACCTATTGTAAATTGCGAGTGCGCTAAAAGTGAATTTTTAGTTGCACTCCATCGAGACTTACGATGCTCAACCCAAGATCTGCATCTCACTTTAGTATATTATGAGCAAGAGTTTAAAGTGAAGGTCGGCCTCTGCTGATCGATGTGATGTTAACGTGGTTATCACATATGTGATAAATTGCGCATGCCTTAACGATTATGCCGCTGTCTAGTTGAATGGCTGATGGCTTTCGCTGACGGTTCAGATATGATGCGGTGTGATCGTTAATCATATTATCTAAACTAGAGATTTCCTACAAAATTTCCGGTGCAAGAATTCATCCAAAGCAGACACCAAACAAATTTAATCTCGCATCAACAAATCCCAATGCAAATTCATACAAAATTGCCCAAATTAAACCATTAAATTGGACCTTTTGATGTGACCTTACTTCAATTTGTGTGTGGATCATCTACAAAAATCCCCATTCATAAAACATGGAAAATCTTAAACGATCCTAAAATCCACTTCGACCCATCATGAATGCTTCTCGACTCTCGACACAGAGGAGAGCCACTTTTGGAATGGAGTTTGTTAAATGAAATCCAGTAATTTACTTCAAATTATCCGCGCATAATAAAATGATTATCCGCTATTACGGACCGTTACCTGTCCAAATAGGAAAAGATTACATGAGTATGCACACCTGTGGACGTCAAAAGCCACCATGAACAAATAAGAGTCTTTGGGATATTTACCTTCGTCTATTCGGAACCTGTGAATGTAAACGATGTCGACCTGAAGACGCTAAGGAATCTCTTGTTAAGCTGCAACCAATTTGCCATGAGAATTGCTCTGGTTAAACTTTTTTATATATCATTAAAAGGGAGGGGGGGAGAAGATGCAGTATTATTGCACACGCGATTATTGTTATTAATAATATTACGACTGCATACAGTTAACGGTGGAATTCATATGATAAAAGATGAGAACAAGATTCACATGTAATTCTCGTTCGTTTTGCATAAAAAGTGCACTGAACTTTAATTTGCGAGTGCACAATGCACACGCATGCCACAGCGCCCAAGGGCATTTCTGAGTGCCCATACTGTGCAGCATGCAGCAGGGCTCAAGCTCGCATTTAAAATTCACCCCCTTTTTTCTAAGGCAGGCACCCTTAAGGGGTGGTAGGAAGTGCGTTGTATATAATTGACGTTGACAAAAACTTGAAACTGACTCACACTCACCGCTGCCGTTTTGACGTCGTGAGGACCCGTTGTTGTTGTTGTTGTTTCTTATTGCGTTTTAAGACCAAAGCACAAGTTTTAAGAGGGGAGAAATCGATACTTTTCGGCATTTTCCAGCTGACAGAAGGGTGTCCCATATGGAAGGAAGATACTCAAGGGATGTTTTGTTGGTATTGCCTTAGGTAAAAATCTGACGGAAATCTTAATGTGTCCATAGGGGTTGTTTTTTGGATGGGGAAATTTGCTGTTGATCGATATTAAGGGATTTTTGTAAGTGTTAAGCGTTGCCAACTTAATTTCTCAAACTTGGAATTGTATGTTCACCAGATTTTGAAACTGTAGTTCAAATGAAAAAAATCCCCGAGTAAAAATAAAACTCGTCCGCAGCTAGCCTGCATCAGGTACGCACTAGCACGCATGGTGCCACAGCTAGCACGCATAGCGAACAAATGCGCACGGCACATTTTACTAGGGTTTTCTTCGTCCTCTACAATTTTTTAAAGGAATACAGGCGATTTCGTGCATCCCTGTGGCGGGCGAGTTTTATTTTTACTCGGGAACAAAACTAGCACGCACACTCCCGCCACAGGGATGCACGTTCGCTCCACAGGCATTCACGCTCCCGCCACAGGCATCCACGCTCCCGCCACAGGTATGCACGAAATCGCCTGTATTGCTTTAAAAAATTGTAGAGGACGAAGAAAAGGGGCAACTATCTTGGTGACCATAAAGGGTGCCAATAGCATACTCAGTAAAAAAGTTCTCGTTCGATTGCGTAGGTCAAGCACCGTTGGAAGTGGTTAGTGTTTAGCTGGGGGACTGCTTGGGAAAACTATACTCGCGTTTGGAATGGTTTATGTCGATGCGGATGTATTTATAAATGTTCATGCCTGAATTTTTAGATTTTCATTTTCGTGCCAGTGGATGCCTCTAGCGAACAAATTTTTAGATTTTCGTGCTTGTGTAGGGAGCGTTCATTCCTGTGGCGGGTGCGTGCATACTTCTGTGGCGTCTCTATTTGTTCGCTATGCGCGCTAGCAGCGGTCGTGTGCATGCTAGTAAGAAAATTAACCAACTAAATTATTTTTACTCGGGTCTACTTAAATTTAGTTGTTCATAAAAAGAAGAAATTTCGTAACGAATGTAGGCTGAAAAGTTTTAGGCCTAACATCGAAGCAAGTATTCTTACAGAATTTAACTTGTAGTTTCTTAAATCTTACCTGAAATGCTGACTCAAAAATTTGCAATAGTATATCGTCTGGTTTTAATTAAGTCAGGCTAAAAACATTTCTCTCAAAGCCACGTCATATTCTTTTGTTTTCTATTCAGAAGTCCTAATATAAATAATGAAGGCTCCTATTTACAATTTGATGGTATCTCGGAGCAGATTTCCAGAAACCTATTTTCCCACCATGAGTATGAAATCGTTGTTGCGTGGGATTTCAACGTTCAAATTGGAGTTACTCAAATGGCACCAGTGTTTTTAGCAAAGACGTCGACATTAATAATAATCTACATCAAACTGTAGATTGGCCTATCAGAGTTCCTGGTGTAACAGACCAATTTCTGGCTTGCGGTACTCCGTCATTGTAAACTCACGTTTCGGCAACTCGGATCCCAGCCTAGTCAGCCTTTATTTCTCATATAGTGATCTTCTGCTCCAACGAACAAACCTCCGAAAAAAACTTTCCGGCAAGATTGGAGAGCCAACTGTCTGGGGCTTTTTTTTGCTTCGTCGAAGTCACTGACTGGGATTTGTGTTTTCGTAGTAAGAACGCCATATCTGCCGCCATCGGCGTTACCAAGGTGATATGGACGTGAACGCATTTGTATTCCTTCTATCAAATCAATATAGACTAAGCCGACGAGATCTGTACGACCGATTTACTAAAGCTAAAGGAGCCGTCTACACAGTGTACAGGCATTCTCTCGTGACTGCATCATCTTACTTCTGATCTTTAGCTTTACAGCTGGTTTTTAATACTAACGCTAGCAGTTAAATTTCCAGCTTTTGATAAGATTTTTCAAAAAAAATTGCACCGTACCCACAATCACTTTTTTTCATTTACAAAGAAGAAGTGATAACACAAAGCAAATCCCAGGCCAATTTACTTGCACCTATGTTTGTTAGTCCGGGGAAATTAGCATTTAAAGGAGACAAAATTCGGAAATGGCTGAAAATTGGTCCACAGCTTCCTTGGGACTTTTCAAGAAAACAATTTCGGAATCACAAAAAAAACAAAATGGCCGCCGGAAATATAGCGGTTTTCCGGTGTATTCCTTGTATCTCTGTTTCTATAAGTTGTACAACCCCGTACAAAGGCCCTAAATGTTGACAATGAAATTCTCTACAACTTTAGTTCTTACAAACATGTTGACCCGATTAACCCTTTCAAAGTTATTCAAGGTCAAAGTTATCAAAAACCACTTTTTGGCCAAAAATTCACTCAAAAACTCTTTTTTTCGAAAAATTATTTTGATGAGTCAATACGAAAGGTTATTGCCTACAAAAAAGTCCTCTTGTCATTTTTACGAAAACTTAACCCTTTCGAAGTTATTCAAGGTCAAAGTTTCAAAAAATCAGTTTTTGATCAAATGACTCAGAAACTGATTATTGAGAATTTTTTTTTGTTCTATTTATACAAAAGATTATTGCCTACCCTAATGACACCCTTGCCATTTTTTCGAAAACTTTTCGAAAAAATTTGCAAAAATCAATTGTTTGTGATTTTTTGGCCAAAAAGCGATTTTTGATAACTTTGACCTTGAATAACTTCGAAAGGGTTAAGTTTTCGAAAAAATGTCAAGAGGCTTTTTTGTGGGCATTACGTTTCGTATTGACTGATCAAAACAAATTTTCGAAAAAAGCAGTTTTTGAGTGAGTTTTTGGCCAAAAAGCGATTTTTGATAACTTTGACCTTGAATAAATTTAAAAGGGTTAATCGGGTCCCCATGTTTGTAGGAACTAAAGTTGTAGAGAATTTCATTGTCAACATTTTGGACCCTCGTACGGGGTTGTACGACCTATAGAAACCGAGATACAAGGAGAACGCGGGAAAAACGCGATATCTCCGGCGGCCATGTTTTATTTTTTATGATTCCGAAATTGTTTTCTTAAAAAGCCCCAAGGGAGCTGTGGACAAATTTTCAGCCATTTTGGAATTCTGTCTCCTTTCGAGCGTTTTTTTTTTTGCTAATTTCCCCGGACTAATTGTTTGCCGATTCTTAGCAAAATGATTTTTGTCTTAGTGTGTTGCTCTCATCCTGACCGACTTGAAAGTCTGTATTATGGCACAGAGGACTCGCTATTTGACCGTCTCCCGTTAGCTCCTTTCACCCTCAGTAACCCGGGGGCATCGCGGGTAGGAGAGATTAGGACTTGCTAACAGAGTTCCTAGGTTTTCATTTGCAACGACTCTTTTCGGGTTTTGATAGAAGTGAAAAATCGGGTGGATGCCACCTTTCGAGGCCTTTGTTAGCCGTTCACTTCACGACCTGTCGCACAAAACAGAGTCCGCCCTATGTCCCAAGAGCAACTAAAGGAGCATTAGACGAAGAAGACCACTTCCAGTTCAGTTCATCCATAACCCTATCCTTTATTTGCAAGTTCAATGTGATGTCAAAGCAATTGCAAGGCCGATTTACTAGCATCTCTGTTGGCCTTCAATACTTGTTTACCTGACACTATTCTACCAACCGCCGTCCAGTAGTGCCGCGTCAATCAACCCACTCAATGGACAAAGCTTTCGTCAGGACTCGCGAAGTGTACAGGTGTCCCAAAAACTTGACTTCAATAAATCCACTAACCTCAATACATCTACTACCTATGAGCCTCAATAAATGCGCCTGTCCTTTACCTAAATCTCTACGCAAACTTTTTCGGGTGTCATACTTCACCGGAGATTATTCTGACTCTTGGAAAATAGCGCAAGTACAGCCCATACCGAAAAAGGTGATTCTAACAACCCTTTAACTGCATCCCAAAAACAAGTATACGCTTGCTTTAGTACGTCTTGTCTGCTTGCTCTAGAAGCTTTTGACAGAGTATGATACCCTGCTCTGCTACCTAAATTATAATCAATTGGCACTGACTGACTCCGCGATCGTGAACTCATGTCCACTTAAATGAACAGGGATACTCATTCTTGATTGGCCGGCAAGAATCATGGTGGTCTCAATGCTTCCAAAACGAAAGACTGTCTTATTTGTAATAAAGCCTGCTTTATTTGTAATAAAACGCGCCAAAAACTCCCAGGGTGGCGTAGAAAAGAGTTTGTGCGCCAAAGAAATTTCTCAATTATTTATATGAACATTTATGTGATCGGCGCTAAATAGCGGCTAAAGTATTAATGTTAGAAAAAAATGTTTAAAGTAAAATTTCTACAGAATTTTATAACAAACAAATTTTTTGATATAAATTTTCGTCTTAAATAAAAAGTTGACGAGATATTTGTAAAAAAACTATTCTTAATAAGCGTTTAAGGTGTAATAAATCCATAAATATCAACTTTACAGGAAAAAGTTAAAATAAAAAATGAGGGCAATGAAATTGCGCACAAAAAAGCGCCATAACTCGTGCAA
The DNA here is from genome assembly GCA_963855945.1 of Thereva nobilitata. Lineage (NCBI taxonomy): Eukaryota > Metazoa > Arthropoda > Insecta > Diptera > Therevidae > Thereva > Thereva nobilitata. The sequence goes on from OY979697.1 coordinate 88,565,123, forward strand.
TATTAGCCCCACGTAAAAAATGATTATAACAAAAATTATAGATAATCGTGTGTTCTATAAGTCTTTCGCAGGATTTTTTCATGTATAATAACCATTAACGAAGTATAGTGCAAAGAAAGTGATATATAAAGTTTGAATCACTATTTCTCCGTAGATATTGACTTTACAAAAAAAATGCTAAACAAAAAAGTTAAATCAATTATTTATCTATAAAAAAGATATACATTTTTGTCGTAAAATGCATAGTTTATGAGATATAGAATTAAACGCGTTTCCCTTCACTGTAAGTTTAGCAAAAGGGTGGGGATGTCGCCACTTTAGATTTAAGCTTATAAATATATATAAAATTATTTGGTAAAAAAAATCACGTGCGGTATTTTTCGCAAAAAAAAGTACCTATTTATTGGACTATAGATCCTAACCGCGCCTTGAATATACAACTCGTTTATTTGGCCCGTCACCCTGTTTGTTAAAAATGCAAATAACCGCCTCATTTATTTTCGCAGTCACAATTCCACATGCGTTCATTTTTCTTCTTTAATGGCGTGGTCTCTACCACAGCGATTTGCAAGAAATTTTTGACGACCAAGAACTCCCAACCCTTGTAAAATTCAACAGACTAAAACTAGCCTGCAAGTAATCCGGATGGAGGATAACAGTATTCCAAAACGGCTCATAGTAGCAGAAATTTCGAAAAATAGACCAGTACGCTAGTGTTGAGCCGGACTTACACGAGGCAGTACATTTGTGCCTTACACGATGTAAATTGTACTGAGGCCTCAGTTTTTGAAGTGAAAACTTCTATTGGGCACTTGTTGGCCTGGGGAAAAAACTAAAAACTCGACTTTGAAAATACAAAATGTCGGCGCCAATATGGCGGGTGAATTTTGCAAATGTGTTCTGAATCCATTGAATATCGGTATCGGGAAGTTTTGAACGCCACAAATGACGAATCTGTGGTAAAAATTTGAAAATTCAAAATGGCGGTGCCAATATGGCGGTACGATTTTGGCAATTACCATTCGATTTCACTGAAAATCGCTATTTGGGGGGTTTAACGTCGGAAAATATGAATTTGTTGTCAAAATTAGAAAATTCAAAATGGCGCTGGCATAACAAATCACTTCACCAGAATTTTGTAGAAAGGAAAATCCAAAAATGACTGAATTAATACTAAAAAGAATACAATAAAAATGGATAAAAAAAACTTAAGTTAAATGGTTTTATTTTAAATCATAGCTGTACCAAAAACTATAAAATAATTAGAACACAAACATGGACCGTCTTGAGATTCTGACGTCTGGTAAGAAATCTTGCAATAGTAGCAGTGTTGTCTTCTCATGTCGTATGCCAAAGGACGCTGCGTCAGCAGATTAAGTAATAATCTGGGACTTTTAACAGACTAAAATAAAAACATGGGGCGCATAAAAACCGGTATAACGACTGTATAATAAAATAAGAACGACTTGTCTAGAAAAATGTGTTTCCAAGTCCGCAAAAAAAATATTTCAAATGCGCCCTTATGTACTACGTACTATGTATTATGTACTATGTACTAATCACTATGTACTATGTATTATATGCTATGAACTATGTATTATATATTATCTATTATATTTTTGTTTTTCTTAGTTTATTGCGACATCAAGTAAAAATAAAATAAACTTAAATGGAATATTCATAGACAAAATTTATTGATCCTTATCCTCCTGTAGAGCTAAGATTGATTTGGAAATATAGACTGGCCATAGAAGTTTTCACTTCCAACGTGTGGTCCTATGCACACCAATTTTTTTTAAATGTCGCGCTTCAAAAATAATGTCCTACTGGTATATGAGCGTGTATCGAGATAAATGAAGCGAGGTGTGATTGTAAATTACGTAGTGGAGAGACATTTTCGGCCGTAAAATATCCAATTTAAACTAAGCCGTCGTGAGATTGTAAATACGAACTGGATGGAGAGACATTTCTTAAGGCCGCCATACACGGTCAAATTGGATGTACATCCATGCTGTACCATGATTTTCATCAAACCTATGCGCGCATCGAGTTTTGATCGGCCGACCGACTCACAATCGATAGTTTTACATCCGCAGTTTGATGTAGGGCATCCAATTTGACCGTGTATGGGGGCCTTTACATTTTTCGAGGGAGTGAAATTTTGTACTGGAGAGATAATTCTTACATTTTTCGAGGGAGTGAAATTTTGTACTGAAGAGACATTTCTTGTTTCTTTTGCGGTAGCAAAATTTCTAACTTCTGGAGGCATAGATTTCTTACTTACCTACTTTAAGGCAGTTTAATGCATATTAGAATTAAACTTGTAAAAATTCTCTTCATTGATATTTATTTTCTTCCTTTTTTAATTTGCTTGTTTTTTCCATTTTGGCATTACAATAGCACCTCGCCTCATTTGAAGTATGACATTGTACTGGCTCGAAAGAAAAAAGAGGCACCTCTTACAAATTCATTTTATAATCGTGTCCTACCCAACACTATAGTACGCATACCCAGAAAGAGATGTATAGACTGGCGGCTGACTCGGAACTGGATATATGCTGCAAGAGACCGTCTAATTTGGAGAAATCCCCTAGAGAAGACCAAGGCTCGATTTAAACTACAGCGAATTGGAAATGTGTACAAATTTAAAAATATATATTTAGAGAACAGGAATAAATTAAATCAATTTCTAAAGCAATTTACTCAATTTTGGTCACAATTTACGTGATGATACAAAGTTATTGCCATAAAGAACTACTCCAGGAACATATCGCGAAGTCGACAGCACCTTTACATGTTTAAAAACTTTTACATTTATTTTTTTTTGATTCTGTCTTAATTTTGTCACGATTTTGTTTTAAATAAAAAAATTTAAATCGTGGTCGTACTACCCACTACCCTAACGCAAATTTCATTCTGGCAACTCCACCACCACCCTGAAACGATATATTTGTAAAATTCCTTGCGCACATCACGACAATGTCAGAATGAAAAAAAACCCACCCCTTGCTCAAGGGAAATTTCTGTTTCAGTGTAAACGAAAGTTCTACCCACAGTGTTCGATCCTTGTGTTATCCGTGTTCGCAAAAAAAAATCAAAAATAAAAATTTTATTGAAATTTGGTTCAATAAAATGCTGAATTTTATCCTTAAAATGTTTAATAATATTTACCAAAAATAATAAATAGTTGAGATTTAAAAAAATCTTCTAAAAAAAAGTGCTGTGAACAAAAAGAAAATTTTTAGCGAGAGAAAAAATCGGTTTCGTATGTATCACACCACCACCACCACCCCCCAGCATCACAATCACTGTTCCCTGGGATAAATCAATGACGATCAAGGACGTTTCTGATAGTGCAGTGCGACAATTCTACGCCTACATTTTTATAAATAATTGAACAAAACTAGAGACTTGCACATACAATTTAATTAAATTTCTTTTATTACTTTTTTCCTTCTAAAAAAAATTCCAGGAGAAGTTCAACCTCGTAAAAAATTCGACCTTGAACATTTCTTAATCTCATCAAATAATTTCTTAGAAGGAAACATGAGTCTTGTCGGTGTGTTACTTTCCATATGATATGCAAATGGTGATAAATTACAACAAAATAAGTAAAAGAAAAAAATTACAAAACTTTCAGTATACTTCTCGCGTGCTCGTTGTACGAAATTAATTTAAGTTAAGTCACAGTCAGGGTCAGAAAAACAAGCTGCCTTCAGCAATTATCATATAGGAGAGCAAGAAGCTGTTGCTTTAATTAATACCAACCGTAATTAGCAACCGGTGTCTAATTACTCACTGACTCCTGCCCCATATTACGATGACGAATACAACGTCGCGGTAACGACGTTTTTTGAATCATATACAATTTTGTAAGATGCCCGAAGTCGAAGCACACACAGTTGACACTTTTCAATGTAAATTTGCATCTCAAAATGCCGCATTCAAGATCTGGCATAACTCAGAAATGTCATGTAGTTTTCTACTATGGCGAGTTAGCGAGTCTGCGACAGTCATTAGTTTAGTTGACTTGCAATTTGCATGTCTATTTATCAAAGACAGTAGTTGATGCCGGTGATTTGTATATTGGACACACAGACGAAGTTCGCAACTTTTATATTAGAGACAAGTTTTGCCTTTTACTATATGTAAAAGTTGTCATGTTTGCACTTGAGTTTTATCACTTGGGTGGAGGTGTTTTCTATATGGCAAACTAAATATGAATAATTCTGTTCACTTGAATAGCTTTTGGGAGTTATTCTTTTTAAGAAAAAAATAAATGAATAAATGCTGGCATTGAAGTGTCGAGCTTGTGGGCTAAATCTGGTTGACGTGAGGTAATATGTTTACTATTTTATTTAACCACAAAAAAATTCCCAACAAATCAATAACTTTCATAAGTGTAAATTGGTTTTTACACTTTGTTTTTTCTTTTTATTTTGTGTTTACAATATTTTGAAATAATATTGCGTAAAAATTACTAAATTATTAATTAAGTTTACACACCAGAACATATGTTACTTTAAGCTGTCAAATTGTAAGTTTGTGTAACATATGTGCAATGTAAACAAGACTTAAACAAACTCACAATATTTTTATTATAATACTGGAATTACTTTCTACTAAAAATTACTTTTAATTTTAAAGCAAAAATTCGAATTCCAATTATTTTTCTACTCAATTCGGAAATTAGCAATAAAAACACCGGATATTGTGGTGAGAATACCCATATTGAGGCGGAATTAAATTGCGTTAACTATTTTTAGATTTATACAAGGACTAAACGAGATATTTATTTTGGATATATTTTTCCAAGAGATTTCTTTAAAAAAAATAAAGGTTACACACTTTTTGATTTTTATAGATAGATAATAAAACACAGCTGGACTGAGTGAAAAATAGTTTATGTGGGTGCACATTGTAAGACTGATTGTCCTCGATTATTTTATTTTTAAATTTATTTTTCTCTAATTTCAAAGTCTATTAAGGTGCGTTTACACTTACAAGAAATATTGCCCAAATATAGCTGAAAATAGTTGCATCTACACTACACTACACGCAAGAAAGTTTGCTGCAAACGGTTTTCAAATCTAGTGCAACATTACTTGCCGCAATTTCTTGCAGTACTGTTCACACATGTACAGTAATTATTCAAAATGTCATTTAGTCATTTCATGTTAAAAATGTCTTGCCAACAAATAAGGTTTGCTGCTGCTATAGTTGTGGTTAATTTATTAAAGAAAAAAATTAAAATTAAATCACGCAAGCGAAAAGAATGGGTCAGAAACTGGATTGGCCGGCGGCAAGAGTTAAGGATTCCACCAACTTTTATTCAAAGAGTTGAAAAGTGAAGATTCTTTAAAAAAAATTATGGAGATGGAATTTTTAATATCTATTAAATTGTGTATCGCCCAGCTGAGAACAGCTACTTCATCAAGTGAAACACTAGAGAGTCAGGTTTCTTGCTACAATATACATATCCTACATTCGGCCTCTTCTCTTATCGGAACTTATCGGTGATGACGCCGTTTACTCCACTATCGATCCTTTGAGCCACGTACCGTAGGAATTAGTGATTGCAATCCGGCACGATTTGCAATGCGGGCGGATTCGGCCGTATTAAAGCCAGTCCGGTCGAATCCTGACTAATCCGGCCGCATTATTACTTTGCTAATACGTTCATCTAATCAACATGTATTTGCTCATTATGGCCTAAGCAAAAGTAGCTAAAAATTATATTATTTCAAATTGACAAATAAAACGTTTATTTTAATGTTGGAAAATCAACTTTTTATTTATTCATAGGTAGGTTACCAACTTCGACACATCAAGTAGTCGTAGATAAGTCATCAAGTAGTCGTAGATAAGAGACAAGTACTTTCCTCTGACTCCCTCAATTGTATACGTATGAGTTGTTGGCAGTTCGACACAAGTTTACCAACTTTAACCATCACACTTATGTCGTCAGTTGTTATACCAATTCAGTATCAAAGTCAATACCAAAGCACGTCAAGCGGTCTTTTACCAAACTAACAGCGTGCTCAAACAAGCAAACTTTTGACCTTTTTTCTTGAGATGCTCAAGTTCAATTATCACATCAGCTTTTACAGTATCGGTAAAATGTGAAACTACAGATCGTGTTATGTGAATTTTGCAGTGGATATCCGCACTTTGAAAACAAATATCTCATATCTGGAGATTTACAAAATGAGCTGAAAGTGTAAGCATCCTTGCAGACTATTCTGGAAACTATAGTATCCATATCCCTTTGCTTTTTGAAATAACTGTGAATAAGGTTATTTTTCTTATTTCTTCCTCGCCAATAATTTCAATTGTTTCTTACTCATTCTCGTGTCGCTTTTATGTGGATGTAGATGCTTTACTTAAACTGTTGATTGTAATATCAGAAGCTAATCCAGATACTAGTAATTCCCCCGGAGTCAACCGTCGACTGAATATACGGAGAGAAATTTAGAACTGTGGGAGTTCAATGCAGCATTAAACTGTTAGAGCCAACTTGCACGCGAGTTTCCCGCTATTTTGCACGGAAACACCTACTCGCGCCGCGTTTTTTCGGTTCCGACGGACGGATCCGATAGATATTGCCGGATCCGGTAGGTATAGCCAAATGGTACCGGATCCGTCGGATTGTCGGATCCGCCGGACCGGATTCCAATCCCTAGTAGGAATGTAGCAGCACTGACAAAATTATATCGCTACTATTATAGCGACTGTTAAAAAAACAGGTACATAATAATGCAAGCAGAATTTATAAATCTTACTTGTTTTATTTTAAAAATATAAAAATTAAAAAATGAAATCATAGGTGACTCGTACCATTCATATATTTCAATAAGTTTTTCTACTTCTTCCTTAGCTTTTCTCATTCCATCTTGCGCAACACCGAAATAGTTTTCAATCTGATTGAAAGCCTGCAATAATTATGACTACTAGTATCGCCCATTGGTCGAAATTCGACCCTCTCTCCCTACTCTTCTCTCAATCCGTTCCGTTAAAGTTTGACGTCTACGCATTTCAAATAACTCAGTAATAATTTAATTGAACTATTACCACTTTTTAATTTCTCTATCAGTTCTAAACAAATAAAAATTGTTTTAAAAAAGTGTAATTAAAAACTACATTATCATCTAAAATCGCATCTTTGAACAAAACTTTCTTCATTGAAAAAGCACCATCGCTTACCGTGATATTTTGATAATAATTTACACTTTGTTTTATTATTTATTTTTTTTAATTAAAATTTGCCGGGACGTAAGAATCTCCACAGAAAGAAAAACCTTCGCACTACGGCAAGAAAAGTGGCACAACTCAAAAATTGGCTGTTTTGAGTTATTGCCGCCAGGTGACTGTTGGCACTTTTCTTGCCGTACTGCGATAGTATATGCATTTATTTCTAATCTAATTTGTTGAAACAAAAACAAAAACAAACAAAATTTTGAAATGCCAATTTGATTTGTTTAAAGCGTAGTGAAAAGGAAGTACGGCAAACTTTCGCTAAGCAATCTAGGCTCATGAAATTTAGTCGATTCACAAACCTTAATAACAAATTTTTATATTCGCCTGTTTATATGCTAACCGTAATTTCTACCTTATATGGTTGTTGTCCTTTTATCATTTTATATTGGGAAATGCAGTACTCATTTCTGAGTGACAGAATTGAGATAAATGAATAATTCTTGTTTTGTGCACACCTTTACGACTCCGACTTCCATATAAAACCAGTTTGAGGAAAATCGGTTTAGTGGAAGTCGCATAAAGTGCTGTACAAAAAAATTGCTTGCGTATTAATATATAGATTCTTTTCTCGATAAGAATATCTCTCGCACTAACTCTGTAATCGATCTAGGAGTTAGGTTAGAAAGTAAGTTGGATTTCTCCACCCACATCAATTATATCTCTTCCAAGGGCAATTCAGTCCTGGGATTTATAGAAATATGGTCCAAGGAATTCAACAACCCCCTCATCACCAAGCACTTTTACATATCTTTAGTTAGGCCTTTGCTTGAATACGCCTCCCAGGTATAGTCTCCTTACTACTCCTCGCATGTTGGTAGAATCGAATCGGTTCAAAAAAAGTTCGTCCGATTTGCACTCAGTCACCTCCCGTCGGATGACCCACTTATTCTTTCGCCTTATGGGAACAGACTTAAATTGCTCAACTTAAGCTCTCTCCATAAGCGTCGCGAGGTCGCTGACGTTTATTCGTTCATCGTTTGTTGAATGACAAAGTTGACTCAGGCTTCCTACGAAGCCGTACGTCATGTAGAGTGAACTAGTCGGGCCCCTGCACAATTGTGCAGAGTATATATTATTTTAATTATCCCAAAGCCCACAGTGGTAATTCCTCATACCGTAACTTCCTGTTTTGGATCATTTCGAACTTGAATTTTATAATCGCTTGAGCATAGTTCAAAAAAGAAGAATTCTCTCCTGGTTTATTTTTTTAATTACATTAAAACTTCTTTAAAAACCAAGTTCTCAGTGACAATTCCTTGAGGGATAACTTCCAGTTTTAGACCACTTGAAACATCAATTTTACAATCCCTGTATAAAACTGACCGTACTTAAAACATAGTTCCGGAAGAAAAAGAACAACTTTTTCGAATGTTTGACCTTGTGACTTATTTATTGCCATTGCATTCGATAGGCGCAGGGTCCTTTGATGTATTCAAGGAAATTCGTGGGATAAAGTGAATCTTGCCTCTTTGAGCTCCTGTAAGACACTCGGCTTGGATTACATTCGCGCGAATATCCCGAATAGCTAATCTGGTTCCATTACACAAACCATTCTTAATAAAAAGGTTTCGTAGTAACAAAACTATTATACTGAGTATTTTTAATTCCTTCAACAGTCGAATTGCCAACTTTGAGAACCCAACTTGATAAATCTTAATCAACTAAAGCTCTCATAATCTATAATTTAAACCTGAACAATATGTACGTTCCTTGCACAAATCATCTAAGCTGAATTTTTGCGGTATAAAATTATTACAGTAATCTTGAATGGTAGCCATGAAAAATGCTTTAGGTTGCCTACGAACACAACCGGTAGAATTTGTAGCATTTTGGCTTTCATTCAAATAACGAATTTATGATCAGAACTTATAAATTCAAAATGGCCGCGCCAATATCGCGGACGAATTTTTCCAATTGTATTCCGATTCCAATGAAAGTGGATATCTAGGGGTTTTTAATGTTTCTAATAACGAATTTATGATCAAAACTAATGAATTCAAAATAGCCGCACCAATATGGCCGATGAGTTTGCCAATTGTATTCCGATTCCAATGAAAATCGGTATCTGGGGGATTTTTAGGTAACAAATAAAGAATTTATGCTCCAAACTTACAAATTTAAAATTTCGGGGCTAATCTGGGGGAATAATTTTGCAAAATAAGTATCATTTCCCGGTCAGCTGTATGTAAGTTGTTCAAGAGTTGGGAAATCGAAAAATCTTCACATCCTAGATCCAAACAGAAAAACATTGACCATAGTGTATCCTGGTCATTTCCTCTATTGTCGTGAAGTTTACCACATTCTTAAATCTTTGACGAAATCGAGAACGATCGATAAGAAATATTACAATAGTTTTTATAGGTAACTCTAAATTTCTGTATGGTATCCAAAATCATTTTTTTCAGACTTTTTGTTGTTTTCATTATACTTTTTTCCGATAGCGGACAGTGCACACATAAACTTTTTTTATTTAAAGGCATAGTTTTTTGCTAGTTATAAATAAACAAAAATTAATTAGATCCAAAGATGTGACTTATCTGTTTTTTATGACATTTGTGACTTATGTTTCTATTTTAATTATTAGTGAAGTTTCACAATCAATAATATTCTTAAGCTCCAAGATAAAAAAATCAATAAATATTCATAAATATAAGTTAAAATCGTTAGATTTGGTTTCTACAACAAAAAAAAACTAATTCCTTTTTTGTCATGCTAATTACACTTTATTCACATTTTAATACTCCCATTTCTATACGCCATTGAAGAAACACTTAAAAAAATTAATTTACAAAACAGAGTGTGCCTGAGAAACATTGTCATGTATTGTTGTTATCATCAACGAAGAAAATATTATTTTTTTTTTGTTATTTATTAAATGATAAAAAAATATATAACTCCATAAAAACTGCAGAAGCTTTTGAATTAATTAAAAAAAAAATTGATAAGAACTCACCTCCGCCATCTGATCATGGTCCAATGTCCGTAGCGATCAGCGCAATTAGCAGGCGCAGAGTCAAGTTCAGCTGGTTTCCAGATACTACCTACGTCATTGAGAGTCTGACTAAACACCTGAAAGGGGGTAACGGGGGTGTTTTTATAGTAATATCCTATAACCGCAACAAGATATATACGAGTATACAAAGAAGCAACCACCATGACAATATGTTGTATGATCGCTGCGCTGCGATCAGTTTTTGTTGTCGTTGTTTTGTAATATAATCGGAGCGATATCGGCTTGCAGGCACGATAGTATCGTCATCACATGTGACGACGGCCGCCAAGTAGTTAAATCGGCTGGCCGCAGACAGTCCCGGGGGCTTCTTGCTCCCCACCTTACTAGTAGCCCCAGTTGATCTTACGAAGTCGCATTGTCCGCTCTATACTAAATGTGGCTTTGCGGGTACGGTAATAGTTGCAGTATAGTGCGTTTTTTTTGTTGTTCATTCATAATCGGATTAATTAAAATCGAAAAACGAATTTCGATATGAAATTTTGCAAAAAAAAAAAACGGTTTTGATCTTGAGCGATATTTTTTGGACGAGCTATGTAGAAAAAACGAGGATCGATATTTGGTGAAAGGAATATGATAGTGTGTATCTGTGGAGTGATCAACAGTGTACTAACTTAGAGGACAGCGCAGCGAGATGTAATATTTCATAACGCACTTAAAAAACGTGACCAAATCGTTAGTCGTTTGTACATATTGTGTATTTTAATGATCGTACCAAAAATAAATTTTTATGTAATCGATCATGTCTGCTACTGTGCTCTGCTGGTCGTAGTATCTATTTACATCCACTAATTGATATGAAACCATCTGTCAATTATTGATTAATACGAAATCAATGCGCAATCGGATATTTTCTATTCAATATTCAATTGTTACCGAGTGTATATAAAGTAGTAACCTTTAAAAAATGCTGGGACAAGGCCGCGGTTTTCGAACCTGCAACAAAGACAACAACCCGAGATCTCATGACCATACATATATTTTTCTTAAAACCGGCTTCGATTTTTATTTTTACAATTTTTATGTACCTTTGTGTAACCACAGATTTTATAATTGCAATTAAATCCATTACGCATGCGCGCATACAATATTTCTCAATTATGAGATGGCTTAGTAGTTGACTCGAGTGTACATATATTTAATGAGATAATGCGCATGCGGTATTGGTTTTGCCCATTATATCATTGTTCCACTTAGTAAATATTATGCCATATATGAATAAAGACAATAATTACTAAAAAAAAAAGGGAATCGATTTTTTTTTGATTAATTTATATTGTAAACGACAGTTTTTTTGTTGTTGCTGTTTTGTTTATACTACAACTTTTTCTTTTGCTGTTGATGTTGAATTTCCATGTCACAACTTTTGTTTACAAAAGTCGGAAGTTGTTTACTTTCAGTTGTACGTTTTCTTCCTATATACATACATATATATTTTTTTACATTTAAAATTTATTCTCCAGGAAGTCGCCAGGTGTGTAAAATGTGACATTTTTTTCTTGTATATATGTGTGTTTGTATGATTCAAGGATTTTTATTTTAGCATTTTTATTTGATAGTGACCAATGAACTCGCGCATCGCGGTAACAGAAAATGCTTTTAAGGTAACTTGCATAAAAATTCCTAAACCGATTTCTATGGAATCATCACAGCATGTCACCTTCTCGTCTCTTAATCATTTGAAAACGATTTTAATCGATTTTTTCTTCAGGTATTTTTTTCTTGTGTGTGCGGTTAATCTTAAAACAGAAATTCCAAAGTAAGCAAAATGTCAATGACAATATTTGGCTCTGTTTCTTAAAAAAGATATGAGCTAAATTAGAACACAAAAATCGATTTCGGCTTCTCTGTCATTCTGGATTAACAAACCTCCACCGCCAAAAACAAATTCATATTCCTCTTTGGAAATAGCTCAGCTACCTTGACGATGATTTCATACTCAAAAAACATACAATAAAAAAAAATTTAATAAAAATAAAAAAAAGTAATAAATTAAAAATTAAAAAAAAATTAAAATTAAAACATTAGGTCAAAAAATTAAGAAACGTCTTTGGTTTTTCATTAATACTAATGCCACCATAAAATCGTTTTTTCTCTCTAATTTATATTTATTTATTTTTTTACATTAAGAAAAAAAGTGTTAAAGTGAAGAAATAAATTTGAAAAAAAAACAATTAATAAAATAAAAAAAATTTAAAAAAGGCGAAGTGCAGCTTGTGAATCAACTGGTTTTAAACTAGCGATAATTTTTTAGTTTGTGTTTGTTTTGTGGTTGTTTTTGTTGCTGTTGGTTGGCTGAAAGATCATTCAACGGCAAATTTTCAAACAGAATTACAAAAAAAACAAACTTGTTCTTCTCAATAATTTCGTGTATTTTGTGGTGGAATTTTATTTTGATTTTTATGAATTAAAATAAAAATGAGTGTCTTTAATGATGCTTTAAGCACTACGCTTGCTACAGAGGAGGATGTTTCAAAATATATGCTTGATGGTGAGTAAGTTTATATATGACTATTGTTTTATAAGCTTATGAAACAGCACTTTTATAATAATAAGTAGAGTAAATAATGTAATTGTTTTTATGCATTTCTCATATTATCTTAATTCATAGTTCTTATTGCGAATATTATTATTGAATCTGAAGTATGATAATAGCAGGAAAGTCCGGAAAAACTTCAATGTTAATATAAATTTGGTGACTCATTTTTCACGGTAATATTTTATCTAGGAAATTATTTACATTTTAGCGAAGTTATTTACATAAAAAACACTTTAAATGTAACCTGGACCTTGCTTATGCAAAGTTACGCAAACTTACACATCCGAAATTAACATGTCTTTAAAAATTGTCGTGATTTAAGAAGGGCAAACTCTTGTACAAAAAACCGGTTTTGATATTTTTAAACTTTTCTATTTCTTTAATAGGACTGGGATTGCAAAAAGAAATTGCCTAGTCAGTATTAATATCGTATAGTAATCTTCTGCCCCAATCAAGTCTTTGCCGGCTTTTGTAGCTTTTTAGGGGTTAGAGTGCGCGAAAAAACAACCCCGCGGTTCGTGATTCAAATCCACTGCAGCACGCTCCTTCGTCTTTCCATTTGTCCGTCGATGTGGAGAAATCCTATCTTATACTGAACCATAAAGGTGCCGGCCGATAGCAAGCGTTAAGCCGAAAATACACTTTTGTGTTGTGGTGTGTCGTGGCGCTCTGTGTCGTGGATCTAATTCATATATTTTAATGGGGCTGATTACATTAATGTGGTGTGTTGTGGTGTGGCGCGTCCCGTTTTGGCGATTCTGATTGGGCACAGAGTGCCACGACACACCACAACACAAAAGTATGCTTTCGGCTTTAACGCGACGTGTGCGCAAGATGCATATTACAGTCTAGAGTGCGACGCGTTCGACAGACCCAATGAACGCGTTGTACTGCACACTAGATTCATGAAAGACTGTCATTTTAAATTACACAACAAACATTATCGGTCGGCACCTTAAGGCTGGCCGCATATTGGATGCGTTTTCGTACGAATTTATCTTGTACGAATACGTACGAACAATCCCGATACTCCGAGTATTATGGTACCTCGCACACTAGATGCGACCTAGTCGTACGTGTACGTACGTTTACTTCCGACGTCCGAAATCAATCCCAGCATGATGGAATTCGCCAAATTCATCTGTTTTTAAATAAATTTCACGCACCCATTGGGTTCTACGAAGGCTATTGCGACGTCGCCGCTGTCTTCGAATCAGCGAAGAATTATCTAGCAGATATAAATTATTCATTGCGACGATGTCACAGACCACAGTCACTACTGGCATTTCAACCGTAGAAAAACGCAACCAGTGTGCGCGCTCAGTTCGGACGTCCAATAACGTACGTTTACGTACGATACAAATTCGTATCCAATGTGCGGCCAGCCTAAGTCATGTGATAAGCAGGTGTGGAATTACAGAAGTTGTTTCAACTTATTTGTTATGAGTTTTAAATGGAAAAATTCAATGGAAAACTCGAAACATATGACTTGAAGCAACTTCTGTAATGCTACCCCTGGGCCATCCTAAGATACGTGGGCTACTAAAAATAATGCCGCCCTCTTCATAAGAAAATACATGGACGTCTAGCGGGAGCGGGGTGACCGGCAAAGTTATTAGTTTTCTATTTCACTCACCTATTTTTTCTGAATCCAGCTTCAGTTATTGCGGCTCTGCATCAAGTTCCAGTCTAGCTTTTATTGTGTTTGTCAATAGTTTGTATACTGTGCTTAAAAGAGATATGCCTCTATAGTTTGCATTGCACAACTGAATTTGTCCCCTCTCTTGTGTATTGCGTAGATAGTACTTTGCTCCAAATCTTCAGGCATTTTTTGGTTCCTCCATATACAGCACAGTAGTTCATGTACAGCTGCTGAAGATGATTCACGTCCTTGTTTGATCAACTCTGCTGTGACGTTATCTATTCTTGGAGAATTGGTTGGTACATTTGTTTCTCTGGTGTCATCATTATGTTGCAAGCGGGGTTCTGAATAATGTCTAGTGATTTCATTTGCGTTCAGCAGCTCGCTAAAAAATTCCGTCCACCTTTTTTTTTACATCTTCGCTGCCTGTGACTATATAAATAGTGCCTTCTTTCGTTCTACATACAGGGTGTCCCATGAGGAGGGTCAAAGCGGCCGGCTGTGGATAGGTTATGGTGGGGGGATCGTAACGGTTTAGCCGTTAGGGCGTTTTGAAGTTTTTTTTGGTAGAGTTTTACATATCACCCTGTATTTTTGTAACCCTATGACCTATTTTCATGAATAAGGTGTCAGTAGAACGCAGAATACTCCCACCTATCTAAAACCGTCAAAATCAAGGTCCTACCCTAAGGCTAGGGCTGCCTGATATCTCTCCAATACAGTCTGTTCTTGGGGGTGATCTACGCCGAATTTCTTTGGTTTGCTAGTTCTTGTTACATGAGTGGACAGCCGACATCTTAATCTAGCTTTAACTAGGAAGTGGTCCTATTCACAATTCGCACCTCTACAGGATCTTACTTGGGGGATACTGGTGGAAGCTGCACTTCTGTCTATGAGTATATGGTCTATTTGATTGAAGTATCTTTCGCTGGGAGATTGCCTTGTGTATTTTTGAATGTCCTTTCTTGGGAAATATATTGAACTGACGATCATATTTTTGCTCATTACAAAATCGATAACTCGTTGTCCGTTGTTGTTTGATGTTTCTTGAAGATTTTCCTTTTCAATACTTTCAGGTGTCCTATCACAATCTTGATGTCATTGGAAGGCGCCTACCATATGCGTGTTCAAAGTTATAATAAACAGTGTCCTTGGTCGTATTCGCTTTCTCTCGTGTACGCATGTACGTTTGTGATCGAAAGGTTGAAGAATTTCGTTCAGAGTCGTATTGAACATAGTCGTTCACTTATTGGCTTGAATTCTATGACATTATCTATAAATGGTTTGTGTAATATGGAGCCTACTCCTAAGTGATGGTCCCTTCCGCAGAATATCTTATAGCTGCACCAATTTCAGTTGTCTCGTCTGAGATCCATCTAATCTCGAGGCTTTGCTTCTGGTTTCTTAATTGATGTGTTTTTACGGGGTCCGGTAGTTAGCGCAACGCCCAACACCACTAGTAAGCAGGGGCGGCGGAGCGAGTGGGGATGGAAGGAAAAGTGCACACGCACTTTCGTTTTGGGTGGGGAAATCCACACCCAAAATATTTCATCCCAAAAAGTTGCAGGGCCGTCTCGGTCGCTGGCGACAAATGAACGTGGTCGAAGGGCCGCACACAAGCAAGGCTATTAAGAACTTATAACTGTATAGTCTAAGCTTTGTAAACCCCACCCGACTAGCATTTTAAAATGGGATTGCCTCAGGGGCATGCCGATAGAAGCATTCCCTGTAGGTTCCTCATGAGGACTCCATGTCCAAATGAGGGGTATGCCGAAAGGGGCATTTCCTCATGAGCACCACAATGAGGGGTATTTCTTCATCAACACCATCAAAATCAAAATCAGCAATAAGGTGTGTTTTATCAATTTATCATAGGGCGCCCTATGAGGCAAACCTAAATACCTCAATGTCGTTTAGCGTACTCAATAGCCGGTTTCTGGTTCGATCACAGAAGTCAAGCAGCATTGGAAATGATTAGTACTCAGTTGGGGGCGGTATTGATAAAATCTCACTCGCGTTTCGGTGGCAATGATTTTTCCTCAACCGGGCCAAATGGGACATTCTTTATGACGGGCGCGAATGAGGAAAGGCGTTAGATGCCCTGTGTGGGCCTTACAGGGTAATCCTCACGGGGTTCACATGAGGCAATGGGTCTAGCCTCATAGGGGTCCTATCTGTACCCCTTGCCTCAAAATGCTAGACGGGAGTAACCCTATAAACATAGGCAAGGCAGCTGGTAAATCAATTGACCGATTACCTTTATAACTTTTAACGTAAGCTGTTCACGTGCCCCCCACCCACTATGATTGTGCTCCGCCACCCTTGCTACTAGGAGGACCGGATCGGAATTATACCTCATAGACTAGGTACGTCCGCTATAACATCGGGCAATTTTAGTAATTCTGTCATAAACATATAGTCAATATCAGACCTACAACAAACTAATAAAAAAGTTTGTAATTGCTTACCTATTATGGCAATCCATCAAGAATAGCAATAACTTCATCAAGATTTATGCCCATCTAAATTAAAACAATTTATCAATGATATGTTTAAATATTTATGTAAATACATATAATGTTACTTTACGTTGAACTTTTGAAATAAAAAATCGGAGTCTGCTGTAAAATATATTTAAAAATCGTCTGGATTATATTTACGTCGCTTTCATTACTTTCCTCAGTCAGATTGCAAATGGTTTTAAAATTATCAATCTTAAAAAATTTTGAAATTTGGTGCTTAATCACTGAAATTAAACGTTCGAAGTCCGCATCCGCACCTCTTTTACTGAGATTGTGGGTATCTAAACTAGTATTCCGCAGCAAGGAAACCGGTTTTGGAAGTTAATCTAGGTCTACACTGGTATTTTTTCATCACGACCCAGCGGGAAATGGAGTGCTCCAGTATCCTTGTTTGGGCACTTCTTAAAAAGCTTGCAGCGCTCCGGTTCCCATACCAGTTCCCTATACTTTTTAACATTGCATGTCATTGCAAGGAGCATACCTTTTTATGTTATGCTCCTTCAAAACCGTTCTATGAGCATTATAAAAAAGCTTTTTAATAAAGAGTTTTCATAGACTCCTGTGGATATGTGATCCGGTATCGAAAAGCTTTTATTTTGTTTATCTTTTGCAATTATGTTTTCCTTTCCTAGCGCGAGTGTGGTTTTACTAAAGCAGGCCCCCAACTAAATACTAACCACGTCCAAAGCTGCTTGTCCTCCGTATCGAAGGAGAGCCGGTCCATTTACTCTGCTAATGTCACCTGTTTTCTTCGTTCTATAAAATTTATAAAAACTCCAGTAATGCTCCCTTGGGAGCATATTTAACAGCGCTAACAGTAAGCTACCCTGAGCAGCGCTCCCAATTTTTTCCGTTGGGCCCAGCGGGAAATTGAGTGCTCTAAAGACAATGAAAGAGCACTCCCATGGAAGCATGGAGTCCTGCTTTTCCGCTCTCTCTTCATATATTTTTTAACATTATATGTCCGCCTAGTCTAGCACTCCATTTGAGCTCCCATAGGAGCTCTCCTGCAACGATTTGGTTGGAGACAAAAAAGGAGCATTTCATTCATGGAGGCATGTGGATATGTGAATAAGCTCCGGTGCCGAAAACCTTTTATTTTTCTTCATCTTTTGCAATTGCCTTTTCCTTTCCAAGCCCGAGTGTGGTTTTACCAAAGCGGTCCCCCAACTAAGTATACTTACTACGTCCAATGCTGCTTGTCCTCGGTATCGAACGAGAACCGGTCTATTGAGTATGCTAATGTCATCCTTTATGGTCAACAAGATAATCGCGCATTTTCTTCGTTCTATGAAATTTCTGAAAACTCCAGTAATGCTACATCGGGAGCATATTAGCTGCGCTCAAAATTAGCTCCCCCGAGGAGCTCTCCCAATTTTTCCTGCTGGGTGCTGCTGAACCAATACTAGTTTAGATAGGGCCATTAAACGGAAATCAGTTTGCTAACACCTGTGATGTATTAAGTACATAAGGCTAACAAAGAAATGAAAACAATTTTCGAAGCAACAGAAGTCAACTACTACCTGGCACCGTCTTCAAAAATGATTTTGCTTTCTAGATCCATTCTGATTGGGTTAATGTTGTAAAGAATTACAAACAATTATTTCATCCTTTTTTGTGCATCATTGGTTTTTTTCTGAAGTCGGTTTTTAAAAATTTATTTTTATAGCCAAGATTTTTGAAAATCTCTTGGAAATCCCCAAAAACGGACACAAGAAACTGAATGATATTCATTTTGCGAGGTTACGTCAAAGAATACCGCATAACGCTAAATTTATACCTGAACCTGCGCAATATGATAAGCATGAACGATATATTTTTCAAACATCGAGTTCTAAAGCATTGGGGTTTTCATACCTAGTATCACTGATTTTTTTGTGGGGTCCCCATGAAAAATCTTCGGGGAAATCCCTTTATCGGCATTCTCCTCATTTGTCACATGAGGACCACACGCTACATGAGTCATACGCCCCTATAAATTCTAGTCAGTCAGATCTAGTCCACAGCGACTGTTTCTTGTTTTCTAAGCTTAATGTTTGGCTTGGAGGACAAAGATTTTCATTGTCTTCGTAAACGCTTTTTTTGCAGAGCAAAACATCAAATACTATTCGGATGTGTTAAAGAGCTTTGAGCATCACTGACATGAATTTTCATGTGTTTTGGCTTAAAAAAAACTATGATGAAAAACAAAACTACATTTAACCGAAAAAAACACAAATTTCTGTATTAAGCTCAAAACTATTCAGATTACACTCGTACTAGTCCAACACCAGATTATTGGCTTAAGCGTGACCAGCAATGCATTTAAGCTGGTTGTCATGCAACTCGTGGTCTACTTAGCAATTTATTTTCTAAATGTAATTTTGTGTTGAACCTGTAAAACCATAGTGTGGCAATCGATTATATTTTATAATTTGTAATAGACTGGAAATTATAAATAAGTATTAATAAAGGTTTCTAGTTCACACAAAACACATGCCTTAAAAAATTCACTCCCCAATAGCGATTGATCTAATTTAAACCACTATCGATACTTTAATGGGAATAACATTTTCATATAAATAGATAGAATCTACAGAAATAACACATCAACGCCCTCGATTGTACCTTCAAAACGCTTGTACAGTAATGATTGAAAAAAAAATTGCTGACACAAAATACATCGATAAGTTCTTTCTCTTTCCAAAAAAAAATTCGTATAATAAAAAAATTCTGCGTCGTAGGCCATTTTTTCCATTTTATCTAAGCATATAAAAAAAATTTATCAAATTCATACTCCCACCATGTTTTCATTTTAATATGACTTGTAAACCAGTTAGTGGTTGACACCGGGATTATTTACATAAGACTTAAACATGTCCCAATTTTCTTCCCTTTTTTTGTTGCTTCCTAACAACAAAACTAAAGTACATTAATCTAGGGCATGTTGAGTACAAGAACCCTGAAACTTTTATTCCCAGGTAATATAATGGTGAAATAAAAAAAAACAATAATTCCCCAACATGAAATCCAATCACGGTAGCCTACTTTTTCCCTTGACTATCATTGACTCGCAATCGAGCGACTCTAGAGTCTTCCCTGATTTTCAACCGATACCCGGTGATGTGATGGTGACTCAACTTGACACTGAAAATACAAAAAAATGATTGATCGGACATCACCGGTTCAGGTGATATAAATATAAGCTTTACAATGATTGATTTTCGTGTTAGGGAAATTTCACATTAATAATAGCAAATAGTTACAGCGCTCTATTCAATGCTGGAGGTATTCAATGTCAGGTGCCGCAGGTGCTCGGCGAGGTTTGTGCAATAGGAAATTTTGGAGAAAAAAAGTCAATAAACGGGCGACATCAAAAGGAGACGGTAAAGGAGTATAGTTTGGTTGTTACAGCATCAATAGGTGATCGATCAATGAATTGGGCGTAACAAGCTGCCAAAGACTACGTTTTGAATGCATCACGTCTTTTCAGAGATTGTCTCAGCTGTTGTGCATGCTTTAGTAGACTATTTGTTGATTGAACCGTTTATCATCACAATGAGGCTCCCTCGATGGTTATGTCAACAGAAATGCGTTTTTTTTCAAATGCTAGTGTTGCTTCGTCTACATTTCAACTGGGATAACAAGAAGCTCGGAGCAAGAGTTGGTTGTGTTGCATCACACCCTTGTTAGAGGGACGGCCTAAATATTTCAACATTAGCCCCGAAGTAATTTATAACCGTCGATTGGTAAAATCAACAATGAATTTAAAAGTTACGAAAACTTTTCATTTACTTGACCAAATTCCGAAATGAAAAAAAAAATTCCCTCCGTGTTACTAATTAAAAGAAGTAAGGTATGTGGAAGCAGCAGCAACAGCACCACCACACCGCCCAGCATGACCGCTCTCAGGTTCATTAGCGCGGCGCTTTATCTAGCAAATTGCATATTCTGATAAGAGACCTGCAATCCCAGCTACTAGCCAGCTTAAAAAAAATTTACATACAATTCCCCCGTTTGATGGAGTCCATATAATCTGGATCATAATTATCAAATACCCTGGGAAAATGCCCCACAAAGTCCAATCGGACCCACCAAGCGCCCAGGCACACCAGAGCCACCACCAGGCACAACAATAGAGATTCCGATGAACTCACCTTTTAGCTGAGCAAACACACCGGCGAGCATTATGCAATCGGCAATCACGTTTCGTGCCTTAAATTGTTTATAAAATAAAATTTAAACAAAAATAAAAACTTTCCTCGAATGCACTGAGAACTTGTTGTGAATGGCCACGAAATGTTTCACAAATTCAAATGCCGAAGTCCCATGCCACACAAAGATCGATATCGCCGCCGCCGCCACTGCCATATCGTGTGGCTAGATGGGGATTTGTCCCGCGCGCACGAAGGGGGAGACCAGCCCGATTGACCAAGGTAGAATGCTGGGCAGTGCATTGGGTTAATGCGGTCAGGGAATTCCCACGGAGCGCATTTCGTTTCTATCACAGAGTGTGTATGTTTTGTTTCCATAAAAGCAATTTCAGCCAACTTCGCACGAATTGCGACATTTTTTTTTGCAATATTTCCAAAATTGAGAAGACGGCTGCATCGTCATCCCGCAGGCATTCAACTGTCATGAAGTTTGTTCTACCATCAATTTTTGGCCACCAACCGAGCAATTTTCGCACTAATCTCTGGACATTTACAAAATCCGCCCTGAGACGTATACGGATACCAGCGATTTTGCAAACAAATAAAAAATACCTGAAATTCTGCCGCCGATGTGGATATGTGTCAGTAGATCGCCAGACAATAGTCGCACAGTGAGTGATACCTGAAACGTAGACCGCTCTCTCAGATTCCCTGGCTGCTATATGTCCAGTATATGTGAAACCCCTGAAAGGTGGATGCAATCAAAACAATAGAAATTTCACTTGAGCCTGGAAAGAATTGCACCTGCATCGCATTACCTGGTCAAGGTGGATTGAATTACACACGTATTGCGATGGTTTTAAAATAGAAGACGAACAAGAAGTGACTCGAGAACAAATTGTAGGCGTCGTCAGTTGATGTCGTTCGTGGACGAGGGAACAGGATGGTGTAAGTAGGGTCCAGCGTTGGTTGTTTACGTTATTACTTATTTTATTTATGCTATAAGTACAGTTAGCCACAGTTTTTTTTCTTAACTGTAATACAAAGATCGGTCATAGGTGCACAATAAGCGGAAGTATTGATTACATTTATAACACGATAAGAAATCGCCTTGTCGAGTGTTGTCAGAGATTGCGATTGGGGTCTAATTCCACGTTTTCTATCTGAATATTATTTTTATAAATTCACACTTTAATACGTGAATTTGATAAGAGGATGGATTTATATGCACCCCGAAATTAGCCAATCTCTGACAGAAAATTCGTTGAACTTATATTTAGATTTTGGAGATTATTAGTTGGTCTAACAAATGTGTGTGGTTGTTATCAATATCAAGATAAATTATGCACAGAGTCGCGAAACTGGTGATTTTCCATGTGGTTTTCCCCGCGTGTGGTGCATGTCGCATCTCTCCCCCCAATAGGGAATGACGTAGCCTTCCAGAAGGTGTACAGCAGTACATCTTCTGACTTTGACCACCTCGGTATTAAAATTTTACTTTCAAAAAACGTCATTTTCTTCTGTTTTTTATATAGAAGTCCTAATATCACTGGCTGAATTACTCGAATGGCACCAGTGTTTCTGGCAGGGATGCTGAGCTCTTTGCTGATACATATAACCTTCACCAAATGGTCAATGATCCTACGCGTGTTCCTGACACTGCCGGTCAAGGGCGCCACCTCCTTGATCTCTTTCTTACCTCCCACCCAACAAGATACTCCGTCGAGGTCGATTCACCTCTTGGCAACTCGGATCACTGTCTAGTCAGCGCTTACTTCCCATATCCATCCTCTACCCCAACCACGGCAGCTCCTAGGAGAACTGTTTGGCATTATGGGAAAGCCAACTGGTGGGGGCTGATTCGTTTTTTCCAAGCTGCTGAATGGGATCTGTGTTTCCAGAACCGCGATGTCAATTTTGCCGCCCTCTGTATTTCCAAAATTATACTGGCCGGAATGCGTTTATTCATCCCCCATTCCTCCAAATCCATAAAGCCTAGGCCGCATGGATGGTTTAATCGGGAGTGTATGAACGCAATTCAAACTAAAGAAACCGCCTACAGAGAGTACAGACATTCGCCGAGCGAAACATCTCGACGCGAGTACATCAGGTTGAGAAATTCCTGTAAATCCACCATCAGGAAAGTCAAAGAATTATTCGATGACAGACTGAGAGGGAAACTCATTAACTCCACTGCTGGCAGCAAAAACTTCTGGTCCTTGGTAACCTCCATCAGAAAGAATTTCACTTCACATACAACACCTCCATTCATTCACAATAAGCAGGTGATAACAGAAAGCAAACCCAAGGCCGACCTACTTGCATCTCTGTTCGCCGCTAATTCTTCCTTACCCGATGCTGACATGCAACCACCCACCGTCGAGTGTTCCGCTCACTCAATGGACAAAATTTTCTTCAGGACGCGTGAAGTGTATAGGTGTCTCAAGGAGCTTGACTCCAACAAATCCACTGGCCCTGACAATATTCCCCCTATGGTTCTTAAAAAATGTGCCTCACCTTTGGCTAAACCTCTGCGCAAACTTTTCGCATTTTCATACTTCTCCGGGGTCTATCCTGACTCTTGGAAACTCGCCCATGTTCAGCCTATACCCAAAAAAGGAGACGCTAGTGACCCCGCTAACTACCGCCCAATAGCAATCACTTCTATTCTCTCCAAAGTCATGGAGACAATAATAAACAGAAACCTTGTGGAATATCTGGAATGCAACCAAATATTGGACGACAAGCAGTACGGCTTTAGATCGAAAAGATCTACTGGCGACCTCCTTGTTTGCCTAACCGAACATCTCAACCAAAGTATACACCGATTTGGTGAATCTGGCCTGGTTGCTCTGGATATCTCCAAGGCTTTCGATAGAGTATGGCATCCTGCCCTATTGACCAAACTCCCAGCTATTGGTATTGACCTTGTTCTAAAGAACTGGATTAAGAGCTTTCTTTCTGGCCGTTCAATCAAGGTAGTATTGGATGGCGTCGAATCCAACCCCCACACCATCTCCGCAGGTGTTCCCCAGGGCTCAATTCTATCACCAGCTCTCTTCTTAATTTTTATCAATGACTTGCTCTCAATCCCCACCAACTCACTTCACAGCTTTGCTGACGACGGTACTCTACGATACTCCTATGGCTTCGATAATGTAAGACAAGCACGCGCCAGACCTTGTCTGCATCACCGTGAAATCATGTGTAATTCAATCAACAGGGACATCAAACTAATTCTTGATTGGGGCCGCAAGAACCGTGTTGAATTTAATGCATCCAAAACAAAGTACTGTCTCATATCCAATAAAACTCGCTCCGACCCTCCTTCTATTTCAGTGGGCAAGAAGAACTTAACGGCAGAACCGTCTCTAAATATCCTAGGCATAACATTAGCCGAAGATCTGCGCTGGAATAATCACATATTCCAAATTGCTAAACAAGCATCACAATGCCTGGGATTCCTCAAAAGGTGCAAATTCCTTCTCCAGCCGTCGGCCAGGGCTACAATCTACAAGTCCTACATTCGTCCCCGCCTCGAATACAACTCATATATCTGGGCCGGGGCCCCTAGAACCACCTTAGCTTGGCTGGACAAGGTGCAAAACCGCGCTCTCAAACTTATTGGTGATAGCGCTATTTGCTCTTCAATTGACTCACTAAGCCATCGTAGGAATGTAGCAGCCCTTGCAAAATTTTACCGTTTTTACCACAACGACTGCTCCACTGAAATAAGTAACCTTATGCCTCCACGGCAATATTTCCCCCGCAATACAAGACTTGCCCGCTCGGCTCACTCTCACAGTTTACAGCCCTCATCTTCGCGCACACTCCGGTTTAGAAATTCGTTTATAACAAGAACAACTCGACTGTGGAACAACCTTCCACAGTCAGCATTCCCGAACTCATACAACACCCAAGAGTTCAAACGCAAGGTCCACCACCATCTCCTCCAACACCCTCCCGACTCCCCCTAATCTATCCTATCTTTCTCTCTATCCTTCGAGCTAAGCTTACTACTAGACATTGCACCATGACGTGTACGACATGACATGACGGACTGGTAGTACAAAGGGTGACACCTGAGCTTAGACTATCACATAAAAAAAAAAAAAAATGTGACAGTCCATTCCATACCTTTAACCTTTTCACGTATTTTTTAAGTTTTTTCTTCAAGATCGCAATTCGTTTCAAAAACGTTTCGACTGATTTAGGGATTTTTATGCTAAAAAAACCAAGCTTAGAACCACTCGTTGTATTACACTGTAAAAAAAATTTTGAGGTGCTTTTACAAAAAGACACTGAAAATTTTATTCACAAACAGTTTTATAAAATTACAATATACGAGGGTGGTTTGAAAAGTTTCCGACCTCAACGTGAAGATGGCAGCACTCGTCAATAAAAGCTTCACTGATAAAAAAATTGTCTTGATTCCAGCAATTCGATAGTCTTCGTTTCGTTGTCTTGAGTAGAAAAATTTTTCAGTCTTAACATGAGAATGCTGTCTCAGAGGAAGACACTGGAAATTCTTGAGCCAAGCAAAAGTATTTCTTCGCTCAATACTTATAGTTTTCGACCAAGATATTTCTTTCTCGAACTAAGATTATTTAATTTTTTACTCAAGAAACTAAATTCTTAATTCATCGGACTTTTTTCGTTTACCGGACTTTCTCGCTCTAAAAATGTATCACAAACTATTAAGACCGATTTTAGAACTTGAATTTTTTTCAATTATAATATCATCGGTTTCGTAAATTTTTTAACTTCAAGTCAACTTTGGTCTTCATCCAAGACAATAAAACCAAGACTATGAGTATTGCTCATCCCGAGACAATTTTGTTTTCGTTATATCCAAAACATGAGTTGCTTGGTTCAAGAAAAAGTGCTTTAAGCCAAGAATTTTTTTTTATCAGTGTAGGCATGGTTCGAAGATTGCCACGTCTTCTCCACCCTCCCGTAGCCTTAGGGCCGTGCAGGATGCCTGCTGTCTGCTATATAGATTAGGTGGCAACAGATCGTGAGTTACATTCATTTCCTCCGAGAGCCCGGTAACTACGTCCCATGCCATTCTTTGGACTTGCCATAGTTTGTATTTGTTATATTTTTCTTCAAGAGCGGGCCCCAACACTGCAGGGCAGTATGTCAGCACTGTTCGAATGATTTGAGCCTTCTTTATCCTTTCTTTGAAACTGAGCTTCCAATTCAGCTTTGGGTCCAGAAAAAGGCCCAAGTACTTAGTTGATCGGGATAAGCTCAGTACGGTTTTCAGTAAAGATCGTTTTTAGACTATTTGGACTCTTGGCTTACTGATAAATGAGTTTTATATGAAAAAAAACTGATCGTTTACGTTGTATATTCTTAAAACTTATCCCACTTAAGAACGTGCTCTCGAATAGACTAACTTTTATATGGTAATTGTTAGACTGCTTAAGGTCATTGAGATGATTACATCGGAGGATGATTAGAGGTGAGGTTAGTCGGTGGCATCAGTATATTTCATCAGAGTCCTATCGTCTAGGGTCCTCTTTACTAAACTAGTAGGTTCGCAAATCGCCGCCTCCGAACCGATAAATACAGTGCCAGAGTTTGTTTGGTCAGAACCTTCGCCATTTCGTAGCTCTCGAATTCCTGATTATCAAAACAACGGATAACTTCATTGGGAATACCAAGCTCATCTCACGTCAAGTCTTGTCAAGTTGTGAGAGGTTCATGCCAGTGTAGAGTACACATCGGCATGAAAGACAGTAGCTTGTATACCCAAATTGCTCACTTTACTAAACATGGAACTTTCAACCCAGATTCCGAACCTATACCTCCCTTCATGTATTGTAGCCTATCTAGTACGTTCACGGAAGGAGTCTTAACTTCCTGCTTAGATTGGGTATGGAATTTTACAACAAGGTTTTGACCGTGCCTTCCATGTGAATCCACAGGCTCTGTAGTATACCTACAAATACTTGCTCGTCCTGCTTATCAAATAGTAGCATCAGGCTTCATCCCTAACTAGTGTTTTTATTTTGGTAACAAAAAACGTGAAGGCTCTTATGAGTTCGGAGTGGAGAGTTATTTCCTTTAAATATTTTTATTTCTCTGTAATTAAGAAGGAAGATGAAAAAATTTAAAAATAAAGAAAATTTTATTGACATTATTTCTCATATTTTGCTGTATAAAAAAATGGTGGCAGCGGTAGGATATTTTAAAATCAAGAAGAGCACGATAATTTTGTACAACAGAATACCGTCATCGGCGAAACTAGGGTTGAGGGCAGACCATTAATACAGATTAGGAAAACATCCGGCGATAGAACTATCCCTTGGCGAACTCCAGTAGATATTGTATGGGGTTTAAATTAGACACCATCCAATACTATACAACTCTCAATCCGAATATTGACAACTACCAATAGCTTTGAATATAGTCAATAGGGTAGGGTACCAAACTCTGTTAAAAACCTTGGATATATCTATAACAACTAGACCAGGCTCCCCGAAGCTACGCATACTTTAGTTGAGATGCTCTGGTAAGACATCCAAGATGATCGCCAGTAGATCTTTTTGGTCTAAATGCATACCGCCTGCCTTGAAGAATTTAGTTGAATTGTAGATATCCGCAAGCGTCTTTTTTATGTGACAAACTAAACTGCCATGGTCAAGCCCCTTTGTTCTGTCGACGGTTCTATGATTGAGTGCAATGTTGAACAATTTTGGGAAGATAGTAGATAAAAGACTGAGAGAACTGAGAACGCCAACACTTAGGCTATTCTACTGGCTCCTATTCAATGCTACGACGACATAATGCTTTATTACTACTGTGATCGAACAGAAAACGGCTTCCTCGTTTATTATGCTTAGAGACGATGCCAGGAAAAAGAGCAGGGGTATGATGTAAAAAGGAATACAATAAAGAAGGGCACTACAGCGTTGCACAGCTGATAGAGTGAGAGATTTTTCTTTAACAACAAGGTTACTGTGTCTCGTAATAGCTAATAACACATGTGCATGTTCTCCTTATAAACTTCTTAGGACAGCACTACTACGTTGTCCAGAAATGACTACTAAGCAAACTTAGCTTTTGTGAGCTTCTCAACGTAAAAACTTCCGTTTGGTTTCTTGGATGTTTCACAAGTTCGGGAACACTGACTGTGAAAGAATGTTCCACATTCGCATTGTTTTATATTTAAAAGAACCTTAACTCCGAAGTATGCTAAAAAAGTGCTGCAGGATGTGAGAGTGAACCGAATGGATTAGACTAGTGTTGTGAGAAACATGTAGTCGTGCAGGGCTACTACATTTCTACGGCGACTCAATATTAGCAAAAAACAATGAGTTTGAAGCGCAGTGTTAAACCTTAGCTAACCACGTTGTCAGCTTTCGAAGCCCCAGCCGACGGGGGGGAAAACTATGAAAAATTATTAGATAGAAATGAAAGGAGATTGTTTAAAAAAATGAGAAAAATAATTGTGCTTTTGTTATTAGAGGTAAGATAGTTCTTCATTTTGGAGATATTAAAATCCATATAATTCTTCCGACCCCCAATGAAGAATGAAATCGATGTCCATGTTGATAGAATCAAGTATACGTTCTCTGTCATCAGGACCTAGACAATAACGACAATATATAAGTAATAGAAATTACGCAGGGTATTGTTATCGGTTAAGCTGTGGAGTAATTTGGAACTAATTGAGAACAGGTCTTTTATGACAATTAGAAAAAGAGTACAAAGTGTTCTTGTAGTTGTTGTACCTTAAATAAACCGGAACATGAACATGGTGGTTTTTTGATCGACGGTAGTTACAATAATTGAAAGTGATGTTCTATTCTTTTCCATATGAAAATCAATCATCTTGCCCTTATTATAAACAAGAGTGACTTATTGTAATGACTCCTCTACACGTTGGCCAATATGTGTGCTAATGGTTGTGGCAAAATGGCCCAACGTGTGGGCGCGGCGGCCATAACTCTGCCAGAACCCTTTCATCATACCTCGCGCCAAAGCAACGTATTGGTCAAAAAACCACATCACAGGGATTTCGCGCCAACATGTTGGCCATCACTCCCCATCTTTCCAATACATATCAACATGAGCAAAAAACCCGCCTCTACTCTACTACGTGACTACTAGGGACGCGGTGATAAGAAACTGTCGATACCTACAAGCGTATCGCGGAAAATTTAACTTCACACGCCACTTTTCGATAATTAGAATACGACGTTTGTCGACCTAGTCGCCAGGAGTCTCTTAGATTGACAATGAGAATATCAATTTAAGGTCGAAGTGACATCTGTCACGTCACTCGACAACGAGAATAAGGCAGTATGACTTTTGTACAGAAAAAAAGGGAAATATGTTAATCCATGATTACAATCAGATATACTATTGTACATCTTATAGAATGCGAGATCTTTCCTAATATAAATGGTATTTTCTATATGGGAAGTAAAAATGTGCATTATACCCTGACACCTGATATCTATATATTAATACGCAAGCACTTTTTTTGTACAGCACTTTATCCGACTTCTACTAAACCGATTTTGCTCAAACTAATTTTATATGGAAGTCGGAGTCGTAAAGGTGTGCACAAGGTGTGCACAAGTATTATTCATTTATCTCATTTCTGTCACTCAGAAATGAGTATTGCATTTCCCAATATAAAATGATAAAATGACAACAACAATATAAGGTAGAAATTACGGTTAGCATATAAACAGGCAAATATAAAAATTTATTATTAAGGTTTGTGAATCGACTAAATGTGCTTAGCGGAAGTTTGCCGTACCCGCTTTTCACTTCGCTTTAAACAAATCAAATTGACATTTCAAAATGTGTACATCGCAATACGACAAAAAAAATGACACATCAGGAGAGCTGAAAACAAAATTTAATACCAACAGTCACCTGGCGGCAATAACTTAAACAGCCAATTTTTGAGTTGTGCCTCTTTTCTTGCCGTAGTGCGATATACATTATGTATGCCAGCGTCATTCTGCTTATGTTGAAAAGGTTTTTCTTTCTGTGGAGATTTTTGCCTTCCCGGCAAATTTTAATTAAAAAAAAAATTATAAAACAAAGTGTAAATTATTATCAAAATATATCACGGTAAGCGATAGTGTTTTTTAAATAAAGAAAGTTTTTCAAAGATGCGATTTTAGATTATAATGTAGTTTTTAATTACACTTTTTTAATCAAAACAATTTTTTTGTTTTTGTTTAGAACTGAAAGAGAAATTAAAAAGTGGTTACAGTTCAATTAAATTATTATTGAGTTATTGAAATGCGTAGACGTCAAACTTTAACGGGACGGATTGAGAGAAGAGTAGGGAGAGAGTCTCGAATTTCGACCAATGGGCGATACTAGTAGATCTAAATCAGCATCTCCCAGAGAAATACAAATCGATATTTTGATGTATTAAAATCCTTTCCAATGTTAACTTAACTAGTTAATGCTAACCTTTTCCTCAATGCTAACCTTACTATTCTCTAATCAACCCCACTATCTGCAAAACACATAAAATTTACCTGCAAAATTTCCATATCAACCGACAGTATACGTCATGATTTTTCACAATCACTCAAAAACACGCCTCCAGTGAAATTCTTTCAGAAATCGATTAGCATGAAATCAAACTTTCATCACCCCACAAACCCCAAACACAGACGTGCTGCTAAGTGAAACTTCAATTAATATTTTCCAACTAATTGCCCAACATCTAGAGTGTTTGATCTCTTCCCTATGGGCACAGAAATAGCATTGCTCGTCCCTAGCAAATTCTGCCGCGACCAACCAACCTTACCAATTTTTCACAGGTAACTTCCTGATTGTGGGATTCCCACAAGAAAATCTCGAATCGAACACCTAAAAGCTTTTGCCACAATCTTGTAATTGATCCAATCCAAATCTGGACTCTGATCCGCAGCCCTCCTGCCAAGCAGTGGATTTCTCAAAACGATCACGAAATCCCAGTCCGAGACCTGTAATCACCTAACCTCACGGCCGGCTAGACATCATCGAAGGGTTAATGTCGTGAAAATTGTGTGACCCCAGGACAACCCCCAACACAAGTTTAGTCACCTTCGCTGGTGCTTTAAATCATTCGCGGATTTCCATTTCATTTCACCGGGGATCACACAGAAAATCGATTGGGGCGCTCCGCTGGTTCGCCGTGGCCCTCGTCGACTGGCTGACTATGGCTGGACGAGAGGTGGTTTTCTGCCCGTCAGGGGCTCATGCAGCGCACTTCCCCGAAAGGAAGCAGATTGAACGTATGTTGAACGACTTGTTGTGCACTTCTTGGCGGCACGAGTTTCCACAGGTACAAAATCGCCGTAAATCTTTTCGGGCACCGGAAGAGAACTCCGTTCTGGAATTCCTCGACGCGCGAAGATGATGGAACTTTGCTAATCGTCGAATGGACGTTGACCGATGGAGCGCTTCGGCATAGGGATTGGGCTGACCGGTTCTATTGCATCGATCGTGGGCTACGAAATGCAGATTTATTTTTGGCTCAGAATGACGTAATTCAATTATGGACGATTTACTGCTGGGCGTGAGAGAGGCCCTCGGAAGCCGCTTTTTAATCCAGTTTAAGGGTGCAGAGGAGGAGGTTTTTCTCGGATTAAGTAGCTCTAATTATAGTTAGTAATTGATTTATGGGTGTTATTATGTAGTGCGCAAGGGAAACTGGTTCGGATTTATAGCTTGCGTCGTTTCATAATCGAGAGATTGAGTTATGGTCGAAGCAAATCAAATCAAAGTGTGGTCACCGACCACACCCAGTTATTTCAGCACTTTTCTAAAAAATCGAAAGTATTTCTTTTAAATTTAGTAAAAAAAACTTTTAAGCCTCGTTCACACGGTGACACTTATGTCGTGGCATTAAATGTAGCCACGTGAATGTCGCAAAAGTGTCATCATCTGAACTATTGAATGTCGCGCCGTCTCGACGTCGTGACAATAATGCCCCATATCAAAATTTTTTGATATTTGACACCTGCTGCCGCGGCACTTCTAACACATCACTGCGATACAAGTTCGCCCATTTTTTTACACGACTGTCGCAACATTATGCGTGGATCATGTGAACACTTAGTGCTGTGATAGCAAATGTCGACCACTTTCATGATGATAAATGCCACGGCTTCAGTGTCACCGTGTGAACGAGGCTTAAGAGTTGAATATGATCAATATTCTCGTAATTGCACGTAAAATAATGAGTGTTTGTCTGCCGCGCGGCGTTTAAACCTTTAAATTGGAACAAACCACATCAGATTTGCCCAATTGAGTTTTGGTTTTGTTTGTTAGAAAATCTTATGACATTTGGGCATATTATCGCAGTGACTGACTCTATATAGCGCATCCTACAGATTTTGTCAATATTTTTTAAGAATTCGTCTATAACACGCACAATGTTAGGATCTAAACGATTCAATTCGCTGATTTTATTTACATATCCCCTCAGAAAATAATCCAGAGACGACAAGTTGCAAGATCGTCATGGCCAATCAAGTTAACTCGATTGCCGAACGCGTTTGCTTCAATAAATTCATTGTTTCAAGCGTCGTATGCCATGTAGAACCGTACTATTGGAATAATCTCTGTTCTACTTACTTTGAAAACAAAATTGTCCTTTTATCATAGCTCTATAGTGTTCGCCATTGATAGCAACCCGACTGTCAGCTGTCAGAGAAGTACGTTCAGTTGACACCTCCAACATATAGAGAACACCAAACAATGCATTTTTCTAGTTGTAATAGGATTGAAAGGATCACTCTTTAATCCAAATGCAACAACCCAAAGAAATAATGGATCAACTTGCATTTGATCTCACCCTATTCGCCACATTGCTACGCAAACGGTTGGTCCGACAGTTTAAATTTTTGTACGATCTCAACCAATCAAAATCTTTACTTAAAATTTTCGATAAAATGAACGAAAAGAGGCCTTTTTGTTACTCGCGATGCCGAACTGTGGTGTTTGGACCTTCCTTTATATTATCCTCAACAGCCGTGATATTTTATATATACGCAATCGTCTTATAAGGTGAGGCTTCATCAACTAGCGTAAACGAGATGCAAAATGAATCTATAGTTCGGCAAGTTTTTTGTTAAGATGGACGATTACGTTGATTGTAAAATGGCTTCAGTTCGAAACTACCAACCCACCGTAGCCACGCTGTATATTCTCAATCGGGTTCCCCTTGTTTGTGTCCCAGGTAATCAGGGTTCGAATTGAAAATGAAAGAGGGATCGTCCTACTAGAGTAAAAAAAAGGACTCGCCCACACTTATGCCTGGTACGCAGCTCAAACGGAAAGAAATTTTCCATATAGAATGTATGTAAAAATTCGTAAACGAAATTAGTAGCGAAAAATTTATTTTGTAATTTCGTTTTGTGGTACGCAGCTCCGTGGGAATTTTGCTAGTATGCCTACTGAATCGTAGATGGCATTGATTATTGGTCTCCACCTGTTTCGGTATGATTTATGTGCCCGGACATATAAATGTGTCTTCCCATATTCTGTCACTTAATGCAAGTGGTTATTAAGAGGCGGAAAAAGTAGAGGAACAGGTTGCAAAATGCAGGATGGAGATGAAAAAATCAAAAAACACTTTTACCAAATTGCTTACGAGTTCCTTCAAACAACTTGCCCGCCAAAATGACACATAACCCCGTCACCTGTTCCCTTTTTCTCAGCTGTTTACTATTTCTCCACACTAATCTACACGGAATTTTTCCCTGTAGAAATAAATTATTAATCTCCAGCGAAAAATTCCGTTTGAGCTGCGTACCGGCCATTAGCATGACACTGGCACGGTACGCTTAAGTAAAAATTCTGCTTTTCAAAATTCAGCCCGCACAGGCATGTACCAATAAAAGACGCACGGAATAGTCCAAACGAAGAACGTCACGCTCACACTTTTTTAAACTAAAGCGAGCAAAATTGGGACTTTAAAAAATTTTGTAGGACGAGGAAAACTGACAATTATCTTGGGGACCGGTTCTCGTTCTTTTGCGTAAGTCAAGCAGCATTGAACGTGGTTTGTACTTAGTTGGGCTACCGCTTGGTAAAACGACACTCGCGTTTGGAATGATTGATTACAAACCATTTATATCTATAACAGAGGCGTGCATACCTCTGGAGGGTGCATCGTTATCTTTAGTTGGGTAGCCAGAGGGGTTCTGAAACCACATTTATTGGCCTTGAACCTACTAGATATCCAAGAGTTGGGTAAAGATGGCCCTAGACGATCGGAGCCTGATGAAATATATTGAAAGCTAGACGTCTACAACTCTGCTCTGGCGATCTTGCTCTTTAGGGCACCGAAAGTTGTACGGGCGAAAACGCGTTTGCCGACTCCCTATACTTCCAAGCCTTTAAAGTCTAGGCCTCATAGATGGTTTAATAGAGAATTAGTGAACGCGTTGGGACACTTCTGAAATTGCACTATGAAAAAAACATCATTTGATAACACGTTAAAAAAAGAGATTTTACTGCTTCCTCTGCCAATAAAAATAACTTCCTTCCAAGTAACTCCAAATACGGTCCAGTAGCAATTACTTTTATTGTCTTCCAAAACAGTGCAGCCCTCGATAGTCTAAGAGTTAAGGCGCCCGACTACCATTCCAGAGGTCCGGAGTTCGATTCCATTCCGTGAGTTTGACCTCCGTCTTTCCATTTGCCCTTTATAAAACCCCAGCCGTAGACTTCTATAGACCAATACGAACGCACTTCCGACAAAGAGGAAAGAAACTTCAAAGTCCCTAAGTTACATAGTTCCATTTCGCGACAAAGGCGGTGAATATAGCAATTTTGCACTCTTCTCTGCTCAATTATCAACTACAAAATGCACTTTTTAGATGTCGTCAGATGCTTTAACTCTCGCAACACTTTTTAATTACAAGCCCGCAACCAACATTGAATATCAATAAGCGCAGCATTTCTTCCATAATAATAAATCACAATTTGTCCTCTAGGTGGAAACATGTACCTACAATTATCAAATTTGCATTTTGCATACCTGCGTCGATACTAGCGGCATTCTACCTTTCGATAATCTCGCGACAATTTTCTCTTCATCTCCGGAGGTTGATGTTTTTAATTTTATGTACAAGCAATGAAGCTGCGACAATTTTGCATATATTTCCCCTTTCATTTTTCATTAACTAATCGGGAAGAAGACAGAGGAAGCAGCGTTGAGGACAGAAACAAATTAAAAGTTTTCAATTGTCTTCGTGTGTGTGTGTGTGTTGGAGACAAAACTCACAGGAAAATTATTTAAAAAAAATACAAGAACAGACAGAGACTATCTAGAGTCTCATCTTCGGCAATCTTACTCCATTCATTAATTTATCAAAAAAAAAATATATACGAAGAACAGAGGAGTTCCCATCGTCACCGTAGCAGAGTAACTCTGCAATTATTACAGCATTTTGCAATTTGCAATTCAATGTCGGTTTTGTGTCTTGTTAGCAAAAAGAAAGGCTTTCGTTTAAGTGATAATTAATGGCGGAATTTTTACTTTCTGCCGCAAATTTTTAATACTTCCGAAAGTGTTTTTTGTGCAATGATTTTTGCGCAAGTCTGGCAATTCGTTCTGCGTCTGGATCCACTGGACACCGGGAAACATGCTACTGGGTGTCCAGGGATTGTTTACCTGAATGCCGACAAAGTTCTCATGGTTTTTGTTTTTGGAGGAAAAGAGGGGGAGGGGATTCACCACTCGTTTTTACTTTCATTTTTTGTGTTGTTAATTTTGAGTTTTGTTATTTCATTGCTGAGGTAATTTTTAAATTTGTAATTGGAGAGTTGTGTCACAAGGAGATTCATGTGTAAATTGTTAGCGGATCTGCAGATCTATAGATCGAGAATTAAGTGGACCCTGATTATCGTATCAGTTTGGAAGCTAACAGGACGAAAAAGGTAAGGGAACGGCCCGCTTAGAGAAGGATTTGCAGAAGACCTTGGATCAGGGTGTGATACAACGGAACAGGAAAATGGGTGTGGAGCGCCTCTTTATAATCAAAAAACATATGAGACTTAATAAGTTTTGAGCCAAAAATCGCGATAATATGTAAACTAGTAATAGTCCAGTAGAATTAGTCGTAAAAATGAGAAGAAAAAAAATTAATTCGTTACAGCAATCTGACCTGCGAAATTTTTAACTTCGATTTCTCTTAAAACTACATGTCCTACGGAGCTCTGTTTTGGCACACTTACTCGTTGTTACGTCTACTTCCGATAAATGGTAAAAAAAGGTATACTGCAATGGAAAAAATGGCCGGAAAATTGTTATATTCACGTTAACGACGATTATTCAGAAACAAATTATAGATGCCATTGTTATGTTTACTTTATTTAATTAACAAAAAAGTATAGAGTGCATTTTAGTGCCTTCTAAGATCGTCGTACATAGGATTGTAATTATCAAACAAAACGTAAGAAATGCACATCCCAAATATGCATTTACGAACAATTTTTGTTTTTTACTGGAAATCCAAAATTAACTGAACAGCATAGCATGTATTCATAGAATAGGTAATAGAGTGGATCTACAATGATACGAGTTTTCGAGAGTGGTTTTCAATCATAAGATAGTATTTGCATGTGGCACGGAACAAGTTTATATTAATAGTATTTTTATAAATCAAAGTTGTAAAAAAATAATACGTCATTATATTAACTACATTTCGATAGCTCAGGAACACTCTGGAAATCGGTACTACATATTAAATAAAACACAATTCACCTTGTTTTGAGTGGAGAAAAATTCAATTGAATAAAAAAACTCCACCATTTATTTCCAACTGATACAAGTGAGGCCAGGAGGGAACTCCTCTCCAAAATCAAATACATAAATATTAACAGCATGAAATACATAAATGGGGTAAAAAAAAATTAAATATTTTTTTAACATGCGTAAAACGCCAAATTGAAAAAAAATATGCATTTAAGTCTTCTTCACGGTATCCAGAAACAAGGTAGTGTAAAAGAGACTGACAGCTCGAATATCGTACGAATATCGTAGAAAAAGCCGACGTCACCCGGCAAGTTAATACAGAAAACAACAACAACAATTTCGATTTTGTATGGGGAAGACTTGCCGAGTGACGTCGCACTAATACGATATTCTACGATATTCAATCTTTTACATTACCTTGTTTCTGTATACCGTGAGTCTTCTTTATGAATTTTTCTCTAATCTTGCTCTCTTTGCAGAGTGTTGCAAATTCTCTTCATCAGATGCCATAGAACTGGACGATTCTTCAGTGTTTTCGACAGTTTCATTGAGCACTGTTTCAGTCACAGTACATTGATCTGTTTCCATTTCTTCCGAGTCACTTTCGTCTATAGAAATTTGTGGAAGTTCAGCATTTGAGCAATTTTCTAATTTAAACACAAGTGTGTACAGTACATTTCAGACCATGTTGTCTACAGCCGCATTTTACAGAAGAAAAACCCTTTTCACAGCTGCAACAAATAGTTTTTAGGAGATAATCGGGTATTAATTTTTCATCTGTGGTATTCGGCTTAATGATACCTTCCGCTGTTTCTTTCCAACCCCAATCTGTTGCGATTACTTCGTTTCCAAGCCATGTTTGAAGCTGACAATATGCTCTAAAACAATGCTGTTTTGCTGCCCCTGATGTTGGAGGTAATTTTTCCAATTTAAAACTTGGTTTAAACGTGGCTGTCTTATACATGTCAAACCTTAAATCATGCAGAATTAAATTTTGCTTTTTACTGTAAATCCATACTATTAATTTACTGCCATTATCAGCTATCATCTCTTTATCAGCATTGTTTTTGTAAAAAATATCCGCCAATCGAGGAAAATCTGTATTTTGTAGTATTGTTTTTATTGTCATTACTTTTCCTTTTCCTGAAAATCCTGACGTAGTATCACAACCAGTAAAACAATGAAGCAATGCCAAATACTTTCGTTTCGATGGATCTGTAAAGCTATTAGATGTATAGAAAGAATCGCGAACATTACCCGTGGATGGTTTGTGAAAGAATATATCCAAACTTTTTTCATTTAACTGATTTAACAGTATTAGGAGATCAACGTCTTGCCCAACAACTATCACAATTCTATCATTTGTGGCGACTTCAATTGCTGTATTTATTATGAGGGTGTCTGCATCTTCTGCTGCCTGTTTACATAGAAATCCTGCTGCTTGAAACTCTTGCGATAATATTTTTATTAATTTATTTTTATTACATTCATTGGCTAAACATTTTTCTTGCAAATAGGGTATAATAGTGTGATCTTGAAAATCATTCATATCCGGCCATTTTTTCCATTGCAGTATACCTTTTTTTTACCATTTATCGGAAGTAGACGTAACAACGAGTAAGTGTGCCAAAACAGTACTTCGTAGGACATGTAGTTTTAAGAGGAATCGAAGTTAAAAATTTCGCTTTTTTTTTAAAAAAAATTAAATTTAACAACAACGTCTAAATATTTCCGTCTGAAAAAATTACTGCATTTTTGCAACACTAACAGGTATCTTTTGCCCAAGTTTCAGCTTCATAGAAATTTTTTTGTCAAAGAAAAAAATAAAAAACCGAAAAACCGGTTTTCCGCCATTTTCTTGAAAAATTTTGAGGTTAGGGAAAAATGGTAAATACAAAAGTTGTAGATCTTTTTATTTCCTACAACTTTTACTTTTAACTTTTTTCGATAGAATGTACAGTTTAGCCAGAAATTGCGAAAAACTGTTTTCAACCCCTAAAAACCCCCCCATTCCTCCCCGGATAACCGCTGTCGGTTCGATTTATTTTTCCCTCTTTTACAAGAGCTTTTTCGACAACATCCCACTGTCAGATTGCTGTAACGAATTTTTTTGTTGTTCGAACCCTATTTCTACTGGACTATAAGGATGGTATTACATTTATACCCAAGCCAGGGCGTTCGGATTACACCTCGGCTAAGGCTTTCAGGCCGATAAGGTGATAAGGGAAACTTATCTTCAACGCCAACCACTAAGCTCCTATCAGCATGCGTACCAACCGGGCAAGTCCACTGAGACAGCACTGCAGAATCAGGCTGGAAGGCGCAGCACTAAACAAAGGAGTTACGCTGGCGGCCTTCCTCGATATCGAAGGAGCCTTCGACAACACATCCTTTGATATAGTACAGTACAGATGTAATATTGATGCGCCAAAAATTCTTGAAAGGATGATTTTTCATAAATCGTTAATGGAGCATAAAAGAAGCTTAACTCTAAATTTGAGTGAAATTTCTAGTAGACGTTTTTTGGAAAACTCAAAAAGTTTTGAAAAGCGTTTTTCTCTGAATCTACGCATTTTAGAGAAAAGTTTTTTAAGCAAAAAATGTAGAGGACATTGTTACCTACAATTTGTGTCCTAGAGGTCTTGCTGTACAACTTGAAATACAGAAGCTAGGTGGCGCCAAAGTTTCCAAAAAAGTGTTTTTTCGTTTTTTGTCCCAGAAAAAATGGTTTTTTTTAGAAAAGTGTAAATCAGTAAATTGTTCCTCTTAAAAATGCCTACAACATTTATTTAATTTTTTTTCCTTCCGACTTACCGTTCCAAAGTTATAGGCAGTAAATACTACGCTGCGTAGTTAACGGTGCTATTGTTGCTAAGAAGCGTCCATTTTTCATTTGCTAAGCGAGTTTTCGAGAGTGTAAGCGTCAAAACTTTGCTCTTGTAAAATGAGTATGTGTTTTGTTTGTAACAAGATTGTACTCAAATTAACCTGTGTGCCTTCTTCAGAGCACAATAATCACACTTCAGCACGCTATAACTTTGGAACGGTAAGTCGGAGGAAAAAAAGTTTCAATAAATGTTGAAGACATTTTTAAGAGGAACAATTTACTGATTTACACTTTTGTGACAAAAAACTGGGACAAAAAACGAAAAAACACTTTTTTGGAAACTTTGGCGCCACCTAGCTTCTATATTTCAAGTTGCACAGCATGATCTCTAGGACACAAATTGTAGGTAACAATGTCCTCTACATTTTTTGTTTAAAAAAATTTTCTCTAAAATGCGTAGATTCAGAGAAAAACGCTTATCAAAAACTTTTTGAGTTTTCCAAAAAACGTCTACTAGAAATTTCAGTCAAATTTAGAGTTAAGCTTCTTTTATGCTCCATTAACGATTTATGAAAAATCATCCTTTCAAGAATTTTTGGCGCATACTCCGATTTTCCAGTCCATCTGTACTGTACTTATACTATAGCTAGGGCTCTAAGTAGGCGCAAACTAATGATTTCACATGTTGAGGGGTCTCTGGAGGGCACTATAGCAAAAGATTGTCCGCAGGGAGGAGTTTTATCCCCACTTCTGTGGTGCCTTGTTGTAGATTAACTCTTGGAACTACTCAACGGCCGCAACTTTTTCGCCCAAGGCTACGCAGACGATGTCGTCATCGTAGTAACGGACGAAATTGAAGGAGCCATGTCAAGATGTCTGCAGCAGGCACTAGATCTAGTACCTAGTTGGTGTGACAGCGTAGGACTAAAAGTCAATCCCGACAAAACGATTCAGGTTCCCTTTACCAGGAAGCGATCACTACCGCGGGTTTCGGAACCGACACTCGCAGGTAGAACTAAAGGCTTTTCACAACAAGCCAAATATTTAGGAGTGACGCTAGATGCCAAGCTCAACTGGAACCAGCAATGGATACTCTGATGAGCAGAACGCGCAGATCCCTGTGGGTTTGCCGCAGAGCTTATGGCTCCACATGGGGTTTGGAGCCGAATCGTTAGGCCCACGGTAACTTATGGAGCTTTAGTTTGTTGGCACAGAACGGCGCTTAAGGTTTTCATAACCAACTTGGACAAAATTCAAAGAATGGCCTGCCTTTCCATCACTGGAGCCATCCGCACTTCCCCGACGGCAGCACTGGAGACTCCTCAATCTGGTACCGCTCCACCTTGAGGTAGAGAAATCTGCGATAAACGCAGCGCTGCGGCTGAAAGCGAATAACTATCTGGGCGCTGGTCTCGGGCCAGGACATTCTATAATTATCAACATTATATAAGGCATTTCGGAAGCGGGGATGCTCTTTGATTGCATGCCTTTCAAAATCTCAAAATTTAAGCAACCCTCTGTGCACATACAAGACAGGCTAACCTGGGCCTTTCCTAAGGTATAGCCGGGTGGACTAGTATGGTACACGGATGGCTCCAGAACAGGATAGGTGTGGGCGCCGGAATCTGGAGCAAAAGCCCCAGATTCAGCAGAGCGACAAGCTTAGGCACTCTAGCAACTGTCTTCAAAGCAGAGGTGTACGCTATATTGGAAGAACTTAGAACTTAAGAAAGGCCTACCAAAATAAACGGATTTTTATCTTCTCTGATAGCCAAGCGGCAATTAGGGCGATAAGGTACCGTAGGACCAAGTCCAAATTAGTTTGGGACTTCCAACGTGCTCTTGCTGAGCTGGGCGTTCTCAATGAAGTTACCCTTGTCTGGGTCCCGGGGGATCGGGGCTTCAAAGGCAATGAAAAAGCGGATGCCCTAGCTAAACAGGGCTCTGACATTGCTTTCATCAGGTTCCTTCCTGGGCCGTCTCCTAACACGGCCAAGGAATTGTTAGGGCGCAGTAGAAACGATGTCAGGACACTTGTTGGCTTGATTACCGGACACTGCACCCTAAATTACCAATTGAAGGGTTTGCAGCAACAAAGAGTTAACTCCAATTTTTATAATTTTTGGGAAAATAGAAAAAACTGTTCAAAAATTGAGAATGTATTTAAATCGCCTTGGTCTTCGTCCAATTATTTGTCACCTACCACTTCATGTTTTGGCCAAATTCCATTGAGAAATTCGTCAAATTCGCAATTCTAGAGTTAATTTTATTCTGGAGTTAACTCCTTTTTGACCCAAATAATTGAAAATTAGTTTCTTTTTAAAGTAAGGAAGCATTGAGTAATTACAATTTTCAAGAGAATTGGTTTATTTCAAGAAAGAACACAGTAACTAGTGTACTAACTAAATTTTAAGCCCAAAAACACTCTTTCTAGTAAATGAAAAATGAAGCTTCAAAGAAAAAATAAGA
Organism: Thereva nobilitata; assembly: GCA_963855945.1. NCBI lineage: Eukaryota > Metazoa > Arthropoda > Insecta > Diptera > Therevidae > Thereva > Thereva nobilitata. The sequence goes on from OY979697.1 coordinate 88,607,258, forward strand.
ATGTAAAACTATCAAAACTACTAATCATCATAGCATTCGGCGTCGGAGATTTCTTCAGTATCCTCGACATCATCATTCGAATTTAGACCATCGTAGAACCACATCTCGTTGTGACCAAACATACTTCTCAGCGAGTTCCTTCACGTCTTTTAGTTTACCAGGTTTAAATGTTAGAGGACAACTGTATGCCCGTTGTAGACTTTCGAGAGTCAGCGATGTCTCATTTCTGGTGTCACGGATTTTTACGCTATGGGCTACCAGTATGCCTACAGTAGAGCTGCAACTGATGGTTCCTTGTTTAACGGCTTCCACATCATAAATGAAAACTCTGTATTTAGTTATGGCGTACTTATCTTTCTTACCATTAGGTTTTATAATGTAAGGAGCTTTCAAAAAAGAATCACGGAAAGTTCCAACAAAGTCGAAGAAATTTTAAAATCAATAATATTGATTTTAATCAATAAAATCAATAATTATTATTGATTTTATCAATAATTACGAATTATTAAATAAAAAGTACCATGAAATAGGAACTCATAAACATTGAAAACTTGTTTGCAGAATAAAACAGAAAAGTAATCAAGACGCTTAATCACAACCAGACGCGGCCACTGTTATCTCCATACTGTTTTACGACAATCATTTGCGGCATCAAAGAGTCAGCTCCTGGAGTTAACTCCATTTTGACCCAAGCGAATGAAGCAGCTAACTCATTCTAGCGGATACCTTGAGAACTATCACCGGTAGATAACTCTTTGTTGAACCAAACGAAAGAATGATTTTTTTCGCCCAAGAAACGGTTGTTAACTCTGTTTGGCCTAAAAATGGAGTTAACTCTTTGTTGCTGCAAACCCCTCAATTATGAAGGATAGGAAAAGCGGAGAACCCTACCTGCAGGCTTTGCCTGGAGGAGGATGAGTCTGCTCTCCACGTAATAGCGAGGAACAGGGTTTCTTTATTCGAAGAGTCCCTGCTCGATTATTCAAGTCTAAGGCCTGAAACACATTCAGGGTAGCAAGCACCAAGCCGCAAGTACCAAGCATCAAATATAAGTTTAAAACAACGTAAACTTTATGACAGCTTTCACATTCGCGGTAGCAAGCATCATTTGATACCAGTAACAAATGATGCTTGGTACCCAAGTTTGGAAAATTTTAAATTTTGCTACTTGATGCCGTAGTTATGCCAACAGAAAAATGTTATTTTCATAGCTCTCAAAGCGTCGACAGTTTGTGTTTACTTTATAGCAAAGAGTTTTAATATTAATGTATTATTATCAAAAATGGAAGAAAAAATAATAGAGAAAACTCTGCCACTTGTACGTTCTTCGGGTTCATTAAGTTCTCTGGTCCAAAGCCTCCTATTATTTATTACGAAATCAATCATAACCATAAATGGCATTGCAGTCCAAAAGCAATATTTCACATTTGTCTTCAAAATCCATATTGTTTTATTGTTAGTAGTGTCAATTTATAAATACGTTAAGTTGCCAATACTGTATGATACTCGCGGCTTGGAGCTCTGAATATGTCTTCTTTCGGTATCAGATGCTTGGTACTTGCGACTTGGTACTTGCGGCTTGGCGCTTGCTGCTCTGAATGTGTTTCACGCCTCAAGGTTCGTCTAAGATTCAACGGACTTGGAAGCCCAAAATTCAACCCTTTACAATTTAATCTTCTTTATCGGGGCCACTCGAATTAGCCTAACGTTGACTGTTCCTTCTGTACTTGTTGAGCGAAGATAAAAGAAGCAACACTAATATCCTTCGAGTCATCAGGGAGGGACTGGTGGATTCAGATCTTTCTGGAATCCTTTGAACAAACATTGCTTCCAAATTTGAAGACATCGAAGTTTTTCAGATTATTTTAAATCCCAGTCCAGCTTCAGTTGTTATAATTAAATTGTTGAATAAGAAGGCGATGAACCCTGCGCCTGGACTCTTGGATGTTGTAGAAGCTCGGAAATACTGACTGCGAAAGATTATTCCACAGTTGAGCTGTTCTATTCAGAAACGAATTGCTATTTTGTCGAGTGCGCGAAAAGACGCAGGTGGTGAAAGTGAGATAATCTGGTGTTGCGGGGATAAGATTGCCGCGGAGGCAGCAGAACGTTTATTTCCCTGGAACAGTCTATGATAGTAGCGATAAAATTTTGTCAGTGCTGCTACATTCCTGCGGTGGCTCAAGAGGTCGATGGTGATGGAGCAAACGGTGTCGTCATCGATGGCTAATGTAACGACTAATATGTGTAGGGATGGGTCGGCCATTAGTTCAACTTCACCCACTGTCACGGATGGAGAGGTGTTGGTATTTTTATTGGAAATAAGACAGAATAGTCCATGGAAATGGTACTTCAACATTGCAAAAATGCAGGACAAGGTTATGGGTTGTGTAGGGGGGTCGGTGTAAGTTTAAATTTGAGTTTTCGGTCTCGGGGCCCCCATTTGGCCGCCATCTTGGAAAAGGTGTGCAAATGGTTTTTCCACTATAGCTCCGTAACAGTACATCTTACAGAAAATTTGTAAGGACCACCACTTGCTCAAGTTGAATGCAGCCTCATTGAGCAGCGATCGTGATTGATCTTGTAATTCGAACAGAATTGAGATTGCCTTCCCTCATGATCACATCGTCCATATAAAGATTTCACTTTAGTTCCACAGTCTCAAAAGGTATGTGTTTGTTTGATTCTTCTTGGTCTAATCCTGTCAAACATTTGGTATCAAGTTAAAGGACTGGCCGTAGTCGTGCGCCATGACTTTTAATTGACATCACGTCTGATAAAATTTTACACCACAAAATTAGTTTGAATATTCTTCATGTATCATTATTTTTCTATAGATTTTATAAATGCAGGTGTTACCCCAGTCGTAGTAACCGGAAACGCATTTGTCGTCTTTTGCTGCTGGCCCGGTCCGTAAGATATCAAGTAATTGACGGACTTTTCGTAGAGGCATCGAAAACAACTCTCGATTTTGTGGTGGTGCTGTTTGGTTTCAATTTCAAGGCATAATGGTGCGATAAGAAATAACTGATGGACAATGCTACTCAATTAATGTCGATCTCCTCCATGAGTTGCAGGTTGATGTATTCATCCATGAACTCTTCATATTGCTATCGGTTGATCATATGATTGGCAAACTGTCGTTCCAAGAAGAAACAACTTCTGAGAAATGATAAATAAATTTTGTTGTGTGGTAGTATTAAACACATTTTTTCCCATTCGATACAAATTAAACTTAATTTGTTTTTCCAATCGCATAGTTAAAAATGTCACAAATCATAATCAATTATTATTCACCTCTAATCCTCTCAGTACTAAGCCACAATTTCAAGTTTCCCATTTAAATGCAACAAAAAGTATAATATGTAATCAGAATGCGACCTTTACTCAACAAATATAAAAATATCGCGGCAATTACAATAAAAATAATTCAATTCCACATTTTTATGAATGTTCGTTTCTGTTGACCAATGCTGTCAAGTTTAATGATGATTTTGTAAGAAGTTCCATAGATTGCTGCATCTTATCTGTTCGCATAGTTGTGTACTTTTATTTGAAGTCAAACTTAAAGATAATGAATTGATAGTTGAGAAAAAATTGTTTTTCTTGATAAGAATTAAATTATTTTTAGTGCGGAAACATTTTAAGTTATCAGTAATTAAAATGTAGATGTTTTTCAATGATCGGTCTTTGCACAAATTGGCAAAAAATAGAGTGCATTAGAGCCATGAAAACAGTGTGAGCTCTGTAGGTATAATCAACTCGAAGGATAAAGGCCCATTTACATCCCAAAGTCAAAGGGGAAATGCAGCTCTGCAGCTCTTTTTTCGCACAGAAATTTGTATGCTTTTCTCTCTGCATACAAATTTCAGTGTCATGAAAGGTCTCCACTTTGACTTTTAGTCCGGGGAAATTAGCAAAAAAAAAACGCAGCAAAGGAGACAAAATTCCAAAATGGCTAAAAATTGGTCCACAGCTACCTTGGGACTTTTTAAGAAAACAATTTCGGAATCGCAAAAAAAACATGGAAGCCGGAGACATCACTTTTTGGCAAAAAAATCACTCAAAAACTGGTTTTTTCGAATTTTTTTTTTGATCAGTCAATGCGAACCGTTATTGGCTACAAAAAAAGCCCTCTTGTCATTTTTTCGAAAACCTTGGGCTTTCCGAATATTTCAAGGTATTTTTTGGCCGAAAAGTGATTTTTGGAAACTTTGACCTTGGATAACTTCGACAGGGTTAGGTTTTCGAAAAAATTACAAGGGGGCTTTTTTGTAGCCAATAACGTTTCGTATTGACTGATCGAAAAAAAATTCGAAAAAAACCAGTTTTTGAGTGATTTTATTGCCAAAAAGTCATATCTCCGGCCATGTTTTTTTATGATTCCGAAATTGTTTTCTTAAAAAGACCCAAGGTAGTTGTGGACCAATTTTCAGCCATTTTTGAATTTTGTCTCAATAAAATTCTAATTTCTCCGCACTATTTGGGATATAAATATTTGGGATCAAAATATACCAAGAAGTAAAGACAAGTGTCACGCGTTCGAAAAAAAACGGGCCACGCGGCAAAAACAGGTTCTGCACCAATAATTGAACATGTCTTGGGAGATCTTTTGGAAAATTGCCCCGCTATAAACCTCAAGGTGGGGTTTGAGGGATTTTTTTTGAAGAAATGAACATTTATTTGGAAACAAAATATTCAACATCGTTAGGTACAATACGTCCATCTTTCTGGTAAAATTGGGATTCATTGGCGGCGATAGATAGAAGGGTTTGAAGGCGCCAAGCTAGATTTAGAAAGAGTCGCTGTCTGTATAAATCATATCAACACCTTAAGGAGCATTTTGGGGTAATCTAGAAAATAACGATTCTCATCTCTACCTAGCTTTCGTAGTGTATGAAAAACAATTCTGTACAACAATTCTTAATGCTAAGGACTTCACGATAGAAAACTATCGGGTATCTTCGAAATGAGCTCCCGGAGTACGACAAGGATGTTCATTTTCACCTTTACTATTTCTTTCCTATACTAATTAAAATCCAAAATAATTGTTAGCGCTTAGATAGTATAACAGGTGGAGCACAATGAAGACTATTAGTTAGCCTCAAGGATCGTGATCATACCGATGATATTTGTTTGCAGGCTAACCAACGCATGGGTCAAGACGAGGGGAGGTGATCAGAAACAGCAGAGAGTAGTTCGGTAGGTTTGAGGCAAAGTACGATAAAAAGTAAAGAAATTCGGAATATCAAATTCAGCACTAGGCGCCTTCAAGTTTTAACCAATAGTTGCACGGATTACATCTTACAAATCTCAAGAGCTATGCCATCAAAAGCAAGATAGAATTAAAATTGAAAAGTGAAAAGCTAGGCCCAGAGGTATGCTCCCTCTTATTGTCGAAGGTTTTATCATTGAGTGCAATGTCGAACAGCAAGCTCTAGTCGGAAAGATAGCAGAGAGAACAGTGAAAGAACTCCCAACATCAACACACGGTTTTATTTGATGGACTCCCATCCAATAGTACCAAGAAGAAACTAGTATGGTAGTCGGGCGTCTTAACTCATAGGCTACCGAGACCGGCTCCAGGTTGGGGAACCGGGGAGGTTTAAATAATACTTAGGAGCGTCGATCAAGGATAAAAACAACATCAATGTAATAGCGAAAGTAAAACTACAAGCAGAAAGTACGTGATATTATCTACACAGAAACTCTCTGAAATGAGGATTATTTACAGTGTGGTGTAAAAACACTGACAAGTCACAATTGTTGCTCCAACTAACGTAGTTTATATTACAAGCCAGTCATGTCAGTCATTAATCATGTTATTGGTTGCTTTAGTTCGTACTTCGAGATAGAGTTGGGTCGGACTTACACGAGGCAGTACATTTGTCCCTTACACGATGGTAAATTGTACTGAGGCTTCCATTTTTTTTAATGTCTCGGTTCAAAAATAATGTCCTACGTATATGAACGTATATCGAGATAAATGAAGCGAGGTGTGATTGGAAATTACGTAGTGGAGAGATAATTCTTACTTGTTTTGCGGCAGTAAAATGTCAAATTTATACTGAGCCGTGGTGGGATTGTAAATACGAACTTAATGGAGAGATATTCTTACATATTTCGAGGGAGGGTTATTTTGTACTGAAGGGACATTTCTTACTTTTTTTGAAGAAGTGAAATTTCCAACATGAAATGAAATACTGGAGAGACATTTCTTATTTCTTTTGCGGTAGCAAAATTTCCAACTTGAAATAAGGCGAGGTGGGATTGCAAAATATAAATATACATTGTGGAGGCATATAAATAAATATACATCATTTTGGCATTACAATATACAATAGCACCTTGCCTCATTTGAAGTATGACATTGTACTGACTCAAAAGAAAAAAGAGACACCTCTTACAAACTCATTTTATAATCGTGTTCTACCCAACACTAATTCGAGGGGTCATGAGAGGATAATAAAAAGGCTTAAAGTCTAGGGGATCACATCAAGCTGATTTTTGAAACAACAATCTCACAATACTGACATACAGTTCAGAAACGTGGACACTCAACTTTCTTGAAGAAAACAAAGAAACTTATCCGTTGATAGAAAGAAAAGTAAAGAAAATTTAAAAAAAATATCAAATACGATACGAAACTGCAAAAATTATGGACTATATTCAATATATTGAAACAGTTTCATTCAATTTAATAAATAACTACATTTCTCTAGTGAAAACTCCTTGAAAATCCAGTCAATAATATAAATGCATAAACTGAACTTTGCACTAACTGCGCAATGCTATATGATTTATCACCATTACATTTTGCATAAAATAAAAGATAAACAACAAAAAACTTTTAAAACTTACGGCAAAAGATCACCCATAACACTGTCATAATATTTAACAAAACCTCATGAAAGGTCGATCTTCTTTTGAGACGTTCCATGAATCGAACCATTCATTGATATGTTCAAAAATACTGAAGTGGGGGAAGGAAGTTTTTGTACATAGAACGAAACGGATAGCATTGCATGAACTAGTGGGGTAAAATATCCCTTTCGACCACATCTAGGTACTGTACCTACCCTTGACCGGTTCGGCAACATGTGGCGAAGCCTTGTCATGCTGTAAGATCACTTTGTCGATCGATGTGACCGAAGCTAGCTTCAATCACATTCAACCACGGCATTTAAATTAGGTTAAGTACATCAAAGCGCACCCTTAGAATGAAAGTGACCTAACTCAAAAATTACAATTTGTGTGAAATAAGCAAGAAAATCTTCAAAAAAGTACAGTGTTCATGCAATGGTGCTATCAATAAAAGTGGCCCCTGTGCCTTTATTACTCATAATTCGGGCTCTTTTTCACCACAGGGTTTTAGAGTAGCCATTTTAAGGTAAGTTACAGGAATTTTGAGTTAGGTCACTTTCATTCTAAGGGTGCGAGCATGATTCTCAAATTCAGGCCTCAGCAAAATACGACACTTACTGGGATTGGAAATCCGCCAAGGTTGGATTTTGAATTCAGGCGAGACTTGGGTTTGCTTATGATACTTATGTTCAGACTAGATATTTTTTCGTTTGTGAGCATTATGTAATTGTGTTTCCACAGACCATTCCGAAACTCGATTCAAGAGGACTTTTACATTTAGGCATGTAATTTTTTTCATTATTAAAAATAGAAAGACGTTATAAAAATGTCAATTCAATTAAAAATTTGTATAAAATTAGAAAATTTACCATTTTTTGAAACGAATCTTTTTATACGTTATTAACAAACTTGTTTCTTTCTTTTTCAGGTAAGAAAACAGTAAACTAATGGAATACCTGGGCTACAATTTCAGGTATATGTAATCTAAACATTGGAAATCACATTCATTGATTAAAAAAATATGATCATATATATCTATTTCCCCTGCAACCCATGCTAGACTATGTAGCAGTTTAGTTTAGTCGTAGACAATATCTATCAACAAAACTAAAAAAAGTTCAGCGACCTTCTTAGGAAAATTTTTTATTAGGATTATATACACTTATTTTCATTAAGAACGTTTCCATCCGAATGAACAATCGTTTACATCCTCGAACAACACATATTCTCTACTAAAAATGGCTTCTGAACAAATTACAATTACAGCTAATTAACGTAAAACCAAAAAAAAGGAGCACCAAAAAAAAATCCAGTAACAAACGGCAAAACATAAGCCATACTTAAAAATAGCACAACTAAAAATGCATTCCGTAAATTGCTTTGGAAACATGAAACGTTTAATCTCATTTCATTCAACGAACTTTCTTGGGTATTAGCAGAAGCGTAAAGTGACGTCTCCACCTCCACCTTTATGTGAAACACTGAACGTCTATGTCCACACCTTCCGCAAGGTGCTAGAAATTCCGTAAAGTCTTAAGTTTTTTTCTTCTTTTACTTCAAATCAAATGGCCCCGAAATCAAATCGATTATTTCAATGAGGATCCCTCCACCACCAATTATTGGAGCCTCCTCCTGGTGTGATGATGGCTTATTCGTGGCGAAGCGCACTATTTTTTGTTGCTTTTGTTTCATTGAGTGACACCGACTGTCTCGGAACCAATTGAAGCGTCGCCTAAACAGCCATCGACTCCACATGTCTAATTTGGAGCAATGAGCTGCTCCACAATATTACGGCAGCGCTAGACATCGACGACGATGGTGCATTAACCGCGCTGCCGTATTTTTGATGGATTCGCGATAAATATTCTGCACTATTTTGGTACATTCTTGATGGAAATTTTCATTGGTGAAACCCACACTAATTTGCATGCAAGGATTTTAATTTTTATTACCTTCAAGGTTGGTAATTTTATGAGACTCGGAATTTTTATTGCCAGTGAAGTGATCGGAAAATGAATTTTTTAATTCATTTTAAAATTTTTGGAGCAGAAAGTACTACACATTGCTGAAAGTGATTTTGTGAATTAATTATGTTTGGTATGTTTATTGTGAGGCATTGTTGATTTTATATTGTATCTGCACGGCATTTACTGAATTATAGTCGTTTATTGTTCATTTCGATTTGATGCGTATTGAACTAACAGGGAATTGAAACATTGAACGCTAGTTGCCGAACTTAACGAAAAAAATTAAAAGTATAGGCTAATCCAACTTTGTCACTTTGAAGGACCCTTGTCAATGTCCAATTTATTTGTGGCTTAAACATTTGCATTAAGAGTGACAATTTTGATTGGTGAAATAATTGGTTCATACTTAAATAAAAATAAAAACGATCTAATAGTTGAAATAAACGAAAATAAGTACTCATCACAAATTGAATCTTGTCATAGCACTAAATTTTATGAAATTGAATTGAAATGAAAATGATTTCAACAACGCACTCTGTAATCGACACCATTCAAATTTTTTAATGAATAAAGTACAAATAAATGACGAAAACTGACAATATTAATCAAAATCCCCGAATAAGTGAATTACATATTACCAGACCATATCGAAACAATGTTGGTGTATGGTTGAATTGTTCTGTTTAATTCAACAAACCGTTTTGAATTAACAACGACGACTGATCATCAGGGGCGGCCCTTTCAAAGGTGCGAATGGCGCACTTGCACCGGGCGCAGTTGGACGAGGGCGCAACTTCAGAAATTAAGATATATATTTAAATCTTTGAAAAAAAAACTTTCCGTGACTTCATTTTCATTATATTAAAGGAATTCACTTTTATTATCACGAGTTATTTGTCCAGTTTATTTTCTCGATTAAACATTCTGTACGTCTGCCCCGAACTCATGTTCACAAATTTACCCAATTTCACACAAATATACCCAATTTCACATAAATATACCCAATTTCTGTCTCTATACTTTGTCATGCAAGAAGAGCTGGGAAATTTACTTCCCCTCTTACAGGAACTTACCCGAGATTTAACCTTCGAGATTTTCATAAAATTTCTGCCCATGTAAGTTTTTACCTGAAAAAATTTTACCCAAAAAGTGAAGTAATAGACCTTCGCTTTCCATAATCAGATGTAAAAATTCAGGTGAAAAATCTCATTCTTTATACTACCCTGGAGGACTTTTTGAAAATTCTTTAAAAAGTGCCGTATATGTTAAAAACTATGCATTTTACGACAAAAATGTATAGTATCTTTTTTGTATGTAAATAAGTGATTTAACTTTCTTGTTTGGAACTTTTTTGTGTAAAGCCAATATCTACGGAGAAATAGTGCTTCAAATTTCATATATCGCTTTCTTTGCACTATATTTCGTTAATGGTTAATTATACATGAAAAAATCCTCCGTAAGACTTATAGAACCCACGATTATTTATAATTTTTGTTATAATCATTTTTTACGTAAGGCTAATATTGCACCAGTTATGGCGCTTTAAGTGTCGAAAAACGTAGCATCAAAAGTATTTTTTCCCCAATATACAGGGTGTATACCGCTAAGTTTACAAAGCAGCCGGCTGTGGATAGGGTTTGGATAGACGAACAAAAAATCGTATGGAAGGGGGCGGTAAATCTAACGGTTTCCCAGCTAGGGCGTTTTGAAGTTTTTTTGGTAGAGATTTACATATCACCCTGTATTTTTGTAACTCTATGAGCTATTTTAATGAATAAGGTATCAGTGTACGCAGAATACTCCCACCTATCTAAAATTGTAAAAGTCAAGGCTCTACCCTATCAACTTCCAAAGCAATGAGTCATCAAAATCAAAATTTCGTTTTTTTTAACTAAAATTTCAACTAAAACCACATTTTTCTCCAAAATATACGTAGTTAACTAAAATATTTTTTTTTGCAAAATTGGAAAGCTTGGACAATTTTCATTGAATAATGTCGGATTTTTTCATGTAGAATTAACCATTAACGAAATATAGTGCAAAGAAAGTGATATATGAAGTTTGAAGCACTATTTCTCCGTAGATATTGACTTTAGTTCCAAACAAGAAAATTTATCACTAATTTGTCTACAAAAAAGATAATATATATTTTTGTCGTAAAAAGCATAGTTTTTAAGATATAGAATTAAACGCGTTTTCCTTCACTGTAAGTTTAGCAAGAGGGTGGGGATGACGCCATTTTGGATTTAAGCTTATAAAAATATATAAAATCAATTGGTAAAAAAATTGCGTGCGGTATTTTTCGCAAAGCTATATTTATTGGACTATATCTTTAGCTAAAAATGTGGAATTACATAAAAAATATAGCGTTTTCTTCCCTAATATAGCTTTATCTTTGTCAACTAACTCAAATCCAATTTCTTTGTACTTTTTCACCGGAAAATTTATTTTTGGTCTGTATGGGCGTTATTTATTTATTTTTTTACGAAGGCCTATGTAATTTTTTTAAAGACTATAAAAAATGGTAGAATCATGATGCAGATGAAGAACTTCTGTGATTTCTAAATCAAATAGTTCTCACAGGTTTCTTTTAAAGCCAGCTCAATTCAACTGAAGACGATCTTTAGAAATCCGAACAAGTGATAGTCAGTGGGTGCTTTGTCTGTACTATACGGTAAATGCATCAAAACTTCCCCACCAGACTCTCCCAACTTTTGACGGGTCATCAAAGAAGTATATGGTCGGGCGTTGTCGTGATCGAAGACTTTTTACGACACCTTTCCTATTATTCAATTAGGCACGTTTTCAATTGTCTGGTATAACCTCTCTAGTTGTCCACAGCCGAGTTAAGAATCAATCGTCTGATCAACTGGAAGTACCTCATAGTGGACGATTCCCTTCCACTACCACCACAGATACAGCACCATATTTTCGTCGTCCACCATGACTTCTCAAACGCTTGTGACGACCCTTCATCCTTTATCAACGATCTTTCATGCTTTCGCTTGTTTTACGTTACCCATTTCTTATCATCGGTTAAGAGACGTTTCAGAAATTGGTTAATTTCATTTGGTGCTGAAGTACTTGGTCCAAAGGTACCGCGGCCATTCGGTTGGCCTATTATACTATACCCAGATTCAGCAGTCTGCCTAGTGGATTGTTGCTTAGCCTTGAATGTTCGAACAGGGTTTCGTCGAACAACGAGACCCTTCTCCTAGCTATCGCAGGGCGTACTCATTCCCCACAAGGCAATGCGGTAGGGTCCTCCGCCCTTCCAATTCTTTATAAGTGGCAAAATTTAAGGCCAGTGTCCAGTAATCAAGCCAATAAGTGTTGTGAATTCCTTCCTACTTTGACGCATCAATCCCCTCTTCAGCAAGCTGGTGGCTGCTCTTATAGCCGGCGCCGGACCAATGAATTCAATGTCAGAGCCCTATTTACCCAAAGCATCGGCCTTTTCATTCCCTTTGAAGCCCGGTGACCCAAACAAGGGTAACTTATTGAGAACGCCCAACTCAACAAAGGCACGTTGTCAGTCCCAAACCAATCTGTACTTAGTCCTACGGGACCTTATTGGGCCCTGGTTGCCCATTTAGTATGAGAGAAGACCTAGATCCGTTTGTTTTTGCAGGTCCTTTTTAAGTTCTCTATCGCAACTATCACACATAAGGAACAAATGCGCCTTCCACACTGGTATGCAAGCTTCCGCTACCGGTATGAAAATCTAAAAATTCGCCCGCCTGAGGTATGCACGCTCCTGCTACAGTCATGAACATCTATATATGCACCCGGTATCGGCATCGACCATTCCAAACGCGCGTTTAGTTTTACCAAACGGTCCCCCAACTAAGTACTTACCACGACCAGTGCTGCTTGACCTACTCAATCAAACGAGAGTCTGTCTACTGAGTATGCTAATGGCACCTTTTATGGTCACCAAGATAATTTCCCGTTTTCTTCGTTCTGTACAATTTTTTAAATACCCAAAAAAAGACGCGCGGAAGACAAGAAACGAACCACGGTACGCCGTACGCTCACACTTTTTTAGACTAAAGGGAGCAATTTATTCTAAAAAATCGTGAGCGTACCGTGCTTCGTTTGGACTATTCCATCTTCCGTGCGTCTTTTATTGATACGTGCGTCTTTTATTGATGCGGGGCTGCATTTGGAAAAGTTGTGCAAAAGTTTTACTCAGGCAGCTTGCCTGTTACATGCTAAGTGTTCGCGAGTTTTATTTTTACTAAGGCGTACTATGCCTGTTTCGAGTGCCAAGTAGGCGTTGCGACGCTATGCCTGTTTAGGCTAAGAACGGGCAAGTTTATCTCTGTTTTGGGGCCAGCGGTACTTTAGCAAAAGTTCTGGTTACCCTGTCTTGTATGTTCACGGAAGGTTGCTCAAATTGTGAGATCTTAATAATGGCATTCAGTTCGGACTGCATCGGCGGCAGTCCGCTTCCGGAATTTCGAGCTTCCTTTTATATCTAGCTTTGTGCAAATGGTGCAAAACAGTTTTGTGTCCAACGCCTAGGTCCATATCAATATCGACACTGTTGACACGCCTATCTCTCGGCATTTCATCAGATTTTTGAGTAATTGGACGACCAGAGCTTGATTCGCCCTCCACATCAAAATTACCAAAACGGAGATCGGAAATCGAGCGAGCTATTTTCGCACAGCCTTTACAGTTCACACCGCAATTTTTTCCACAAGCCTACGCAGCATTCATCCATCTGTCATCCTTACTTCCTTACTAATATTATAAATGCGAAAGTAACTCTGTCCGTCTGTTACGTTTTCACATCTAAACCGCTGAACTGATTTTGATGAAATTTGGTACAGAAATTTTGTTTGTGTGTATGGGAGTCCGTTATTATTGCGTATAAAATTATTAATGCCGCCTACCATTTGAAACAGATCAACTTCAAATTTTGCACATAGCGTAGTTTTCTTGGCAATGCAATGTGACCATTTTGTACAAAAATAAAGATGGAGGTCCCAAGAAGGCGGCCGATTTTTGCATTTCGTCGCTTAAGTTCTAACACCACGTAAGTCAAAAACAGAAAATTTACAGGAGAGTGAAAAAACTGCGTAATTTTACATGGATACCATTACAAAACCATTTTATAATTTTTGTACAAACTACACTTATATTGGATTTTGCTTGTTTCTGATTGGCTGAAACAATGCGTCTTTCGATTCTCTAGCAAAATGCATCAAAATGTCAAAACCGCCAAAAATTGACTTACGTGGTGTTAGAACTTAAACGACGATTTGTCTTACTCGCCTCCCGACATCAAATGAAAGGGTATGACATGTGGAATACAGTTAGCGGTGAAGCGTTATTCCAAATTCAATATATCGGCCAACACGAAATGGCGAAGACATATGAAGGGTACAGGGGAAAAACAACTTAAGTCGCTTTTTTCAAAAACGAGTTAGTGCTGCTATCTATTGAAGAAATACAGAAGCTTTCAGCTGGTATATTCAATTTTGATGAATATCAAACTCAGCCCATATAAATCAATTGAAAAGAATTCGCATACAAGGGAAAAAAAACAAGACTTCAAACGCAAAACTTCAATTTCCTCGAAATTTGATTTTATGGACTTACGTTGTTTTCCCCCTGTACCCTTCATATAATAGACTAAAAAGTAGACAATATTACCCGATTAACTTCAAATTTTACACATATGCATAATTTGCTTGACAATGCAATGTCAACATTTTGTAAACAAAACAAAGACGGCGTTTCCAAGATGGCGGCCGATTTTTGCAATTGTGTTCCCCGATCCACCGACAAATGGGTATCAAATGGAAGGGCATGACAGGTAGAATACAATTAGTTGTGTGGCGTCATTCCAAATTCAAAATGGCCGATTACCTTTTCTTCACAACACTCCCAAATCAATATAAATAAATATATGGCTTCATTTACTATCTTTGCCTATTGTGTATATTTTAAGACAATCGTTTTTCAGGAGTAAACTCCAGTCACGCGTCGGAGTTGACACGCACTTTCTTTTTTTATAGGCCACTCTAAATTTTTATATGTATCCAAAATCATTTTTTACAGATTTCTTCTTTTTTTTTCATTATACCTTTTTCCTACCGCGAACTGTACACCCACAATCTTTTATTATTTAAAGGCGTTGCAACGCACGCGGGTTTTTGCTAGTCTGTAATAAAATTACAAAATACACCGCAACTTTTCATTATTTTTCTCCATTTTTAGTCGTAAACAACTTTCCAACCATTTCACTGTACATCTGCACCGATGTTTATACACTGACAAAGCACTTCCAACGAGAGTTAAGTGATGTCGCTGCGATCTGTAGTTGGTGACTTATTTACAATTGACGCCATCTATCGGGAAAACGCCGCGAACTTTTTCCCTGATCTAATATATAAAAGAGTTTTTATTTAGATCTAGCTTGAATTAATTGGCCAGTTTCAAATGCTTCAACTGCGTGCATTTTAATTTCTTAGACTACAGTGAAGTTGTGCTGTATTTGGTTAAGTCATAAGACTCCAAATTAGTAATACTCAACTCAGGTCTATACATCAAGATGGCACGCAAAAAATGCGTGTTTCGAGGCTATTTATTTTCAGATGCTTGGGTGGTCCACGGTAAGCTCATCGATGCAGCTTCCATACAGATTTGTTTCAAGTGGACCCATGCTGTTTTGTAATGATAACATATTTTTTTACAAACCATTTTCGTCATCTGTCAAAACTGGATGTAATAGTACATTTTATATGAACCATTCTGTACCACTTCAAGGTTTTCTTCTTCTGAAAGGCCAAGTTTAATTAATAACAAATGTTAGGGAATTGATTCTCATTTGTACCTTATAAAAATTGAAAGTAAATTAATGAAATATGGATTTGGACAAATTGTGTGGAAATATGTCTGCAATTAGTTTGATTTAAAAAGTATTGAATTCACGTAGACGTAAAAGAGTATTTGATTTCGAAAGAAACTAAGAAAAGACAAAATTGATGAAGACATTCAATTTTTTGAAAGCATTCTCTGCCCTGACTGTACTGCAACTGATAAAATCGAACACCAACGAACCGATGTTGCTCAGGTGTAGTCTTGTGAATCACCAGGTGAAACAAAAAAGAAATAGTCTGCTTCTGAGACTTTTCGGTTACTTCCTCACACATATACCCATCGCATAAGTTCCGCCGCGAATATTGACTCTGGCCACTACACTTACAGCCCTCACCTATAAGTCCTGATCGGCGGCGCAAGAATACCATCTGCATCTTACCTCGCCTCGCTTACGTGCCTCATCTTCGGTACCATCGGTGTATTTACCTGTAAACAGTTGGCTGCGGCTGGCTACCTTGAATGAAGGAAGAGGCGCAAAACCTTCTTTACCGTCGTCGTCTAGTAGAGAGCAGTTTGGTGTGAATGGCATCGGAAAACGAACAGAAAAGTAATCGCGACTCAGCCCCAGATGCGAACCCGACAGAGCCTCAACCAGCACAGAGACTAGAGCTGCCTAGACGTCGGCTAGGAACTAGTCAGAAATTTGCCGTGCGGATGGATACATCGAGAGTTCGTAAATAGCGCTGCTGCAGTTCCTCTTGTTTGATTGCCTCTTAAAGTAGTGGACAAAGCGGTCCAGGTGCAATGACTTCACCTGGTTCTAGGTGTGGATCAATTAATCATTTCTGAGCAAAGAAGACGATTTTTAGTCAGAGACTCTTTAGGTGAACCAAGTGCTCCTCGAAGATTGCGTGGAATCTGTCCAAAGATGACACAAAGTGGCTCTGCCTTAGAATTATTGAACCGTTCCCGAGTTTTAGTGTGACAAAAGTTAAAAGAGTTTAAATTTTTTTTTTGCTGTTGGTGAAGTGAAAAGTACTTGTAAAATTTTTTCTACGGAAAAAAGCCGCGCTGATTAAAAAAAATTTTTTTGTTAGCAAGAAAAAACCAAAAGCTGCGGGTTACACCTGAGCAGACCGGACTATAATAATGGTCGCATTCCTCGAATGCTAGATGCTCACTCGTTAGCTGCGCGCGCATCAATTTTTGCAAAAGTTGGCCTGAATCTAATTTTCTTTTGATGCTTGTTGTTTTTTTTATTGTGTTAAGTATATTTTCTGCTCCTTGAAATAAAAATTACGCGATGGCGATGAAAAATTTTCGCTAATTAATTAATCTATCGATTCGCTCTAAGTTATGTTAATTAATGCGAATTTGAAGAGTTTTCTTTGCGAATTGAATAATAAATCTGGCGAATTTGATCGCTAATCGCCGTGCGCTTATAGTTTGTGGGTGCTTCTGTTTATTTATATTTTTACTGAATGGGGAAGACTTTTTATTAATTAATTTTCTGGTTGTAAAGTGATTTTGAATTTTTGATTGAAAATGTGACCGTTACACGATTTTACACGAGCGATTGTTTTTTTATTGTTATTATTGTTTTTTATTTTTTTTTTGTTAATTTTTTTTTACTTGTGAATATTTTAATAATTTATTACCTGAATTGTAAAAAAAAACACAAAACCATGAATGGAAATAAAAGTAATGGTCACGTTATAAGAAATGGTAATTGTGTTGAAGAAAATGTTGATGAACATTGCTGTTGGGAAATTCCCACCTTGAATAATTTAAAGAAGGTACCATCAATACCATCGCCACCTTCAAGTGCAACAGTATCGAAATTGAGCAGCTTAGATTGCTGGGATTATACAATTGAGCTGGAATGCTTGCAAGGACCTCAAGGTTTGTGTTTAGCATTTTATATTATTATTTCATCTGTTTACCGCGTCAATTTTTGACTATACATAAAAGAAATTCTTTTCTTGTTAAAAATACACTCTCGACTTTGCAATAATTTTCGGGCTCATTAAAAAAATTTTTTTTTGTTCGAATATATTTATAAAAATAAAAATATATTTTGTATCAAAAAAAAAAAGTATTTTGCAATTCGAAAGAATGAAATTTTATTTATAAACTCGCGTGTTTCAAAAGTCTGCAAATTTGCAAAGAATTTTTGTTTATTATAAAATAAATAAATATTTTCTTTTTTAGTAAAGGAAGTGAAATGCGAGAATTTTATTTTCTTAAAAAAAAATATTTTCAAACTTATTTTTTAATGAAGGAAATTTAATTGACGGCGACAAAATTTTTTTTCTCTTAAATTTGCACAAGGTTAAGTTCAACGTGCTTAAAAATTTAGAATAGCTCATTTATAATTAATTTATTTTCGTGTATTTGTTAAAAAGAAATACAAAATGTTTTTTTGTTTTTTTTTAATTCTTCTTCGTCAATTCAGGTCAAAGAATTTAATTTTACAAAAGCTTTGTTTTTTCGTCTTAAATTTAAGGTTTGATGATTAGTTTATTATTAAGAGCATTTTTTAACACACTTGTTTAAATAAGAGAATTTTACAAATTGCGCTTTTAGAATTTTTAAATTTTCTTACTAAAAAGTATAGTCTTAGAAAGTATTCATTTTTTATTGTAGAAATATTCATGTGCAATCCTCAGATGTTGTTAGCCCTCCAGGATTTATGTAATTCGTTCTGCAGAATTTTTACAGAATAAGATTAAATTCTGCATTAATTTTGCAATTTAGTATTTATACTTTCCTTACTTAATGAGCACTTTTTTGTTCAATTTAAATGAAAGGATTTGACACGCGTGGACATTTTAGACTGCTTTTTGATGTTTTTGATCTAGTCATAATTTTTTAAATATTTATTAGAGAAATTGAAACAGAAATAATTATCAGTTTGCGCAATCTTTGACGAATAAAGGTGGTTGAGCAAAGAGAATGTAGTTTAACACCCATATTCTAAATTGTGACCAGTCATAAGTCACAAGATTTTCAGATAAAGATTTTCTGAATACAACAAATATTACAACGCCGTCAATTGGGATCGAGGTCCCATAAGACGGCATTATACTACTTTTAACGAAGCTTTAACGAAAACAAGTACATGTGATGTACGTTTATTATAGTCAATCATTTAGGGCCGAAACACATCCAGGCTGGTTTTAAAGCTAATCTCTCAAAGCTTTCCTTGAGGCGAGCTACAGAGCCGTCCACGGAATACTCAAAACACAATCAGCCCAGTTGATGACAGTTGTCAAATTTGTTAGCGATTCGTAAAAAGTGTAAAATTTGCAAATCATTTAAATAAAATAAAATTAGTTGGCCTGGTTTCATTGTTATTTTTATCAATACAAACTCGCAAACTAAATCCCAACCTCAAAGTTCAACTGTTAAAAGCAAACTAAAGCCTCGGCCGAATTCAAATTCCAACATTGCCGGAATTCCGACAGAGGTGAGCCTTGCGGCCATCTTTGCTAAGGGCTGAATTTGCGACACAAGTTTTAATGTGTTCAATCCCATTTAAACGCATAGGTTGCATGTGCTTGCAGCTAGCTTCGGGCTTGGATGTGTTCAAACCACGCCTGGATGTGTTTCGGCCCTTATTTTCACATAGGAGCCCTTGGAACACGGGGACTGACGTACATACGTTCTTTCTCGTCTATTATAGTTCCGGATTTATAGTGGGAGTGCTGACCGGACACTGTCTGATAGGGACGCATGCGCCCCGGTTAGGTCTTGAGACCTACGATTTTTGCAGAAGCTGTAAAAATCCGGACGAGGAGGAAAGTATACTATATCTCCTCTGTCAGTGCCCAGCCCTAAGCAGAAGGAGACTAACCACATTTGGTGAACCCTTTCTAAGCACGCTTCCGGAAATCTCGAAGATTAGGATCCCATAACTCATTACGTCCTCAAGATGGTTTAGCGAAGAAACGACACTTTAACATCAGGCTTAAAGTAGGATCACTATGGCATCACAATGGGCATATCGTTTTGGCCTCTGCGTATGAGCCTAATACCAACAGCTCAGACATATCTAACCTAACCTAACCTTCAAGCTATATGTGTGAAAATTTCATGACATCACGACCAATAGTTTACGAAGTCACAGTGGTTTTAGTGACGATACTTTTGGAATTTTCAAAGCAATGGAAAAATATGTAGTGGGATTCCGCATCGATTTTGAGTTTAGAGCGTAGAGAAACTCTAAATCGAAAGTGTTTCTCTAAGTTGGAGTAGTTGGTATTCTGTAAGCAACTTAGAGCGAAGTACTAGATCTTCGTGGGAATTTATTACATTTTTATGAAAACACATTCGTTAATGCTGTTATGACACTTACTTTTTTTCAGCGTCGAATTTTAAGTGCGAAAAGCCAGGGACAACTGGATGTGAGCGAGTAGGTGGCTTTGCATTTCCGTGCAGTTTCAAACAATAAAAATACTTTTTCGTATCCAATAGCAACATAATATTATCATATATGTAAGCATACATTTGCAAGTTTGTTTTCGATTTCACTGTATGTACACAATAATAAATCAAGAACTTTCAATACTATTAACAATGAAGTCTGAACTGTCAAAAATTAAGATGAAGATCCCGAAAAAGTATGAAAAGTTCATACTTTTTCTGGCACTTTTCGAGTTAGCTGAACTTTTTCGCGTAGATTAGCTTCAATTTTAAGCATACAGCTAATTCTTCGCACTCATGCCAAATCTCCGTAAAGATTTTTTGTCTCTTTCTAAACTTGCTAAAAAGTGTAAGTTTTGTCTGAAAAAAAGTAAGTGTCATAACAGCATTAAGTATAGTTGACATTGGAGGTTTGGAAAATATATTAGTAAAAAAATTTTATAAGTAATAAAATTATGAATAGTGAGAATATAATTATTATTTTCGAATTGAGGCAGAAGAATAATAAGAAGAAAGAAGAAGTTTTTTGATTCCCTAGAAAATTAGGAAAGAACCAAAAAAGCAATTTTTTGAATACTAAAAAACGAACATTGAAATATATTCATGTCATATTATTAAATAAAATGTTTGTACTTTCATTTCTAATAATTTACGACTCCACACCGGTTCTAAGTAACAGTTATAACGTATTTTTAACTATTTTCCCGCTTTTTTCCTTTTTTGACATGAGATTTGCCGTTTTTTTATTTTTCTCAAGTGAGATTTGCCGTTTTTTTTATTTAGCTCACATGAGATTTCACTTGTGAGTAAAATCAAACTCTAAGTTAAAGGAAAAAAGCGTTACAGAATCGATTATTAACTTCCCAGTAGGAAGTTATTGTAATCGGTCCGAAAATCGGATTCGAAATTTTCAATGTATTTACACGTTTCAAGGTCCCAATAGCATTTTAAGCAAAAATTTGAGAAGAAATATGTGTGTGTGTGGATGTGTGTGTGCGTACGTATGTGGTCATTTTTTCCTGCACGATTTCGCGCGAACCGAAAAAGATATTGACTTCGTTCAGGTGTCGTTCGAAGCGTGTTCAAGGAAATATGATCTGAAAAGATTTTCATAAAAATTGGTCGAGCCGTTTTTTTGTTTGAACGACTTAAGTGATTTTTGTACCAGCACGATTTCGCGCGAACCAAAAAAGAGATCGACTTCGTTAAGGTGCCGTTCGAAGCGTATTAAAGGACATATGAATTGAAAAGATTTTCATAAAAATCGGTCGAGCCGTTTTTTTGTTTGAACGACTTGTGATTTTTGTACCGGCACGATTTCGCGAGAACCAAAAAAGATTTCGACTTCGTTAAGGTGCCGTTCGAAGCATGTTAAAGGACATATGATCTGAAAAGATTTTCATAAAAATCGGTCGAAACGTTTTTTTGTACCACCATGATTTCGCGCGAACCAAAAAAGATACCGACTTCGTTAAGATGCCGTTCAAAGCGTGTTAAAGGAAGTATGATCTGAAAAGATTTTCATAAAAATCGTTCGAGTCGTTTTTTTGTTTGAACGAATACTGGGAAGTTAATCTTGTGGACCGAAAGGGTCAAAAGCCACATCCCAACTAGTTTACTCTAAATTTAGGGAACTCTAGTACAAATATTTAAAACAGTATATTACAAAGATGTGTTTTTTTATTTCTACTAGATGGCGCATAAAGTCCACTTAGAGTGCTCAAATCTACTCTAAATTTAGAGTATTTTCGGTTAGAGAATACCATTTACTCTAAATTTAGAGATTTTACTCGAAAATCTAAACTCTAAATCGATACGGAATCCCACCATTTCGTGTGTTGATAAAACATTGCTTTTTATTGGGAAAAAATACCTTTCAAGCAAAGCCATGGCTTGACCGATATTATTCGGACTCTGCTCCATCAAAACAAATAGAAGTGGTTTGCTGATTTTACATGCGGCCGCACAAACACTAATGATGCTGAACGCTCTGGTCGCCCAAATTCGGCAGGTGTTCCAAACAACTTAAATGCACAAAATGGTCAACAGTGAGCAAATGCTGTGAACAGAGCTTTGTCATGGGCAAAATAGTGAATATACTCCCTTATGATATCTTTAAGGTGACAGCTAAATCGTTTAAAGGTTGCTACTATCTAAAAATCATATTGATTTGTCAATACTGGCGCAATCTATATGTCATCCTTCGAACTTATTGAGTGATGTGTTATAACGAAACGTGAGTAGCACAAGTCCTGCTTGAGAGGAATCTAAAAGAGAAAATCCAAAAAAGATGTACGGACTCTTCTTCTTCTTTTTGGAGATAAAAGTACTTTACCTTCTCGAAAATTCTCCTTCGAGTGATTCAATTGAGTGCTTTGCCTTTTCAGCTTCTAATGTTTAATGCACGTATATTAGTTCCAATGGCATCCTTTAATGTTGCTTTCGGCCTGCGTTTGACATGTCCGGTCCATCTAAAGGTTCTATAGCTTGTTAGTTAATTTGAAAGAACCCTGCATAGACATTTCAATTCTGCCCTCCGCTGAATTACTATTTGGTACATCTGTGCTGTTATTTGACGGACCCTGATTGTCATTTACAGTTTCTTAGCACTTTCGGCAACACTATTCAGCTCTGCTAAATTCTCCTAGTTTTGTGTGTAGAGCGATTTTTGAAAGTCTCATCCATCTCAGAAGATGTCCTTATCATACGCTATTAGATTTACTTCTTTGCCACGGATTAGAGAATCACGAGATCTCGACAAACTCGAGAGTCTCGTCTTGGTCTCGACTCGAGAATCGAGATGAGAGTAAAGTTCGGTCTCGACAAAATAATTCTCGTCGAGACGAGGGTAAAGTTCGGTCTCGACACACATATGTATTCTCGTCGGGACGAGATTATTCGTTCGAGATCTCGTCGGCAAATTAATAGCAAACAAGTCTGGTAAAAAAAAGTATCTGATGAAGCGCGCACGCTATTTTCAAAGCTGGGATATGGTTCTCATTCAATTATAAACACATTTTTGCCTCTTGTTTTCTTGGAGGACAGAGATAGCAAAATATTTGGAAGCACCCGTTGTGCACGGAAATGTGGACATTCTAAAATGGTGGCAGGCTCATCAAGATTCGTATCCTCCTTATCGAAAATGGCGAGAGATTTGCTCGCTATCATGGCGAGGCGACATCTGTTCCGGTAGAGCAGCTCTTTTCAAGCGCCGCAGAGTGGGGTCAGATAAAAAATTACCGTTCAAAAATCGGTGGAGCCGTCAATTTTCATCGAATCAACTTCCCTTTTTTTTAAAATGTTCGTTGTGCAATTCTCTATCGATCTGTCTAGCCGGATTATTCATATATATTTTCAATGTTTAACAATTTGCAGTGGAAATTGAGTTTTTTAGACAAAAATACATATATTCTGCATTAGTAAAAAATCGAAACGTGCCAAAAAGGTATATTTGAACCTACTATAGTTTTGAAAGGTTTATTAAATTTATCTCCCGGCACTTACATAACCGTTTTCTAGAAACTACCCCTCAGAGAGGGTGAATCAACTCCTAAATAGAGGAAAACAGGAACACGGTATGAAAATATATGAAAAATCCGGCTCGACAGATCGATAGAAAATTGTACAACGAACATTTTTAAAAAAAATCGAAGTTGATTCGATGAAAATTGACGGCTCCGCCGATTTTTGAACGGTAATTTTTTATCTGACCCCACTGTGCGCCGGTCTAATAATGACCGAAAAGAGGTGCTCTTTGAAAGACGCCACGTTCAATGCCCTTCTGTGCTTTAATTCTTGGTCAAAAAGTGTTGTTCGAAAAAATATCTGCGAGATTAATTTTTAACGTATATTGTTCTATGCTCTTTAGCATATATTTAGCTTATATTCGTACTTGTATGATATTATGAATTAAAAAATATTCTTAAAATATTAAATACCTCTTCTGTTCATTTTTATAATAATATATATTAATTTTCAGCAACTAAAGTAAACGACTGAACAATTTCAATTAATTGTCTCTCCAATTTCCTTCAGAATTTTGGTCGAGACTCTCGACTCGGACGAGACGAGACTAGGATGGGCGAGATTCGGCGAGAGTCGAGACGAGACTCGAAATGGTCGAGACTTACCGATTTCGAGACGAAAGTCTTAAAAACCCCGTCTCGTCTTGGTCTCGTGATGCTCTACCACGGATAAGTGTCTTGATGGATAGTTTAATCTTGCCTCCTTCTTGGCCTTTGTTGCCTACCTTTCTTGCCCGCTTTGGATATATAATTTTTTTATAAGAAAGAGTAGAGCTCAGAGGTAAGCACTTTTGTTCACTTGACTATAAAGGGTCATACAAAAACCACAAAACACAAAAACAAACTTTTTGCAATTTTTTCAAACTGTTTTTTTTATTGACAATATCTTAAGTTTTTCTTGTTCTGCTCCTTTAATCCCTCCTGGGGCAAAGGGCAGAACTGAATGGAATAGTTGGGCACCTTACTACCAAGGCTCCAAATCATCTTGCATTCATACTTCTTCTGACGGTTTCATATTATGATTAATCTTTTTCATTTTTTTCTTGCTTTGAATTTTCATCCATATATATCATTAAAGATCTATTATCATCAGACACTGTTTTTTGTAGAAACAATGGTGATTTTTCTTTACACGATAATATATCTCAACACAAAAGCTCTATTTTGTAGAGTTATTTTTCAATAAACTCCCGGAAATGATTATTATCTATACAATGCAATATATAAAATAAATTGTAAATTTTCCATGTGGTAACTCTCATGGCCACAACTTTCTGAGCATTCTTGTTATATGAAGAAACACTTTCATTGTCCTTGAGAAAGAGTATATTACTTCGCAGATCGTTGCTAAAAACAATTAAAATTTTCTCATCAATAAAACACACAAAAAAATTATAATACAAACAAACGGAAGTTAAAGTTAGCATCTGAGTTAATTACTTTTTTCTCCTTGAACAAAAATAAACATTTAACAATTTTCTTTTAAACTTCGAAAAATATTTGCTATGTAATGCAGCTCTCAGACAATGTTCATTAATTTGACTTATTAAAAAAGCGATTGGGTTCGCCAGGTCGACAGTAACGCTCGATGAAGGCCATACATTACTCTAGTCTGACTGAGGGATGAGGACTTGAGGCATACGTCTGACAGGCCGTGGACTGCAGGTGAGCTCATGATTCCCTACATACACACAGGCGAAGACGACAATATAGCGTAGCAGGTTGTTAATTGAAGTGCAAAAAGTTCATGGCTTCAACGAAAACTTCAGACTGAATAGAAGTTCAGATCTTCAGGCACGGACTGACGATAAATACCCACACAAATAAAGATTTTTGTTTGATTTCTTGGACTATATAGGCCCCATCAAGTTGACGATTTGGGTGAGTGAATATGTGGTTATACTTGGCCTCAAGGCGAGAAACCTTCGGCAATGGCCTGTCGGCGCCCTGTATATGAATTGGGGCCTTTAGAAATCGCCTAATGGAAATATAATATTCCTCTCGTGGTTTTTTTAATGGTATTCCTAAACATTCGCAAATTCGCATTCCGAACATTCGCATATGCGAATGTGAAAAATATGACATTCGTAACATCGCTAATCTAGAGAATCTTCCTGTACTATTTTCTATGACTAGTGTTGCCAATACAAAAAACCACTCTTGAGAAAAGGACGATCTTAAATAATTTTTTCTACGCCTCTGCTAGAATGCAGGCATTCTGATATTACTTTTAGTTACGGAACTAGCAGCATTCCACACCCGTGTGGAATATTCATTCCATCACTTGTTATGGAATGACTAACTATTGGCGACATCTGTTCGTCGCAATCCAAGAATATGATTTATTAATTAAAGAAAAAAAAATTTATTAATTAAAGAAATAAAAGGATTGTGTATAAACAATCAATGATGTTCCACTAGAAAATTTTTGCTTTAAATAAACTATTCAATTATTAAATTGCAGAAAATAATAGCATATTTTTAATAAATTTTGCGGCGGCCATCTATTAACAAATTATTAAATTACAAAATTGTTATGAATGAACACTCCCTACTGATATGTTATTTAGCGTTAAAATATCTTGCTGTGCTTTATACATTATATTTTTGACATTAGTTTTACAAAAGGTACGTTTTTCTTTACAAAATATTAATAAAAACTAATTAGAGGCGTAGAAAAAGTATAGTCTGCAACACGTTTTGAATGGCATATTCCGCACTCGTGGACCGCCACCCTCGCCTTCGGCTCGGGTGCCAAACTTCCACTTGTGCGGAATATGCATCATTCCAAACTTGTTACAGAATATACTATTTCACGATTTTTTTTTAAAAACTTCTCTCTCCACTAGCAACTGTGACTGGCAGCATTAGTAAATATCCTTAAAGCTTCGAAGATTTTGGGAAAATATCAATGAAGCGATTTCGAGTTATAAAATCAAGACTTAATTCAGTACAGGTGTTCTTAGGTAACATCGGTGCCAAAATAGTAATTTCCTGTGGGAGTTTATCTCCATTGATGTCGCATTGGTCCTCATCGGTCAGAACTGACTCAAGTTCTTTGTATTGTTTTTCGAGAACGTTTTTTTTCCAATTTTTCGAGCTGTTTGATGTCATAAAAAAAATTGAAATATTTTCTATGGCTTTCCATCAATTCTCCAATTAATTGCTGTGTCCAGGACTACATAAAAAATAATTAATTTTGAACGAGTCGTGGGAGTTTTTTGACTTTGCGCTCCCGCTTACGGAATTATTATTGGTCCACCCCACGGAAAACGTCCTTCAGCTTCACCCTGCCGCCCCTTTTCCGATGGCGCCCCAAGCGGCCGCATGGCTTGCTTGTGCCTCGGGCCGCCCTGCACCAGTATTATTATCTTTGCAGAGGATCGTTCTTGGTTTGTAGCCACTACTGATCGTTTTGACTTCCTTGTAAGCATTAGACATATTCTGGAAGTTGTCATGGATATCCTGCATTTGTCTGTAATATATTTCCCTTTTCTTTTTCCTGCACAATTGATCTGCGGCACGACTTTTTACTCTGTATGCTTCTAGTTTTTCTCTGGTTTATCTGAATAGTATTCGCACAAATCACTAATCAGTAAAAAAATTTAATAGAGCGAATCGTCAGTGATAAATAACTATTACACAGTTTGCTTTATGTCGCATTACATTTGTGACAAGGTATTAAATTAATAAAGCTAAAAATAATAAAAACAGAAAATTCGTTCCAGCGATAGCAGCGCCGCTATAACGGTATATCTCTGAACTAAATATGTCAAAATAAAGTTGCAATCCCTGTCATCTTGCTGATAAATTATGCTAGGATATATATATATATATATATTTCGTTAATACTTTGCTAAAAAAATAGTTTTGGATCATTGTTACCCAACAATTTTCAAAATCTGAGTTATTAAAAAAAAATACAGGCATGATTTTAGTAGCAGTTAATGGCATTACCATACGCTAAGAGAATTGATTCAAAATTGAATGATCCTTTTGTTGTTGTTCAAAGTTGAAAAGCTTAAATTGTCGCATTAAGTTAGTAAGTACATTACAACCGTAGAAGTGGAAAATTAAGTCGGTAATAAAATATTAATCGGAATGCCGGCAAAATTTCGAAACATTCTCCGTAAGCTGAATCGATCCATTAAGAAATAGAGTGGAGGCCTCGTTTCTTCATTCAGTGTTGTAAGTGATGACAGATGACAGATTCGATCACCATCGATCTAGTCATATTTCGTGCCTGTCCACATCTAGGATTTTCACTCCAAAATTCCTGAATATGAAGCCGCCGTCTCTCAAGCAGCTCCAAAATTTCTTCCCCATCAAATCCAATATAACAACAATGCCAGAAAACGATAAAAAAAATTAATATGATTGAAACATGTTCGCTATCAATTACGCAGAAAACTTCCTAGACTTTAACAGGCATTTTCAATTTAACCACCAGCGCAGAGCATAATTCCCTCGAATCGCGCATGACATAACACCTCACCAGCAACAATCTAAAAGCTGGCTTCAAAATCATCAAAGCAATTAAACGCGGAATCCATTAAAGAGTTAATCGCGAATCGCTGCCGAACCGAGCCCGCGCCGCGCTCTTATCAAAGTCGCAACGCTTCAAATATCCGACAGCATTTCTGCGTAACCAGCCCAAAGCGGGAGTGCTGCCGCTGTTTATGGGTCCATATTGGTGGTGCTCCTCCTGTTCTGCAGGCTGTCTACCGCTGGCGGTCTTAAATCTCTGCGAAATGTCAATTGGGAATTTGCACGGCTGCAGCGACTGCATTATGCAACGCCAGAGCTTACCTGTGTGCCTAATGAATTCGACCAGTTTTTCCCAGCAATTCCAGGTATGCTGATAAATTATGCTAGGTTGAAGCGTAGCGCTGTTTTTCGTCGCCGTTGTTGTTGTTGCTGTTGATCGCCGAGCGACTTAACTAGAGCAGCTCGTAAGTGGACACCTGCGTGATTCATGCTAGATTGCGACCTGTCAAGAAATGTGTCCATGCATGCCTCCAGTCTTTTCGGGTGGTGTCCATTTCTTGTTGCCGCCGCAATAAAATTGGGCAATTCACAGCTGTTTGGGTGTCGCGCAGCGGATTCAATCCGAACTCCCCCAAAGCCACGTCGGAACACAAAGAGTTGGAGGCTGGCTCCGGTTTCAACAACGTGCAAACAGAATACCTTTGATCTTCTGTGAATTGGTGAGTGTTTGTTTGTTTTGCTTAGGTTTTATCTTTTTCACCTGTGGGAAAAATGATTCATGTCGACATTATTTTGGGTGCATACCTTTGGGTGTGGGAGATTTGGGCAGCTGCTGTTGCTAGAGTCTGGGAATTTTTAGGATTTTTCTGAATATTCAAAGTGCGTATGAATATCTTTTTGGGTATAATTTTGTTGTGTAATGTTTTATTTGTAAAGAGAAACACATTTTAAATGCTTTTATCGTGAGGTTTTTTGTTTGGGTTTATAATACGGAAGCCAGATGGGCCTGTGCATAATGTGAACTAAGTTCATTTGAATATTATCATCAGCATATACTAAAAAGAGGATTGTGTAGACAGCTATAGGCCCCGACATAAAGCGGAGGCAACTGGGACGAATTGTCCCGGGTCCCAGGCCAGAGGGCGCCCCGAAAATAAATTGAAACCCAAAAAGGAAAACCCCATATACCCTCGTTCTAATTGTTAAGCAAGCACTAATATAGAGCCTGAAACCCAAGCATGCAGCACTTAAGTAGGCTCTTTACTACCACTGAAGTAGTATAAGCTCGAATTTAGTATTAAAGAAAAATAGAAAACTTAGCCAGTGGGAAATGAAGCTAGAACCATCCTTAAAAAAATTGGGCCGTTCCCCTTCCCATCCATTTTCAACATTGCATAATCGCAGTTGAGAGCACTCCTTTTACTGCTGCTTTTTTTAGAGCCGTTTTTGAAGCAGTCACAAAAGTAGAAAAAACTTTCTAACCCTCCAATTTATGTTATAGCGCCTGTGGATATGAGAAACAACTGCAGTGTCGAAAAGCTTTATATTTTTGTTCACCTTGTGCAATTGCCTTTTTGTCCTTCCAAACGCAAGTGTCAGCAGCGGTTTTACCAAGCGGTCCCCCAACTAAGTACCAACCGCGTTCATGTTGCTTGACCACGGCATCGAACGAGAATCGGTCTATGTTTGCCGTTTTCTTCGTTTCATACAATTTCTTAAAGATCCAATCGGAGCATATTAACAGCGCTCCGAATTCGCTTCCATTAGAAGTGCTTCGAATTTTTCACTCTAGGATAGCTTCTGGATTGATTCTGCCAAAAGAAAGATGAGTACTGAGCGCCAGAGCTAAGCTCAAGAGCCTGTCTACATAAGACCTGTTCCATTCTAGGTTGCACTATGTAACTTTAGGTTCATCCGCGTATAATGAACCGACCGTTCGGTATCTGTATTTAATGCCCTGAATGAACTTATTCTTACGTTACCATAGATTTTTATTTAGTCAAAGATTTTTTTGGAATGTCAAAATCCTTAAAGATTCTCCACTCGAAGTTAGTTCTAAAGTATTAAGATTAAGGCAATGATAGAGGTGAACAGATTGTGTAAGCGACTGCTTCGTCAATAAATCCACTGGTCCTGATAATTGGCTAAATATAGGTACGCGCAAACCGTTTTCTATAGCACGTTTCTTCTGAAATTAACCAGACTCTTCGAAACTTTTTCACGTTCAAGCCCTACTTAAAAACTTCACTAGAACAACTCGTCCAACTACCACCCAATACCAAATACTTCTATTATCTCCAAAATTATAGACACAATCATCAAAAAATACCTTGTGGAACGTCTAAAATTAGTTTAGGTTGGTAATTTGGCTTTATGCAAAAAATACCACTTGCCACTGTGCCTAAGGCAAGGCGCGCACTGAGGTGATGAGAAATTGGCATGGCGGTGGCGTGGCTAGTGAAATATTTTAATCACACGGAATCAAGGGAGGCAGCGCGCATCGAGATGGGGTGGCGGTGGTGTGGTGTTTTGCAAGTGGTCTTGCACCATTTGGTTGCCACTAGTCTCCGACAAGTTTAATTTTGAAGTGGCATGCCATTTCACAGCAAACGGTGTTTTTTTGGGGGGAAACCCGTACGAGGGCTTTCCAATTGTTATTTCTCAACTAGAGAACGGGATTAATTTTTAGTACGGTTGACTATAATTTAAATGAAGGACGATCAAGTATTTAACATTCGTTTCGTGGGCCTTGTGGAAGCCCATCCCTGTCTCTATGACAGCATTCATTCTATAAACAAGTTTAAACTTATTTTCTTGCAGGTGTAAATCACCTTTATAAGCATTATACCTCTTAGGCCGGGCGCCCACTAAAGTGGCCTGGCAGTGACGTGTCAGTGGCGTGGCTCTCTAATGGCAAGTGGAAAAATTTATTCCCGTAAAATCAAACGAAGTAGCGCACATTGTAGTGGAGTGGCGGTGGTGTGGCATCTGGCAAGTGGCGTGGCATCACTTGATTGCCACTAGCCTCCGACAAGTTTAATTTTTGAGTGGTAAGTGGCCACTGGAAGCCCTGAAAAGGTTGGGCTAATATGATCGAGCCTACCAAGCAAAGATGTAAAGCTATCGTGGCCGGAGTGGAATTGGGGAACCCACGAAGCGCATCCGAGCAGCGCTTTCGTGACCTCCTTCCCAACAGACCTAATGTAAGAAGTCAAGTCTAAACGTCAATCCACTAGGTAGACTGCTGAACCTGTTCAAGCACTTATACCGCCGAGGTATAGAGGTGCAGTAAAATAGTCCAAACGGGTGGCCGAGGTAATTTTGGACCCAGTACCACATCAAAAGTAGAAGAAGAGGATGGTATCAATACCAATGTGGCATGTGCAAACATGTCACGCATCTAGTATCCTGCTTGGTATTTTAGTACCATGGTATAGATACGATGTGTGTCCATATTAGAGTGGTCGCGATTTTTTTTTTTTACATTTTTGGTGTTGCTACCCCCTAAAATCGTTCTCTATTACGAAAAAATAATCCTATAAAAATTTTAGCTGAATTGGTACAGTTTATCCCGTGCCGAAAACGCGGAGAAAAGGACCCCGCACCATTTCTATGGGAAAATGTCTTTCGGTGAATTTTCTTGAAATTTTGCAGGTTGATAGTTCTCAACATGCAGATCAAAAGTCTGAATGAGCACAAGGCTCCATCACCCCTCCTTCCCTCCCAAAAACCACCCCAAAGGGGCTAGGGGGATATTAACTGATTTCTGAATGTAAAACAATTTATTCTTGTAGTCTACCCATTGGCTACCCCAAACAACCACCTCTTTGACCCTTCAAGCACCAAGCATCCAACCCCTCCCCTCTATCGTCCCCCCACCCACACCACGACCCATCCTACGGATTTTTCTGATTACTGAATTTCCACGTAAGCAACCAATGACACTTCAACCTCTGACCATCTAACTCTCATGTAGATCAAAAGTCTCCCCTCTCTCTCGCCACTCGCCCCCCTCCCCAACATGCTTGTTTGTGCCTACCTAAAAAAGCAAGTTGCAGGCACAAAACAAGCACGTTTGTGCCGGCAACTTGCTTTTTTATGGCTTTTTTACGACCACAAAAGGTACGGGCGTGCTTTTTTATGACCACAAAAAGCAGTGGCGTGCTTTTTTCCAGAGTCGGGTTTTCTTTTGGCAGTGCGCAGGGCGTGCTAACACGTGTTGCTTTGTGTGAAATATGTCGATTTCTTCAACTCTGCGTTTTCGGCACGGGTTAACTTCAATCAATTGAGATGAACTTTTTTGGAGAATTATTTTTGAAGTTATACTTCTTTAGGCGCGTTTGGAAAATATTATGAGAGTGAATTTTTAGGAATCGAATTCGAGACGCGAGACGCAACGCGAGACGGTAACGGAGAATATAGGCGAAGGGGTATGGAGGGCAAGCATTTCAACTCCCATTAGCTATGCACATATTGGGATTATTATGGGTATATATGAAAATTCGTAGTCGATGGGTGAGGGGTTTTTATCCTGAGGCTATGGAGGGAAATAAATTTCATGTACGATTCATCAGCTAAGCGAAGGTTTGGGCTTTTTGTAAGTATAAGAAGATTCGTAGTTGCTGGGTGAGGGGTTCTGTCGCGAGGCTATGGAGGGAAATCCGTTCCGTGTTCTATTATCACTTAAGCGTGAGTTTCTAAGGGCCAGTTTTACACGGGCCGACTTTTTAAGAAGATTTGTTTGTCTGCCCGTGTGGAACTGGCCAAGATAATAATAAAGCTATATGGCAACTGTACAGTAACAAGCGATAATTATTTACTGTTTTACTAATGATTTTGAATGGTTAAAACTTAATATAATTATAGAAATTAGTTTGAATATATAATACAAAATATTTACTGTTATTATTTGGGAAAATAAAACAATGAACAAGATATTAATGATTTTATTTAGCTTGACTTCGTATATTTGTTTGGTTCAAATCTTGCGACAGCTTTTTCAACTACTTCTACTAAACCGATTCTTATGAAACTTTGCATACACATTGAGCTAACGTGTCAGTGAGTGCATTCTGACAATTTTTCATTGAAAATCGTTATCGGGGGTTTTAAGGCCACAAATGACGATTCTGTGGTCAAAATTTGAAAATTGAAAATGGCGGCGCCAATATGGCGGATGAATTTTGGAAATGTGTTCTGAATCCATTCCATGAATCCATGAAAATCGGTATCGGGAGTTTTTAAGGTCACAAATGACGAATCTGTGAGCAAAATTTAAAAAAAATCAAAATGGCGGTACAATTTTGGCAATTACGATTCGATTTCACTGAAAATAGCTATTTGGGTGAAGATGAGCCTGCTCGGAAAGTTCTCTGCGGTAAGACTTATGGGGTGCGACAGCGAGGGAGACCCAACCTCCGCTGGAAGGATGGCGTAGACCAGGACGCTCAGAGCATAGGGGTGCCAAACTGGATGACATCGGCTCAGAATCGGGACCGGTGGAGAGAACAGTTGCGAGAGGCCAGGACCGGATCCCGGTTGTAGAGCCGTTAAAGAAGAAGAAGCTATTTGGGGGTGTTTAAGGTCGGAAATAATAAATTTGTTGTCAAAATTAGAAAATTCAAAATGGCGCTGGAAATATGGTATGCATAACATATCACTTCACCAGAATTTTGTAAAAAGTAAAATCCAAAAATGACTGAATTAAGACCAAAATTAATATAATAAAAATAGGTAAAAAAAACTTTTAAGTTAAATGGTTTTATTTTAAATCTGCTGTACCAAAAACTAGAAAATAATTAGAACACAAACATGGGCCTTCTGGAATAGTAGGAGTGCTGTCTTCTCATGTCGTTTACCAAGGGGCACTTTGTGTCGCTGTGTCAGCGAATTAAGTAATATTCTGGGACTTTTAACAAACTAAAATAAAAACATGGGGCGCATAAAAACCTGTATAAATAAGAACAACTTGTCTAGAAAAATGTGTTTCCTCTCTGCCGGAGAATGGGTTGACTAGTATGTGATTTTAGTTAGGATTAGAATCCGGTATAACCGACAGGCTGGAGCGTGTCGGCATAATGCTGCTTCCACCTGCCAACGCACGCAAATAATAAAAAATCCAATAAATTATTTGCATGCAAATTAAAAATTAGTCTTAAATCACGCCAAAGAAGTATAACTTCTAATGCGCGTACATAAGTACACACACACACTTTTTTCAAAGTAGAGAACCATTTCAGGGATTAGCATATAGAAACTTCCAACTTTTAAAAATAAGTAAGGGCCACCCTAGTCCATATCATAAACATGCATATTTCAAAATCATGGCTCGTTACACCCAAAACACTTCGCTTACTCTAAATAAACAGCGCGAGAAAATAAACAATAGAGTAGTCAATTAGCGAGGGAAAAAAACAAGAAAGAAAAAATGATCTTCAACCATCAACAACTTATTACCGTCCAAATGTTCAAGGTGAAACAGGCACTAAAATTTGCAACAAATTAAAAAATTAATAATAAAAATTCATTTACTTCAAAGTTATTACAGACCACGTATGTCTAATTACCACACTTAAAGCCGCGTAACAAAACGAGCAACGAAAAAAAAAACAATACAAAAACAACAAAAATACCATAGAGGCGGGCTCAATGAAGCCGCAAAAGAAAACGCAAACGCACATAGACGACGTATACGTACAATCACGGGCGCACGAAGCCCGAAGATAAGATTGGCCAGCAATGTTGGCTCGCGATAATAAATGCCGCCAACAACGAACGTCCTCATAGAGTTTTCCATAGGTTAGTAATTTTTCTTCTTAACTATATTTCACCTGAAACATTTTTGCGCATTTCTAAAAAAACTTCAGTTTTCATGTGTCACGGAATTTTCTTGCCGGCTGATGTCGTTTTCACATAGTTCGAATCTGCGGCGAGATCGATTGACACAAATTTCCCTCTTTATAAAAGCAACTAATTTCGCTCTGTGTGTCCCCACATGCGACCGTGTCGTGTATGCTGATAACAGTGTTTCTGCTAGCAAGATTTTCCGGTAATAATAGCACACCTGCCTCACCTGCGTATGCCGAGCCGAGTCTGTTTGTAAACAATGACGAATGTTCGAACACTGTACAGAAGCCGAGACATTGTCACGGCAATTCCCATAGTCCGAAAAGTAAAATCCAGCTTCAGTAGGACTTGGGAGCTGAATGGATATATATATGCCTCCGGTCTAGATGTGACTAGATTTGTGGTGTTTTTCTAGCCGGTATACGAGTATATAGTTGGAAAGTGAGATGATGTTGGGGTTTTTTTGTCCATCTTTACACGTACGAATTGAAACCTTCTAGGCTTTGGGGACATCATAAAGTACTTGGTGCATACTAATTTTCTAACAAACATTTTCGCCGCGATACACAGGAAAAACTCTTGACAAAAAAACTGCAGATCCCAAAGCGCTGTATTGCAGTTTTCTTATAGAGCTGCACATTCTTCCGCCAATTATAGAAGATTGTATGTTTAGCTGCTTGTATCCAAGAGGAAGAATCACTCGGAGTGGCTCTTTCAAAACATGCAATTCACACGCCTAGAAACCCACTTTAGAAGGTCTCAAAGGAGCCCAACGAGTCATGCCTTACCTTACACGAAAAGAAAAAGAACACTTGTGGCCTGATGAGGGTTCCTTGTGGCACCTCGGCGGCTGAAGGTATGGATTCTCCCGTGTCGTATAGGTTCCATTTGCGCTGCGATGAATCGCGATTTCCTTGTTGCTTGCTTGTGGTGGGTTCGATTTCTTTGCCGATTGCCACCTGTTAACACAATGCTAAATACTATAATTGACAATGACCTTCTTTCATCGATGGACAAAGCGGGCACGGGAGGTGCACAGTATTCTGCAGTTCGTTGGATGTAATTTAATCAAGAATTCCTTTCGTTATTCCATGAGGAATTGGGACGAGATTTATTGTGGCAATTAGTGTTGAGGTGATAACAAATGGAAAATTAATGTTTATGTTTTCATCTTTTTTTTTGCTATAAGGGAAGAAATGTGTTTAAAAAAGTGTTGAAAGGTCGTGTCTTCATAGAAAATTTGTTGGGATTGTAATGAGTTTGTAAAAATTATTAATGGTTATTGTGTTTTTTTATAAATTATGTCAACAGACAGCAATAGCTAAAGCGAGCGGATCTAAATATGTTAAATCTATTGTTTATTTTGATAGGTGTAAGGTTGAGTCGCTTTATAAAAAACATGTGGAGATTTTGAACTAAATTCAGAATGTCGTTCAGAGATAACTACAAAAATAGAATTGTTTTTTAAAGAACACAAGACAGCAACTTCAAGTACAATAATAAAAAACAGACATATTAAAACTTGACGTCAATATAATATTAACGAAATAATAATCTTTAATACACAATCTTAATTTTTCAAATAACCGACTCCTCATTTTTACTTTACCGATGCCTGTGCCATCTATGAACAAATATAAATAAATTGCAAATATTTTCTGCTCGTTTGGTAGAATTAATTTATATGGCATCACTTAATTGCTATCACGGCTGTCGCTGTCAGCTACTTTGTTTCGGAAGTGTGGAAAATTGCTCTTTTGGCGGCGATCTTCGCGAAATTCATCAGCTTAAGTTGTTAAAATCCAAAATGTTAAACGAAAAAAAGTGGAAACTAAATTGTTAGTATGCTTGTGCATTCATTCAATTATGAAATTAGTGTTACAAAACTTGCTCATTAAAGTTACAGCTGTAAACGAGTGAGAAGGCAACTTCCGTTTCATGCGGCTGTCGTTGTTTTCGTTGCCGATTGTGACAGCAGTAAATGAGTGAGAAGGCAACTTCCGTTTCATACAAGTGTCCTTGCTTTCGTTTCCAATTCTAAATTCACTCGTACCCGCTCAAATCGCCAGAATGGGAGAAGGGAACTTTCACTTCAAAATCCCCGGAACGAGAGCTAGGAAGTTTCACTTCAATAACTGTTCCAAAAATTTTAAGATTAAGTCGAAAAATAAAAGTAAACTACAAAAGTCACTTTAAAGTCCCGAAACATGCGCTAATTGAGTTTCTACTTTTCTTGTTTTAAATCACAGAGTGTAGAAATTCAATAAAAAGAAAATACAAGGATCTGTCGTTTGATCAGGAAATTTTTTCTTCTTCAAAAGCGCTCCAGACTACAGTCCTTGCAGTCATTTCTTGTTGAGGGGGCGCCTTGGCGGGCACTGCGACCTTTTTTATTTGGTCTATTGTGCCATCCCCGTCTTTAAAAACCGTTTAGGCTCTTATTATAGCCTAAAACTGATTTAGAGTTCTTGTCCCAAATCTCCCTCAGAGTAGGGAGTAAGTCTCGATGGAGGAGGCTCAATCTCTTCTTCGCTGTAGCCTCACAGTGGCACAGCAAGTGCTCCGCAGTTTCGGGGGCTGCCCCGCAGAACCGACAGCTACAATCGGCTACCAGTCCTATTTTGTTTAGATGGTAGTTTAGCGAACAGTGGCACGTCAGGAGCTTTGATATTATGTCCTTGTAATTCATTTGTGGCATATTAAATGTTATTTCAAACATAAAAAAATGGTCAGTCATCGATTTAACGGGACAAGGTTCGTCAGTCAAAAAAAGGAATAAAAATGTCGTTCGTGCGCGCTTGGCATCGCAGATGGCGGCTTGCTTTTTTCTTCATTAATAGATATCTTTATTTATATAACTAAACTAGATTGAATAGGCCATTTATTAATTAGTATTTAATAATATTGAAAATTTATTATAAATCTATAGAAATAACATTTAATACCCCAAAAAAATTTTGAAGTGTAGTTAAATGAATCGCACATTTTTTTTGCACATACATTGCAGCCGACTGACCAGCTCCGTCCCCATATTCAGCTGACTGACCATCACAACTTTTATTTATATACAATATACAAGTTGTATAACAATTTTCAGCCTTAGTAAATTAATTTTATTACCTCTTCAGGTACGACATCTTTGATAGCTCACCGAAGCCACATGTTCTCAAGGGTGCAAATGGTCAAAAATTTCTGCCACTAGTATTTAACAGTTATTTAGCCCTAAAAGAAACTACTTACGCAGCGGCAGAAATTTTTTTCAATTTTAACCCCTTTTTTACCCCCCAAACCCCTAACTCGAGATGGGTCCACTTCGCGCAAAAGTGTCATATTATAAAAAAAATGCTTAAAATTACTTGAAAAGCTTATGTACTTAACGGCAGAAGGTTGGGGCGACACGATTTTTTCAAGTGCCAGCTCCCCTACTAATAGTCCATGGCCAACTTACTCAGCGCTTAACCGCGTCAGGTCGACGATAGGGCGTCATCTGGCGCTTCCAATCGTGGGGCATTCTAAACCGAACCTTTCGCCCGAAACGTGTTGTCGTCCCTCGTTCTTCTTTCCCTTTTGCCCAGCTCCGGGAGTCTGGTATTTGTCACGGCTGGTTGGGTTTCAGTCGTTGTGTACGCGGGTTTGAGCCGTCCCAGCGAAATCCTGACTCGGCGGCCTTTTGCCTCAACTTGGAAATATTTGTCCTCTCGCTGCGTCACTCTGTAAGAGCCGTCGAATGGTGGCTGTAATGGTGGTCACACCGCGTCATTTCTGACGAACACGTGTCTACAACTGCCTAAGTCTTCCTGGATGAATACGCTTTGGTTGCCATGATGGGCCGTGGATGTTGGTCTCACGCTCTGCATGGCACAACGTAGGTCCTTTACAAACTTTGACTCCAGCTGTTTTTTTACGGCTCCGACAGAAATTCACCTGGAAGTCGGAGTGTGGTCCGCCCATGGTTGCATTAAGGTCCAGCTTGAAAGTATACCTCAATCCTAGGAGGACCCTCGGCAAGACCTCTGTCCAGTTGCCCGACTTCCGGCACATTATCGCCGCCTTCAAAGTGTCCGTAAATGCGTGATTCCTAATAAAACGGTCAACTCGCGAAATAGGGACGACTCAAAAAGAGACTAACCTTGAACGATGAGAAATAGTTTTGCATCATATAATTGAACAATTGGACTACACTTGTTTAAATAAAACATTTTTTCTGCATTATAAACTATTGCATGCTTAACTACAATTTCTTCACCTGTTCAGTTTCGGGATACAAAATTCTTATAAACGCAACTCTTTAATAAACAAAATTTCCTCCGCCAACATTTCTCTCTTTCTTTTCACATCACGCAACATTCAATTAGGAAGATACTAATTTTTATGCAAATCATATGCAAGCGAAACAAGCAAGTATAACAAGATTGTGCAAGGCAAAGCAGAAAAAAAACAATTTTATTTCACTTTACACACTCTGTCGAATCACCTGTTCATCGGTGGTGCCGGCCGTAAAGGTGCGTGCAACCGTTAAATTGCCAATAAATTGCTCCTTACGCAAAAGAGACGCGATGAAAACGACTTCTTCGTGCAGTTCGTCTGTCGATATGCGCGAAATTGCATTGCGGCTTGCATTGTATAATAGAAACTGACAATCGGTAACCGTAAATTTATGATGGGACCGAAAATTCTTCATCCTTTCTTCTTTTCACCATTCACAACTAAATCTATCTAATTATTTGCGCTGCAGCATAGTGTGATATGATAACGATAATGGCATAGGTGAATCGCGTGTGTAATGAAGCTTTAAGTGCCAAGAGAATTGTAGGTTGCAAGAGGACAAGTGTTTGTTGCGATTCTTAGTCATAGTGTGGGGTGAAGAGGAATTAATTACTTAGCGAAGATTGAAGACATGCTTTAATTTTATGGATCATTGTTTTAACGTTTTTTTTTCGCTCCTTCTTCTTAAATTAAAATTAAACTATTGAATGAATTAAAAGAATAGGGACAATGGGTTCAAGCTGCTAATCAACTGAGTTCAATGCCTTCTTAGCTAACTGACCTATATTCACGATGGAGTCAATGGTGGCAATAAATTGTGTTGATTGTGCCTTTAATGTTACTTCATCAAGGCCTGTGTGAAGAAGGGCGGTGGTACTCATTGAAATTATCGTGAGATACTTTAAAATCACACTAGTTGTAATGTTGAAAAGTGCATGTCTGCTTGGAACATTTATTAAATCAAAGATGGTGTGACTGTGAAATGACAGTGCAAGCGCATAAAATATGACAAGAAGAAGATGACAGATGTCAAAAGCAGGAATAGCAATGTCATAAAAAAAACATTCACGTTCGGACATATCTAATTAGAGAAACGGAATCAGTGGAGAGTAGATACTCGATTAAATACTCCTGAGTAGAATCGAAAGAAAATTACTCAATGAGTACTTTTTACTCGTTCAAAAATATTCGATTCCTTGACATTTCAGCGAACTGCCTTATATTGGGCGCAGTTTTGAACGAAAGTTGCTCAACTTTGAGGGTGGAATCGTTTGCACGCAGAAGTGGTGATGAATAATGGCAACCACCATTTTTTTCACAGATTCTGATTCTCCGAAGAGAAATATCAAACTTTTGTTAGAAACATTTTTTTATCCGATGCTTCCCTGTACCCCCAAATCAATGATTTCAGGGGGCTTCGGACAAAAAAAAATTTAGACAAAAGTTTCATATTTCCCTGCAGAGAATCAGAATCCGTGAAAAAATAGGGGTTGCCATTTGAAATTTTAGACTCACCCCCACCCCCTGCTTTTTTCACGAAAACCTACCCCTCAGGAAATATCGGACCGTTGCCGGACTTTTGCCGAACCCTGTATATACATTACTTGATTTTCGGCTGCGACAGATTACAAATACGTATGAAACTTACATCCCGAATAGGTATACAGATATGAGGTATACACGCGCCTCTGTTACAGATATGAATGTATTCGTAATCGACCATTGCAAACGCGAGTGTCGTTTTACCAAGCGGTCCCCCAACTAAGTATTAACCACGACCAATGCCGCTTGACCAACGCAATTGCACGAGAACCGGCCTACTGAATACGCTTAAAGGCACAAACAGATTGCCGCGGCAGAGGTGGCGGCGTCCGCCCGCCAGAGAGTTTCCGCCGCCTGCCGAGAAATTAAATGAATCGGAAACTCTCTGGCGGGCGGACGCCGCCACCTCCGCCGGCCAATCTGTTTGTGCTTTAATGGCACCCTTTATGGTCACCAAGATAATTGCCTGTTTTCTTCGTCCAATATAATTTTTTAAAGCCCCAATTTTGCTCCCTTTATTCTAAAAAAGTGTGAGCGTGCCGTGCTTCGTTTGGACTATTCCGTTCGTGCTTGTAGCGGGCTGCATTTGGAAAAGAAGAATTTTTACTCAGGGGTGCCGTGTCTGTTTCGGGTGCCATGAAGGCGTTTTGACGTTGTCTGTGCCTGGCTAAGACACGGCGAGTCTGATTTTTACACGGGATGGGATATAAATTCAATCCTATAAAAGCCCGTTTACATCCCAAAACGCAAATTGGAGCTCTTTAATCGCACAGAAGTTTGTATGTATTTCTTTATGTCAACCCCTGACAGCCCCAACAGAGAGATAAAGGATTAGGATCCTGCGAACAGCGTTAAATTCATCCATGACGGCCAGGGAAATTGGAAATGGAGTCGGAGTAAATGCACTAAGTTTACGCACTGTGTATAGAGGATTTTAAAGCGCTTACCAGTAGTTCTACGACCTCGCTGACTCAGGAAAAAGCCGCCATTATTACCTAGACAAAAGGAAAAACGTCTAGAATTTGCTCGAGCTCACATGGCCTTGAAGGAAGAGTGGAACCAAGCTATCTTTTAGACGAAAAACGATTCTGCCTTGCTGGACCGTACGGATACGTATATTATTTCCATTTTGCAGGACTGGAATTTCGTTTGCCGATTGAATTTTATTTCAGAACGCACCCTTTGAACTACCAAGTCCGTCCTGTCGTTGGTCACAATGCGTTGATAGATAGAATACCTATTATCAAGGTACGAAAGGTGCAATGAATGATGTGGAGGTGAAATTCGAATCCTCGACTTCTTGGTAGCTAAAGCCTAGTTCTAGGCTAAGCGTTTTGCCAATATTACCTTGATTGAACGGCCAGAAAGAAAGCTCTCAACCAAGTTCCTTAGAACTGGGTCGATCCAATAACTTAGTTAGAGTTTAGTCAGCAGAGGGAGGTGCCATACTCTGTCTTGAAAATATCTAGTGCAACAAGACCACACTACCCCAAATGGTGGATGTATTGGTTAAGGTGCTCTATGAGGTACACGAGAAGGTCGCTAGTAGACCTTTTAGGTCTGAACTCATAATAGAATAAACCCTTCTAACGCAGAAGACGCACTTCTCAGCTGGGCCAAGGATTTCCAACTCAGCACAAGCAAGTGCTGAGATTAGGCTCAACTAAAGAATACAAAACATAAAAAGAAAACGAAAAATAACACACAAAGAAGCTTGCAACAACGAGCAAGACACATAAGTAGTCACGTGAGATTAAAAAGACTCCTTTTAAGGACATCTTTACTAATGCTCACGCTAACATTAATATTTTATTCACATTTAATGAACATGCGATTGACAGGTTCGTATCTGCCGTAATTGGTGTTAGAAGAGTTGATGTGTAAGAGAGGTGACCCTCTCAGATTATACCTGCTCTCTCTAAACGACAAACGGCGACTTAGAAAACCTGAGTCAATTCTTCCATCATCGGCCACCTCACGACGCTTGTAGAGAGTAGTCAAGTTGAGTAACTTCAGCCGGTATTCGTATTATGGAAGAACTAATGGGTCATCCCACGGAAGATGACTCAGCGCGAATCGGACGAGCCTCTGTTGAACGGATTCAATTCTATCAACGTACAAAGAGTAGTAAGGAGACCAAACCTGGGACGTATATTCAAGTAATGATCTGACTAGAGAAATATATAGATGTTTAGTGATCAATCTGTTGTTAAATTCTTTGGACTATCTTTTTATAAAAACAAGGACTAAATTGCCTTTGGAAGAAATATAGTTGATGTGAATGGAAAAGTCCAGCTTACAGTTAAATCTAACCCCAGATCTTTAACAAAATTAACCGAGGGACACCCTCATTAAAAAGGGTGTAGTTATAAATAATAGGATCACGTCTCCTCCAAAAGGTCATGACTTGGCATTTACTAATATTAAGAACCAGGTTGTTGTTGGCACACCAATAGTAAAAGGTGTCAAGGTCAACTTGCAAAAGTTTGCAATCCTCAATACTCTTAATGTGGCGGTACAATTTGATGTCATCAGCGTAAATCCAGATTCTACAGTGTCTTAGCAAGGGAACAATGTCATCAATTGACAGAATAAATAGGAGATGACCAAGATGACTGCCTTGAGGAACACCGGATGACGCTTCAATGGTTGCAGATTTGGATCCACGGGAAAGAACTTGGTAGGTCCTATCAGCTAAATAAGACTGCATCCATGCTAGAAGGGCTTACGGAAAGCCTAACTTACTTAGTTTAAGAATTATAATGGAGGGGGAGAGCTTGTGAAATGCCTTACTAAAGTCAGTGTAAACGCAATCAGTTTGGCAACCGGAAAAAAAGCCCTCGACAGCATGAGAAGTGAACTCGAGTAGTGGTGGTGGTGAAACGAGCTGCAAGAAAGCCATGTTGATTCGTTGAGAAAAGCTTCTTGCAGATGATAGAATAAATGATCGATTCAAAAACTTTCGGTGTGACAGGCAGCTTAGCAACTGGTCTATAATTCGATATTTCGCTATAGATACCACTTTTGTGAATAAGGGTTATCAACGAATTTTTCCAAAGAGTAGGGAAGTACCCATTATCCAGGGGTTTTTGAAAAAGGGTTTTCAGTGGATACTGGAGAACCTCCGCACAGGACTTAATGTTGACGTGACAAGTCCAAAGAAAATTTGACTGATAAATTAATTAATTTAAAATGACAGGAAGGCAAAGCAACCTACATATGGCAGTTCCAGTACTATAAAAATTATAATGAAAGTTTATCAAAAGCTCGCCTACTAGAACATTAGAGTGAGCTTGAGCAAAGTAAACAGAATAAAAGGCGAATTTCGGCACAGAAAAATCATTCTTTATCCAGACGTGGGACTCCCCACTGAAAGTAAGGAATCCAACAAAATAGGGTTTAGACATAGTTTGGGATCTACCACACTATATCACAGGATTAGTCAGACATTTTTTAAATACAAAGATTCAAGATAACCAACAGGTTATTACAAGACTGTAAAACGTATCAAAGGATATTTCTTGTTTTGTTCATGTTAATAAATTATAATATTTTCTGTTCATTATTGTCTCATTTCTTTACAATTCAGCAACTGAAATATCATTAATATTCATACCAATCCTACCCTATAAACACAAATAGTGATTATCTGTAAAAAGAGAAGTCACACGCAA
The DNA here is from genome assembly GCA_963855945.1 of Thereva nobilitata. Classification (NCBI taxonomy): domain Eukaryota; kingdom Metazoa; phylum Arthropoda; class Insecta; order Diptera; family Therevidae; genus Thereva; species Thereva nobilitata. The sequence continues at coordinate 88,651,688 of OY979697.1, forward strand.
AAACACAGGCAGAAACAGATCCATGCTAGCATGCGAGTCTTTCCTCTCGAGGCTTTCTCCATGCCGGCATGGGAGCTTTTCTGAAAAAGTGTAAACGAAACCAAGCCTGCCTAGCTTCTGTCATTTGAATGTCATTCGTAGTTTTGCACCTGTCATTGACATATGTAAAAAACAGATTTCAGGAACATTGTAAATATTTTTATTAAAGAAAAATTGTGTATAAAATGGAAGAGGATATTTTAAGTGATTTGGAATTGGTGATTAAGTTGTTTCAATTGTTGTTGTCGCTTATAAATATTGTTAATGTTTGTGGTGGTAGAATAAATCGCCGAATGTGGGTTAGAGAAATATATACAACTAGAAATTTTCATGGTTTTTCCAAACAAACGTTTAAAATCATAAAACAACGCGACCATGAACATTTCAGAAAGGCAACGAGGATGTCTCCAGTCCAATTCGATGTCCTATTTTCATTAATAGAGCATAGATTGGTCAAAATTTCAAATAGAGAACCTATAGACGCAGAAACTAGATTGGCTGTAACATTATTGTATTCCGAAAATGAGAGTGATTACTTCATTACTAATATTAATGTTTTTTTAAATAGATATTTAAGCCAGGGTGCACCAATGCAAATCTTGGCTTGGTCTTTTAAAATGGGGCTGTCAACAGTACGTGAAATAATATATGAAACGTGTAATATTATTTGGGAACTTCTTTCTGGATTATATTTATCGCCCCCAAATAAAACTGATTGGGAAAGCTACGAACGAGGTTTTTTTGGCAGATGGAATTTCCCGAACTGCATAGGCGCCATCGATGGGAAACATATTAATATAAAATGTCCACCCAATGCTGGTTCGACATATTTTAATTATAAAGGACACCACAGTATCGTTTTATTAGCAGCATGTGATGATAATTATTGTTTTACCGCAGTTGATATAGGGGCCCTTGGGAGTCGCAGCGACGGTGGCATATTTGCTAGCAGTGTTTTTGGGAAAAAAGTGCTCAATGGTGAACTACCACCTTTGCCCGATAAGCAATTGCCTAACAGTAACATTACGTTTCCACACTTTTTTGTGGCTGATGCGGCATTTCCTCTTAGACGGAACATAATGCGTCCATATTCAGCTAGAGGTGGGCTTTCAATAAATATTAATAAAATGTTTTCTATATTTGTAATGTGAAATAAATTATAATTAATTTGTAGGCTTAACAGGTGATGAGGAGTATTTTAACAAACGGCTCTCACGAGCAAGGAGAATAATTGAAAATGCATTTGGCATATTAGCGGCACGCTGGCGGATTCTCACCACAACAATAAATGCGTTTCCCAAGAACGCTGAAAAAATTGTCATGGCCACATGTGTCCTTCACAATTTTTGCAAATTTACAGAACCGGAAGTATATTGTCCGGAATCATTCATAGATTCAGAAAACGGTGAACATGTAAATCCTGGTGGATGGCGTGATGAAATAAGTAATCTGAATTCAATTCGGAATATACCGGGAAGCAATTGCCCACGAGAAGCATTTAATTTAAGGGATAAATTAAAAGAATACATTAATCAACATGTAATATAGAATTTAAGTGAAAAGTTGAATAATACATAAGATTTTATATTATTTATATAGAATTAAACTATCCTTTCTCTCTAAATTTTATTTATTTATATAAATATCCCATTTTAATATAGGCAAACAGATATTCTGGGCAAAGTGTGGTATGAACGAGTTCATTTCAATGTGGCGTTAACTAAAACACCATTAAAAACACCATAAATCTATTATTGCACTATACTAATTGAACTTATATACAATGGGAAAAAACAAAACCTCTTTTAATTTTTATTTCTTTTATTATCTAGTTCTTTAGTTTTTTCAATAAATGTAGCAAGTATTGCTTGTTGCAGTTCCAGCTCTTCATACGTAGTATATCTTCCCTCAATCCTTACTACAAGGTTTTTAAAGAAGAGTTCCATTGGGGACTCTTTTTTTTTTGCGTATTGGTCCCTTATATCAGAGACCAAAGTGTTGAAGGAATCTACTGCCTTTGTAACCACTTCGTCGTCCCGATTCCTCTTTCTTCTGATGCCTGATGAAGACAATGACGATGAAGGTGACCGCCGTTGTATTGCTTGCGGTAAATTTGATGTTAGACTTGGCGTACTCGTTATCGGCGGAGTGTTACACGAGCCTTCATCATTTGAGCTAGGCGTCATTGGCGCTATGATGAATGTTTCACCCTCCGTTCTCACCAAAGCGTCTTCTGTAAAATTCGATATTGTTCTGCATATATTTGATATTGTTAGCATGATTGAGTATATCTAGAATAAAATGACTCACTTTGTCACATTGAAAGTATCTTTTAGAAAATTCATTCTCTCTAGATATGGCCATGTTGACGGTTCTGACGCAGCACTGCCAGTTTGCTTTTGTAGAAATTCCTTTCGTGCCCTTTCTCTGAGGGTTTTCCATCTTTGGCGACATTTTTTCGCTGAAAAATGTTATAAATAAATTTATATTACAATTTCCATAAATGTTTTAATTACATACTTGTCTCGCCAACAACTGCTGCAACAGATTCCCACTGTTTTTCCCGCATTTTTGTATTTTTATAATTTACGTCACGTAAATTATACAGTGCGGGACGGGTTTGTATTGCATCGATAAGTTTTTCTTCCATTTTTCCTATTAAATTTTTAATTTTTTACACCGCCACAAACTTTTTTAAAATATCTGTCTACTCTCTGGCATCTATCAAAAAGTGACAGAAGAAAACCTCAGAGAAAAAATTTTCAACATTGCGTAAAACGAGCATCATGCCTCGGCTTCAAGAAAGCATGAAAAGCTCATTCTGGGCTGCCACATTTGTTAACCCGTGTAAATAATTTTGACAAGGCCTTGAGGAAAGTCTCAGGCCTTGATCTGTTTCTACCTTTATTAAGGCGATGGCCCAATGCCGACGGGCGCGTTATACGCGGCAGGCGCTTCATGCGCGTTGACGTCCGTTGAAGGTTCATTCATAGCGTCAGGACGTCAAAAATGTTGTTTTTATTAAATTTATGTATGGATTTTTGTGTATGTACTTGTTAGAAGTGTGATTTTTTTAAATTTCAACGCCTGCCACCGCGCAAAAAAGTTGAAATTTGGTCGACTTTTGCCGTCGCTTGACGTCGCTGACGTCGCAAAGTAGTGAATGGGATAACTCGATAACACAACCAAATATCGACGTCAACGCGCGTCTACAAATTAGATGGCTACTGCAAGCTAGAAGTGCGCCACCCGCTCGAGCTTCCGAGTCAGCGAAACGATCCCTCCGAGACACTTGGTAGGAGGAATCAAAGAGTTCAGCATTAAGAATGCCTTCATGGAGCCTGGTTTCCGTGAATCCTATGACATCGAACCCGCTAGCCGTCGATGCCTGAAGGATGTCGTTAGTTTTAGACCTGATCCCCCTTACGTTCTGGTAGTCGAGGGAAAGTGTCTCGAGTTTTTTGGCACCTGCGGAGCACTCCGAATGGAAGCGTTTGCATGATGGGTTCGAGTACCCGGAACAAAAAGCTTGGTAAGGGCACCAGCAGAAACCAGGGTCTAAGAGAGTCTCTGCAATATCAGGCCGAAGGCATTGTGATTTTGTACCGCTGCTGAGACCAGCGATTCAATATCAGCCCTAACGCGCTTGGTATTCCTTTTTAAGTCGTCCAATATAGGATGGATAGAAGTCGAGGAGTTAAAAGTGCAGGAAGAAAAAGTAGCGACAGGATTAAGGATTGCCCAATGTATGTCGTCTAGCGACTCTAATGCTGTTGCAACTCCGGAAGAAATTTCCTGGAATTTATCAATCAAGGAACCCGAATTGGTGACAACAGAAGCCAGGGTGTCAGACAACGTATCAAGCCGGAGTTTAATAGACATCGGCTAACATCCGAAAATGAGGGATGTTGCCGAAGAAAAAGGTAAGACGATCCATGACTTTTTCATGACCAACGAGAAAAAGGTCAGAGATCTCTTTCATCATTCTCAGTTTAATGTCAGAGCACTCGCTACAAGTAGACCCTATATAGGCCGAAGATTTGCAACTGACAAACTGACTTACTGCCTTTCGTTCAGGATTGGGTTAGATTCAAGATAGATTATGGATTCCATGATTTTGGAGTTAGCCATTCCAAGCGCCGACCTCCAGAGTGTTTTTTTCATTCGAGTCCGATTGGCAAGGGCCGTCTTCACCAATTATGGTGGGTGCCCCAATAGCCGGTTCCGGACCGATGAATACAATGTAATTGGTCAGAAAAATCCCGTAAGAGTGAGATGTGGGAGGCGTCATATCCGAGGATCAGCCATCTGGTTGCACATCACTCCCCATAAGACACCCAAAAAGGAAGACTTCTAAGATTTATTTTTTTTAAATAGAGAACTACATGGCCAATACTAATGGCACGGAAAAGCTGGGCATTGATTACGATTCACCCTGTATGTTCGAACCACTAAAACTATTAATAACAAAGACAATGTGATTAAATAATTTGCTTTACCCATTTTCCATCATTTCCATATCAAATCAATATCAACTAATCAACTATTTCTAACATAACCTTGACATTTCTTAACCAGCAATCATCACAAATCATTTATGTATAATCATTTCCCACTCACACAAAAAAAATGAAGACATAACACAAATTTAAACACATGACTTCAAATTTTCATCATCATTTATGGTAATAAAGCCATATTCAGAATGTTATTATTACAGTGATTAAATTATTAGCAACACGCAGGAAATATTAGTTTTTATTTTTGACTATTCTTAAAGAAGAAGAAAACTGAAGAAATACAAAAAAAAATAATAATAAACAACGAAGAAAAGAGCTTCTATACTTTGCACACAATCGGCTGTTCGGCCCTTATTCGGCTATATCAAAGCGGTCATTCTTGATGGATTGGACGGTCGCTTCCTCAATAACGGCTTCCTTTTTAGAGAAGCAGCCCTGCCAAAAATAGTAATTCTTTTTGGTACGAAAAATTTATAGACTATCATTAATAAAATGGTGAAGATAGTGTAGAAAAAAGAAGATTTCGTTAGCGCGTTGGGTTCAGTGTTAAAGAAAGACATTTCACACAGTCTTGTATCTTATGTCTTCTATAGTAGATGTAAGCCTACTGTTTGGCGGCAGAGCTACCTGAAGCCCAGACACTATCGAAGCCTTCTTTATAATTGCGGTATTTTTCTTTTGATAAAAGTTCATTAGCCTCAATTTACCGGAATTCTCCTTTCACACTCGCATGACATTTCAATCAAAAAGCCGTGAGCATGTAATTACCCCTTTTGGTACTATTGAGAGACTCTTTGGAGCCCCAAAACTGTTACTAATGACCCCAATTCTTGTCCGATAGAGGTACGCAACCAAAGTGCCCTGGAAATTTTTAATTTTTTTTTCGCAAAAAGAAAAAAAAACAGTGCAAAAAAAAACCGCAGTCGTTGAGTCAATTCAATTCGTTCGGGATTGGATCATCCTCCGAAGTCTTAAGGCGGTGTGTGTGCAGAAATTAGCAAGTTCACCGCTTCGATTCATTGTTGCCGACGGACGATGTCTATTAAGTCTCAGGTATGGTATATAGACGAGTCCTCATTAAATCCGAATAATTTCGCGGTTTTTTGACAAATTCCCGCTTAACGTGTGCTATTTACCTTAGATCGATGGCTGACATAATTTTGCCGGTTTGAACACGACGGCGGCGCCGCACATCGACCCGGTTTTCATCGTTACGTTACTGACCCGCAGGAGTAAAAGTAACATTTTTGGCCCCGCTACTATAGAATTTTTTGACCCAGACAACATTGGGTCTCGAGCGTGAGACTCGTCAAGCGAAACTGGCCAGAAATTCTTTGCGAATGAGAATCTCTGTACGTGATTCACCTGTATTCTTGAAAGCCGCAGTATTCATAGTGTGAAACCCTGCGTATTCTCGTGTTGTCAATCAGTTCCTCTTCTCGGCATAAGCGCTTCGTACTTTCACCAGTTTGAAAAATATCGTGACCCATCTGTAATGAAACAGTTCGACCTATCATCGCCATTTTTTTTTTCAAATGCACTCAGGTGGTTTCTTGCGTGCGAATTTCGATCCACGCCTTGCGATTTTTTTCTATTTTTTTTTTGTATTTTTGGGGGAAAAAGTGAAGTCTTTGGCAGTAGTAAAGACGGGCAGTGAACGATAAAGTTTTCATATTTTTTAATATTTTCCCCGAGGGGGGCTTAACGTAACACGCAATCCACCTTAGCGATGATAACCTTTCCTGTAGAGGAAGAACTTTCAAGCTGCGCGCGCAGAAAACTAGAAAGCATCTATGATGGAAATACGCGGAATCTTATAAGATTTGTATATATACATAAGCCGAGGGCTTGTCATGTAGACACTTTTACCCAAAAAAAAATATAATTTATACTTGAAAACACGCTCACTTTTTTGCCTTTATTGAGATGTGCTTGCTTGCTTTGCTTTCATTCATGGGCATATCACCGTGTATAGAGGACCCAAAGATAGTGAAATGACTTTCGAGACTGCAACATTATAAAGACACAATTTCGAGTTCGTCTCGGTTATGGAATGTAAATTACCCCATCAGAATGGAATTCGCGATGGAAGAGAGCAAAGGTGCCGGCTATTTGCAGAGTTGAATTACAAAATTGCAAACAGAGAAATTATTGATTACGAAAAATTGGATGGATTCGTCTTTGTTTATTATAATTTGCAACTTTCGGTTTTTTTCCTTCGTACTTTATACTGGACTAAAAAAATATTCTGTAATCGTGTTGTGAAAGATTGAGGAAGAAGTTTTCGATGTCGAAAGGAAATCGAGAGTGAGACAAGGAAACTCGAAATTTTTGGATCGTTGCTGATCGGTCTCAATTGCTTAGTTCTGGTTTTTGGGATATTGAGTCATCTGAGGTCAAAGTGGTATTACGTGGAATCTACTAAGAGAGCTAGAAATGCATGGCAGTGGTTACTCTAGAAGGGAGTTATGAATAATTTCTCCTATTTGTTAACTTTTACACAGTTTTTATTAGTAACATGGTCTGTCCATATAGAACACTATTACTAACATACTATTTAACCCTCTATAGCTTTATCTGCTTCGTTGCTATCACAGTGAGCCCCAATGAAAAAATATTATGACAAGAAGGCATCAACGTTTCGTTTAATAATCATAGCTTCTATATTGCCGTTACTAACTAAATACGTTTGGTAGGTGCAACAAAAACGAGGATGCATACGAGGCGCAAAAGCTCTTTCGGAAAATTCTTTAACCAGGCTAAACGAAAATTCTCTTATACCCCGGCTTCACCGACCGAACTGCACAAGTTCGAGCAAATTAGTCAATTGATCTTAAATTTTTGCCTGAATTCCCATAAATTTTCACATTTTGAAGTCAGGAAAAATAAAGCCTGATTCCGGCCAACAAAACATGAAATCAAGCTTGAAAGAAAAACCTCGCTCAAAAGAGAGTCATCAACTGGAATAGTGGAATGCCATTCCTGGACGCTTTTGCATATTTCTGAGTTCTGCCGAAATAGCAACAACAACTTCAAGCACTGAACTCGACTTTAACCGATGAAGCCACTTATGTGGATTGAATTGAATATTATTGAACTTAGGCCGGTGAAACCGGGGCATTAGAAACAAATGAAAAATGAATGCTTTACATTGGCATTTGTAGAAAAATTGTAAAAAAAACATAACATCGTGTAGCTTGTAAAGCAGTGGTGGGCAACGGCGGTTCTTGGGGCGAATTCCCAAGGCAGCTTCAAAGTCCTCCTATCTGGCTTGTGAGTTCGGGTGAAAAATGTAACAGGGAAAAGCTATGAATAAGGTTCCAGTTCGAGTGAGAAGATATAAACCAGAGCTTTTAAAGCTTTTATAGTGCTTAGGAAAAGTCACCTGTTGCCGACCATTTTTCTAAAGCTAGCTAACCTTAATTTTTCAGTAAACTTTTAGACCATCTGTTAATTTTCGACAAAGCTTATTTAGCACCAAATAGGACCAATTTTAACATCAAAACTGCTTATAAATTGAAAAGTAAAGGCCGTAGCATAAAAATTACATTATTTAAAGCTTTCTAATTTTGGAAAAAAAATAGGTTAACTACGTAATTTTTGGAGAAAAGGTAGTTGTAGTTGAAATTTTAGTTAAAAAAACCACAATAATATTTTGACGACTCATAATTCTGGATGTTGGTTGAGTGGAACCGTCACTTTGACAATTTTAGATAGGTGGGAATATTCTGCGTACACTGATACCTTATTCAGGTTATAAGGTTACAAGCCCCTACAGACCCCTACATACTGCAGACCTCGCAATCGGTGTTTCCGAACTCGTATAACGTCAGTAGGTATTGCGGCACTTTAACACACCTTTTAATGACCTTAATGACGTTGGTCGCTCGCAGACCGATCCAATGGGTTTATTTTTCCACTCCAAAGTGCCACAATACCTACTAACGTCTCAGAATTCATACGCATGATTCATCGACATCTACTCCAGCAGCACCACCCCCAACCCCTAACTTATACTGTCTCTTCTAGCCTTCAAGTCAAGCTTACTAGGTACTAAACATTGCACCATGACTTGAAAGACATGACGGACTAGTAGTACAAAGGGTGATTCCTAAGCCCAAGCGGTTCCTTACTCTTATTGTCCGATACACACATATTACATTTATACTACTCAAACCTTACGTTAATAGACCACGCCACGCGCGTGATGGCAGTACGATTCGGATCACTATCTTATTAGTATTGTACTCCGAGACTGGCCCGCCACATAGGGGGGGCAACTGGGAGGAATTTCCCGGGCCAGACCTTTATCAGGAATTAGATTGGTAGATTTGGCTTGCCCTTAAGTAGTCTCTTTACAACCACTGAAGTAGTATAAGCTCGAATTGAGTATTAAGAAAAAGAAATGAAGCTAGAACACTATTAAAAAGCTTGGGGCGTTCCCCTTCCCATCCCAGTTCTATATCTTTTTTAACATTGCATGATCGCAGTGGGGAGCACTCCTTTTTCTGCTGCTTTTTTTAGAAGCGGTTTTTGAAGCAGTTACAAAAATAGAAAAAAATGTCTAGCCCTTCAATTTATGTTATAGCGCCTGTGTATATGAGAAACAACTGCAGTGTCGAAAAGCTTTATATTTTTGTTCACCTTGTGCAATTGCCTTTTCGTCCTTCCAAACTTCGTCCTTCGACAGCGGTTTTACCAAGCGCTCCCCCAACTAAGTACCGACCGTGTTCAATATGCTGTTTGACCAATGCATCGAACGAGAACCGGTCTCTGTTTGCCGTTTTCTTCGTTCCATACAATTCCTTAAACATCCAATCGGAGCATATTGACAGCGCTCCGAATTCTCTTCCCTTAGTAGTGCTTCAAATGTTTACCTCTGGAATAGCTTCTGGATTGATTCTTCCAAAGAAAGATGAGTGCTGAGCCCCAGAGCTAAGCACAAGGGCTTGTCTACATAAACCTATTCCATCCTAGGTTAAACTATGTAATTTTAGGTTCATCCGCGAATAAAGCGGGGTTTTCACTTAGCTGGCTACCAGCGTTGGTTGTACTGGTGGTGTGTTGTAGCTGGCAGCCATCCGGAATTTGGAAATTTCTGATTATTCTCGAGCTGATTGAGCCTCTATATTCGGGGAGCCAGCGGAAGATACAACCAGCGCTGGTAGCCAGCTAAGTGGAAGCCCCACTTTATAAACCGAGTGTTCGGTATCTATATTTAATGCCCTGAATGAACTTATTCTTAAGTTACCACAATTTGTTTTTATTCAAAGATTTTTTGGAATTTCAAAATCCTTAAAGGGCCCCCAAACATATTTTGCCCCGGGCCCCCAAAGGTGATGTGGCGGGCCTGCTCCGAGATCACATAACATCGCAGAAAAGCTATATTTCCGCAAATCAATTACGCTCCTCTACACGACTAAACGGCCAGAAACTTAATGACTATACGTTACAACCCGCCCTCAGTGAGGAGACGAAGTGTCAGATGTCAACGAGTATTAGGGACGCCTTATAATACTGTCATCAGTGATGCTAACTCCATCTTAGCCAGAAGTCTTAGAGATCTATTGCGATACAAGACAACGGACAAACCCAAAACTTAACGACTCAATGGACGAAACAACGGACAAACTCAAAACTTAGCCACAGTTGACGAAGGCGGCATGACATTTAATAAAGAAGAAGAGTAAAAGTTTCCTTTTTGGAAAGAACCCCCGGCAGAAGAACAGGAAAAAAATTCTACTTTAATCTAGGTGTGTGTAGTTTTACCCCGTTAGGGGTTGAAAATATTTAATTTTTGTCTGATAAAACCTATGCAACCCAATTTCAAGCAAAAAGCAGAAAAAATGTTTTTGCAAATTTTTTTTATTTAAAGTTGATTTTTCAAATTTTGGGGGTAGTTTTAACCCCTTAAGGGTTGAAAGTAGTTTATTTTTGCCTGACAATATACATACAATCGAATTTGAAGCATAAACTTGAAAAAAAACTTTTTTTACAATTTTTTTTTATTTTCAGTCGATTTTTAGGGATGGTTGTAACCCTTTAGAATCATCCCTTATCATAAAGTTTAGCTTGATTTAGTATAAATCTACCACCTTCGCAAATAAATAGTGAAAAAGTGTATTTTATCGGATTATTTTTCATTATTATTGAAATTATCGCGAAAACCCCTTAAAAAGGGGTGTTTTTTGCGAATTTAACGGTGACGCTTATATATTAGGACCGCGGGACCTCGATTTTCGTGATCAGCGACCCAAAATCCTTGTAGGGTTAGATTTTCTTAACGGTGTTATGTTGGGACACCCCCCCCCCCCCGCCCGGTTTTTAATGGACTAATGGTGACCGCACTGTGAGACGACCGAAAATTAGTTCACAATCAACGTATGCGAATGTTATTTTGAACCTTCATCCACTTTGAGTCAATAAAACCAGATAGCAGATAGCATCATTTAACCAGAAATATGCGCACGAGTAGATACTATAAACGAACCAAGTCTATTATAATTTTTATAGGTTCTTCAACTATAATCATCTAATCATGACATCTAAACTGTTAGATATGGATCCGAATCCGTGCTCAGCAAGACGCACTTTAAGTTCTTAGCCTTGTTCGAGAGGAAAGTCCTTCGGTGAGTTGTTCGGCATTGTAGTTTTTGCTGAACGATTCTGAAGACCATATAATGATGAAATCTATAAACTTTATGACGACCTACACTGCGGTGGACAGAACAGGTATATACATTATAGAGAAACGTGCTTGATAATATTTATGAGATGCGTAGGCGAAGTAGGTCGAACCTTTGCTGGAAGGATGGCGTACGTCAGGACACCCAGACCCTAGAGATGACAAACTGGATGATATTGGCTCGGAATCGTTGAGGGGAGTAGCTACAAGAGGCCATGGCCGGATCCCGGTTGTAGAGCTGAATAAGTAGACTTTTAGTACTCGTATGGAATTTCCTAGAATTTACAGGTTAATTAGAAAGCAAAAAAAACAGAAGTGCACAAAGATTTATTTTTATCATTAACTTACTTTGCCAGAAAAAGCATGAGTACAACTCCAACGACCCACTTTCACAAGAATGTTATTTATTACTAAAACTTTGGTTTCTTTTTTCCAAATAACTGCCAATCCTAATCGATTCCCAGCCTCGTCCTATGACCATAAATTAAAACTTTCATTCAGCAATTTTCTGAACAATTAAATACTCTTGGAATATTAACAAAATGCCATTTAACAAAAAAAAAAGAGTTACAATGTTTAAAAACGTAAAACGTAACATAAATTTTATAACCGCACTCATCAAAACTGCCGCCTTTCACTGGCGCAGATTGATTTAATGATAGTAAAACCAGTCGCGGTAATAGTCTAGTCGATAACTTGGAGCACTTTGCGACAAATAAACAAAGGCCCTTCTAAGGTACTTAAAGCCCCAACCGAGCACTACTCACCTTCAAGCACCACACGGCCTTTTCAAAATCAAAAACGTTGCGGTTTGGCAATCACCTCCTGTTGAAGGTACAAGACTAAAATGTATTACGAAAAAAAAAAGTTAAATTCACTCGAACAAAATTTCCCCTTCAACTTTGCGCTTTCTTCAAAACAAGTGGGGAAAGGGTCCCCGGGAAATTATTATACATTGGCGAAAGTCATTGAATGCGCTTAAAAGCATTACGATCACCCGCAATTGTTTCTTATCGCGAAATCTCTTAAAACACAGAAGGACAGAAGCTGGCAAGGAAATGAAATTCTCTCCCAATTGATTTACAGGTAATTTGACACCTGCATGATAGCAGCTTTGCGGCGCGCTGACTAATCTGTGACGGATCTAATCGGTTGGTGTCTTTCAAAAATCCGACAAATCACATTTTAAGATCATATCCAATCGGGGAACGAAGATTGGTGGTCTTTAAATAGACTTTAAACTTGTTTTGATTAAGTGTCGATAATCTTGTAATTATTTGCAACTTGTTACTTTGTTCGCCCCGTTTTAACACGGCGAATTGAGGTGTGTGCACTTTTCGCGACATCATTTTCATGTCTGGGGCTTAATTTGTTGGTGTGTAAATAATGAATTGTATGGGTCATTACTGCAAATGATTGTTAGCGAATGGATGTGATTCATTTATGCATCTTTGATGTTTGTTTTGCAGCAGGTTATGAAGTAATTGATTACATAAGAGACTAGAAAGTGAAGTTGGACGGGAAGTAATAACAAAAGGAATTGATTGAAGTCAAAAAGATACTGTGAGAACTGCTCAATTGTTAGGGTACTGTGGTAGCACATAGATAGTCCTTTATTGATGAACTTTATCTTAAAAACTTTAATTTGCTTAACTTAAATACATGTTCTTATAGATATACCCAAGTTAACAAGTATTTTAGATTGGTAATTCTGTACACGACAGTAAGGGTTATAAGGGGAACCCATACCCTCGTAACGGGTATGTCACGCACGTCTATTCAACAAGATGGGAATGACTAGACTGTAAACTTCCGTTATTAAGACTTCATCAGCAAACCCTGAAACTTCAAATAACCCAAAGTGCCCATGTCCCAAACCGATCCATTTGAAATTCGAGTTACATCGTGTCTTTTTGTGCGCTATGCGTTTTCGGGCCTTCATCTGACAGACTGCGCATGGGGCTTTAAGAGAAACAAATTCTACAACCGAAGGCCCTCACTGTAATATTAAAATCTAAGATTTAACCCACCTTGAATACATAAACTCGTTTAACTTGGCTGAAGCCTCAAAATCTTCTTAACGCCATGGAGCCAATATAGCCTTTTGGACATAGTGCAAAACAACGTCGTCAAACTCATCGGAGACAAGTGGCTTCATCATGTTCACTGCTCACCCTGAGGAGCCACAGTAGGAATGCCACATCATCATCAAGAACTCCACGCCTATTGTTGGTTTAGCTTCCTCCATCATTGCTGTCTCCGTAGAAATGCGTCTCCGCAACAGGAGACTAGCACGCTCGGCTCATTCTCACACATTATAGTCCTCCTTTTCGTTTACACGAAAGTCAAAGAATTCGTTCATGAATAAAACTGCTCGACTACTTTTCGCAGGTAAAATTTCCGAACTTGGGAAACTTCAAACAAAAAGGGAAGGAACCTCCTCCTCTAAACCTATCGTAATTTTTATCCATCTTTCTAATTAAGCTTGCTACTTAGGCATTGCACCATGACTTGTACGACATGGCGAGCTGATACTGCAAAGAATGACTGTTGGGGTCGTAAATAACAACGAGGATAATCTTTATTCATGATTTTATTAAACACACTCGCCCAAATTATTGCACATAAATCCAAGATTGGAAGTAAAATAATGACTGCAAGTACCTACACCCCGTCACATGTCAAATTTCGAAATCCGAGATAAATCCCAGTGGGAAAAATTGGGAACGCTACTCAGGGAAGCTAATTTTGAGAGCTGCTAGAAATTTTATAGGACGAAGAAAAGGGCGATTATCTCGGTGCTCATAAAGGGTGACATTAGCCTACAAAATGAACCGGTTCTCGTTCCATACGGAATGAAGCAGCATTGGACGCGGTTAGTACTTAGTTGGGGGACCGCTTTGAAAGAAAAGGCAATTGCAAAAGATGAACAACAATAAAAGCTTTTCGACAGCGGAGCTTGTTCACATATCCACTGCCTCCATTAGATTAAAAAGCTTTTTTATAATGCTTCTAAAATGCTTACTATAGGCCATTCATACACGAGGGACCATGGTTCCGGAGCAAAAGCTCTTTTCGGGCAAGGGAAGTGTGCGGAGATGCAATAAGTGGAGAATTTCGTGCTCCGGTGGAGACTTTTGTGCTCCTGCCTTTGGCCTGCGAACACGAAAAGCATGCACTCACACCAATAAGAAATCAATGCTTTTGCGATGAAAAAAAACTTTCAAACAGTAAAATTTTGTCAAAATTTGTACATAATAAGAAAAAACTTTTAATTATTGAGAATTCAAAGTGAGTGAGTGAATTTTTTTAAATAAATTATTTCACAACAGCGAAAAAACCCCCATTTTGTTTTTATTAAAAAATTTGACATCTCACTAATACGAACAAATATCACGTAGCAACACAAAAGCTGCTTCCATCGCTGTTGCTCCGTGTATTTTCAGAAAACTTGCAGCAAAGGTTTTGGTTGCAGAACCATGCTCCCTCGTGTATGAATGGCCATACTGTGGATGCATCAACATTTTCCAACCAAACTCTCCTTTCTGACGGGTCATCAAACAAGTGTATGGTCGGGTGTTGCTGTGATGGAAGATGTAACGAAACAGTACGACACAACTGTAAAAGGTATACCAAATAGAATAGAAACGCGCAACAAGGCACAGATATAAAATTCCGGTGCTTGCCTGCTAACGGCAGATGTAATCAGACTGTGGAAGCGTTGATTCCGTTGATAGAACCATAAGAGAGTTGATCCATTGGTATACAGACAAACCAACAAACCACAGGAGGTGGTGCACCGACAAATATAGACAAAGACTACCACTAACGAACGGGAGCGTTGATCCAGCATTAACCCGCAAAACCTGATTTCTTATCCATTTCCACCCCTCGATAATTGTACTCGAATGAAATATAATTTCTTGTATTCAACCAATTAAAAACAATAAACGTAAATTCGGAATTTTATTTAAACCTTAGGAAGCTCTAAGAGCTGACTTTGACTCCCGACTTTACAAAGACAACACCTTTTCTATTATTCGGCTCGGGCCGTTTTCGTTCAATGGTGTGGCGTAATCTCTCTGGTTGTCAACAGAATGAATCGTCTTATCAACTGGAACTACTTCATAGTGAACGCATGTGTTTCAAGTTTGTTAAGTTATTGCAATTACTCCATCTGTGGTTAATTGTCAACATCACATATGTATGTCCCATCTTCCATCATTTTTTGTCGGATTCGAACATTCTTGTTCCATTGTCCATCACTGATTCTGATTACTGATTGTGGTGAAAATTGAAACACACCCAACGATTCCCTTCCAAAGCAGATGTTAATTTGGTCTATCATGTTTTTCGCGTTCAACTCATGACAAACTCATAATTCGATCTTCTTTTTGTATTGAATGGTTCAAAACACTTGTGTAGACAATACCTAGCAAACATATTTTCTTCATGAGATAGAGTAGAGCTCGCGCCATAAAAGAAGGGAAATAAGCGCTCATGTGGAATTGTGATTGAGAACATAAATTAGCCGGATATTTGCTTTTTAAACAGCGATTTTGAAATTCCGTTCTTTTATGGCGCGGGCTCTATCTGCTGAAGTTCGAGAAAGGCTCCAGCAGCTTCCAAATTTGTCGTAACAAGCTGCCTTGGCAATCGAACAAATGGTACAAATTAGCATTGGCCATTGTTTCAAAGAGTTCGCTTTGCAAAAAAACACGCAGAATAAAGTTTTAATTTAAGAAAGACGTTTTATTTTGGATTCTTTTAAAATAGTTACATACTTTTCGACATAGCAGACTTTTAAGCAATTTTTTTCTTAAGGCTGAAACAGATTACACGTAAAAACGCGGCGCGACAACGCGGCAAAATTTAGGCAACGCTGATTTGCACAACACGAATTGAGAACGGCACAGCAACGCGTCAAAATATTTTGCGGCGTAGTCATCTCTAATCCTAATTTTGCTGCACAACTTCAGTGCCTCCAACCAAAAAGTGGATTTCGCGCTTAACTTGAAAATCAGGGGTACCAAAGAAATATGTTTATTTTGATTGAGCTGTCATTTCTGGTAGTAGAGTTGAATTTATTGGAAGCTGTTGAATAGAACAAACAAATTGGCAGTATACTAAATAAACATTACATAACAATTAAAAATTTCTCCATATATTGATACGGTAATAACATTTTTATGAAAGTTAAAATTTATTAAAAACAATTTAAATTTATCGCGCTTTTCAATTTCATTCACCGAAGTGTCAAATATAATGCCGCTTCCCTGTCCATTCTGGGTCACACCGCAGCACTGCCGCCGTGTCGCCCAATTTGCCGCGTTGTCGCGCTGCGTTGTTACGTGTAATCTGTTTCAGCCTTTAATTGCGAAAGTAAGAGGAAGAAAGGGGCGGCAAATTTACGGTTCGCCCCGGGTGGCCGAAATTCAGGGTACGCCACTGATGCACCTACAATACTTGCACGTTCAATACAGGGTGCGTTCGACTACGGGGATACGTAGGCAAAGTATGAGAAAAGTTCTAAAAAAAAGAAGAATTTCAGAACAGGACTTACGGTTTAAGAGATATTTGCAAACACTGATAATTTGACCTTTTGACCTTGAATAAAATTTTTCGTGCCGGCCAATCGATGAAGAATTTTGACACTTCCATGTAATTAATTTTCAGCTCTGTCCGCATTATAACTATGTATGTCTATTTTGACTGTTTTATGTGTTTGTCGATTCTGTACGCGTCGTATACTGTTTGTAGCTTAAGTACCAAAAATATTACTGTCACATTCTAAAACCCAACATTTTTGCACTTTCACCATATCTTTTTACAATAAAATACTCTCGACTCACCAAAAAACTCATTTTATTTATGTATGTATCATAAGATAAATAACTTATTATTGTTTAGTCTTCAATGATAAAAATAGCACAAGACATTAAATTACGTAAATGAATACCTAAAACAAGACGTAAACACCCGTTTATTGCACATTATACATATTTCGCAAAATTTCTAAAAATTACCTCATTACGAAAATAACGAAACATCAACACCAAAAAATATACTTTTCGCCTCACTAAGACACCATTAGCAATCCCTTAAAGCTTAATTTTCTCTGATAAGATAAACAGCATCATTTAATATATAGGTAAACAAAAATTACGACGCCTCATTACCCCACCTGAAGCATCGGTGGTAATTTTCATCTTCTTCCGACATTTAATTAATATTTATAATTTCCCGCCTCTAATCATCCCCTTTTAATTACCGCGCAAAGCCTTATGTTTTGTCCATAGGCTTTCACTCGGCATTTTGCGCAGACAAAAGCTACTTGATGAAAAAAAAACGGCTTCATAATCACTGCTCCATTTAGGAAAACCATCTTCAGCCCCGAAGCACAGGGCTCCGCCCATGGACTGGCTATGTAAGATTCACAGTGAATATATGTGCGTATAACCTAAATAACTGTAAACGAATGAAGTACACGAATTAGCCAGAAAGTCAGGGTCTATTAACAGATTTTTTCCCCTAATTAAAGCCCGCAAATTCGCTGATCAATCAATCAATCGCCGAAGCCATTAATAATTGAAGTTGCTGCGCCGCGATCGGGCGATGATGGCAGATCGAGAGGCATTCCGGTGTGAATCCTCCACGCTCCCACCGCTCGATCCTAGCGCCCCACGCCCCGTAATGAACTGCCATTCAGCAAAATCTCTAATGTTTTTCTTCTTTTTCTCCATTGCAGATCTGCAGCTGGCGGCCGAGCTGGGCAAAACTCTTCTGGAACGCAACAAAGAACTCGAGACAACACTGAAGCATCACCAGAATGTGATCGACGACCAAGCACAAGAAATCGAGGTGAGTACACATTCCAATATCGGCGCTGCTGAACTTTTTGCCGGTGCAACGGTGCCGGGTCCAGTTCAGCCGGGTCACAATCAAAATAGAGTGGATCTACGCTCGAATCTCATTAACTAGCGCGTCGCATCCCCTTGACTCTAGAGTTCTAAGGCGGAATCTTCTTGGTCATTTCCCTGTTCTCCATTCTTCTCTTGATTTCTTGATTAGATTTAGGAAAACCGGGGCGGATACCCAATCTCTGGGTTATTGCCCCCCGATGATGCCGGACGAACTATTGTCGAAAATGTCTTCATCAACAACAACAAAAAAACAAATTTTGGCCAACAAAAGGGCACATAGAATCTGATCTAAATTTAGTCAAAGGTATGCAGCTGCCATTGAACTCCGCCAAGGTGTGCACGGCTATATTTAAACAGCAGCAGAGAAGTGCCAATCCTCCTCAATGCGGATGAGGAGCAATGCTGACAATGCGGATGACGACGACTCCGGGAGGGGAACGCATAGAGTCGTGATCGCCAGGTTAATGACGTGCGTGTCCACGTTTGCTTGCTTAAGCCGCGCGACCGTTTAATAACATTTCCGCGGATGAATAGTTATGAGTGATGTTTGATTTGATAATGAATTCCCAGCGAATGCTTTCAGGTGCTCTCTGCCACCGCGCTCAGGTGCTCAAGTTGTGAATGAATGGACACTTTTATTCCCTTGATTGCTTTAATTGCGGAATTATGTTATTAAGCGAGCGATTTGTTAATGGACGCAAAATAAATAAAGTTACATTTGTGTTAGGGGAAATAATTCAAGTTTAATTGGGAAATACAAAGGGGAGTCATTGGAGATAATGTGTTGATAACAAATCAGACTTAATTCTAATCTTAGCTTTGTAGTAAGTGCGGTTAATGAGCTTAACACATGCAACGACGTATGTACATACTTGCAATTTTCTAACATTCTTTAACAGTTGATGAAATTCTGTGCAGGCACGTGCCTTACCTGTCACTGGTTGTCGCAAAGCAAAACGACATTGAGTTACTGCGACTTATCAACGCATATCATGATTCACCTCTGTTTGTGGTTCTTTGTACAAACTGTTACTTTTGTTTTATTAAAAAGTAATTCACCAACGAAATGCTTCTCATAGTGTTACAAGTTGGCTAAGCTGTTGATTGTTTAATTACACAGGCACACAAAAATAAAAAAATGTCAAGACCCAGAGGGTACATCTCCCTACACCCCCGTTTTTGGGGTCGCTGAAACCGAATATGACTATAAAAAAAATTTTAACTAACCATTTTCCCGTAACCACCCCCATACACCCCCTTCTGGGATATGAAATGTCAATTTTCATACAGAGTCGATTAAGATGTGTATTTCTATGTTTTCTGGGCCTCTAAGAACGAAGAAGACTACCAAAAATTAATTAGACCCCCTCGTTAGCCCCTAGCGTCACTTTACCACCCCGATACCCCCTTTATGGGGGTTGAAATGTCATTTCTCATACAAAGTCGAGTAGGGTGTGTATTCCTATGTTTTCTAGGCTGCTGTAAACAAAGAAGACTACCGAAACTGAATCCAACCCCTCGTAAACCCTCAGCACCCTTTGCCACCCACATACACGCCCTTATGAGGATTGGAGTGGAGTTTCCTCCAACAGATGCTTCTAAAAAACTGAGAAGTGAGATTTGAAAGATGAGTTCTCGATAGCTGGTCCATGGTCAACCCCCATAAAGGGGTGTATGGGGGTGGTAAAATGACGCTAGGGGCTAACGAGGGGGTATAATTAATTTTTGGTAGTCTTCTTCGTCCTTAGAGGCCCAGAAATCATAGGAATACACACCCCACCCGACTTTGTATGAGAAGGGGCTAGGGGGTAACGGGGAGGTCTAATTAATTTTTGGTAGTCGCCTTCGTTCTTAGTGGCCCAAAAAACATAGGAATACACACCTTAATCGACTCTGTATGAAAATTGACATTTCAACTCTCAGAAGGGGGTGTATGGGGGTGGTTACGGGAAAATGGCTAGTTAAAATTTTTTTTATAGTCATATTCGGTTTCATCGACCCCAAAAATGTGGGGGTAGGGGGATGTACCCTCTGGGTCTTGACATTTTTTTATTTTTGTGTGCCTGTGTTTATGTCGAGGAAATAAAGCACTAAAAACTGCTGAACGTTGGATTTTTTGAGCAGTGAGATGGAAATGCGCTTTTTTGTGTTCGATTCGTGAGAGCGTCTACAAACTTTGTGACCAGTAGTGATGAATTCATTTTTAAAAAATGCATTTCCTGCAATAAAAATATGCATTTTAGAAGTGCATCTCAAAGAGACACTCTACCACTCGGTAAATATTGATGGAAATGAGTCGAGTTTTGCGACGGGGGGGTTTTGGGGGGCGCTGAACACCAATATAACGACGGCGACCTCCTTGTATGCCTAACTGAGCACCTCTACCAAAGCATCCATCGTTTTGGTTGCTCTCGATATCTCCAAGGCCTTTGATAGCGTATGTCGCCCCCTCTATTGACTAAACTCCAAGCTATTGATATTGACCCTCTTCTGGATTAAGAGTTTCCTTTCTGACCGTTCGTTGAGGTAGTATTGGACGGCGTCTAATCTAATCCCCACACCATCTCTGCAGATGTTCCGCAGGGCTCTATTCTACCCAGCTCTCTTCCTAGTTTTTATAAATGACCTGCTCTCAATCCCATCCAACTCACTTCACAGCTTTGCTGACGACAGTACTCTGCGTAAAGGTTCGTCCTCACTACGCGGACTTAGATCCCACGCGTTTTTGGCCGTAGGGCCAGACAAAAGCGCGCGTGATCTTTTAATTTTCTGAATCATTTTCTGAATTCTCATTTGAAACGGCGTACGCGCTTTTGAAAAGCTCATATTGTGTGGACGTACAATGTACCTTTTTAAGCACAGCCTTTTGTCCGCGCAGTTTTGCCGCACTGCCTTTACCATTGACAAAGTCGTAAAAAAGTCATAAAACTTTATATGAAAAAAAAGGCAAAAGCGCATACGACCTAAGTCCGCGTAGTGTGGATCCACCATTACTCGTATAGCTTCGATAATGCAAAACAAGCACATGTCAGACCTTGTCTGCATGACCGTAAGCTTTTGTCCACTTCAATCAACAAGGATATAACACTGATGCTAGATTGGGCCTAAAGAATCGTGTAGAATTCAACGCAATGAAAACGAAGTACTCTCTCTTTTCTAACAAACCCCCTCCACAATTCCTTCCGTTTCAATGGACGGTCTAGATCTGATCGTCGAACCATCTCTCAATATCCTAGGCATAACATTAACCGAAGATCTGCGTTGGAATAACCATATATTCCAAATAGCTACAAGCATCACAATTCTTGGGATTTCTTAAAAGGTGCAATTTCCTCCTCCAGCCGTCGGCCAAGGCTTTAGTCTACAAATCCTACGTTCGGCCCCGCCTCGAATTCAACTCGTATATCTGGGCAAGGGGCCCGAGTACTACCTTAACGTAGCTGGGCAAGGTGCAAAACCGCGCTCTCCAGCTTATTGGAGATGGCGTCATTTGCCCCTTGGTGAAATTCTACCGCATCTATCACAATGACTGTTCCACCGAAATATATAACGTACACATCAGTCTAGAAATTCGTTCTTCTCGAGAACAAGTCGACTGCGGAACAACCTCCCACAGTCAGTATTCCCGAACTTATACCACATCCAGGAGTTCAAACGCAAAGTTCACTGCCATCTCCTCATGCACCCCTCAGACTCCCCTTAACCTTTCTTGTCCTTTCTCCATCTTTCGAGCTAAGCTAACTACCAGACGTCTGACCATGACGTGAACGACATGACGGACTGGTAGTACAAAGGGTGACACCTGAGCTTAGACTTACCCATAAAAAAAAACAGCGGCTCTATCAAAATCGAAAGTTAACCTTATTTCAACAGTACTCGACTAATTCGACAAATACTTTTTATTTTTGATGCATACTTAACTAAAAGAATTGCTTCATTAAATCGAACCAGACGTTTGTAAAACAAACTCCCACGGATGATATTTTTGAACTCATACAGCAAGCAAGCATTCAAATACCGAGAATTCAAAGTTCGTGACTAACTCCCCTGCATACTTCTTCGAATTTAACTTAGGACGACGTTGTTACCTATGACATGGTAGCTTTGACCAGTGGTAGCATAAATTACTGAAACTACAAATGACACTTAAATCTATAAGCTATGACACAAAAAGATAAGGAAGAGGAGCCTGGGTCGATCACTGAGTTTATATCTGAGCTGGTTCAATCGAAACTGATAGCACCTTTTAGGCCAGGAATAGAATACTATTTAACAACGTTTGTGTTATAATTTGACGCTGTCAGATTGTAATTTACCTTCAACGAATTTTGTGGCACATTCGAGTTATACTATTCAGCGCTGTTAATTTCTCCAAGCTTGGCGTATGTATAACGTGCTGTTTAAAAGTATTCTACCTATCTCAGGACTTGTCCTTCTTCCTCCGTCAATAAATTTCCTTATTCGGCAGAGATTAGAGCGTGGTTTATCTTTACTACGAACATTTTCAATAACTTTGAAGAATTGTGTAATATCCCAGCTTTTACCCTCTTGCTCCTTTGTATCTTGCTTCTACCGGATTGGCCTATGGCCCATTCGAGTAAATGCTCGAAAAGCCGGGCCGACGGCGGGCCGGAGGTTGAGTGTTCAGGATTTTTTTTGTGAAGAAACTAAAAATTTCGTAATAATTGTTACTACGCTTACGAAGATCGCCTCGAATTTGGCCTTTCCTCTTCGTCGCCTCTCTTCCTCGCCTTGAGCTCGACTTCGGCCGACCGCCCTCGCCGCCTGACATAAGTAGTTCTCAGAGCTGGTCCTAAATCAACCGAAAAGGTAAAGGAGAAATTAGCACGGTGCGCGCCGTGCGCCTATTGCACGGGCCGGTCCAGGGTCCATGCGAAATTAGCATCGACTCGAGAAAGTACTGCACAGACCGTGATATAGACGCATAGCGGGGGCAGTGCGATTGTTGCACGGACTGTGCAGGATTTGCTCGAAAATTTATATTTCCTATGGACCCTGGACCGGCCCGTGCAATAGGCGGATTTAAGTATCTCAACCTTACATAAGCTAATAAAGTCTGATAAATTAGAAGAAACTTTTCCAAATGTTGAAGTTGCTATAAGAATATTCCTTTGCTTAATGGTTATTGTAGTGAAGAGCGCTCATTTTCACAGCTAAAGAGAATATTTGTATCATTCACTTTCTTTACTTTCCAAAAAGGCCCCAAATTCTTGTGTGCCCAAGGGCCCTGTCATGGCCTAAGACGGCCTTGGGCACCATAATCCATATCGATAGTATATCTATATCGATATTTTTTTCCAAGATCGCAAGATGGTTGATTGTGGTGCCCACGATTTGTATGGGATTATATATCTCTATACATGGGCAGAACCGAACGAATTCTCGTACCTCGGAGAATCCTTATATTTTATGTACCTTGAATTCGTCCTACTTTTTCTCTACTGAAGGACTGATGGTGTAGGATGGGGGGGGATTAGTCGAGTTCCCCGCAGTTCGTGCTCTCCTCCGCGGAGTTCGAAGTATACAATGAAAATTATACAACCTATGCCTTTTAAAATACAAAATTATGCACAATTATATTTATTATATAAAACTTGGGCCGGTCACTACCGAAATGCTCGGGCCGCTAAGGGGGCCAATCCGTCCCTGCTTCTACCCCATGGGAGATAGTAGAGGGAAATTGTCATATGATAGTGATGTAGTTGGAAAGTTGGATTTTTTTGTTTTTTTCTTTACATATGCTAAGATAAAGCGAAAAATTTTTTTTTTGCAAAATCGGTCCTGTGCTGCACGAGAATATTGCATAAATATCCATTTTTGATGCATTTTGAGTGCATTGCTACACTATTTTTTTTAATTTCTCCAGTTCTGTTGGTCGTAGAAAAATAAAAAAAATTGGAAAATACTCGTGAATGAATAGACTATCGAACTGATTCGGTATAAATACTTTAAAAATGAATTCTAACCTCAAAAAACCAAAATGTATAAAATTTTGTTTTATTTTACTAAAAATGCAATAATAACGGGAAAAAGGTCGGATTTTGATAAAAATTGGAGAAAGGATGCGTTTTGATGCTATATATACGTGGTTGAAATTTCAAAAAAAAATTTGCAACAGCAACCATTGGCACTTTTCGAAAAAATTTAAAATTGCCGCCATTTTATGCCAAATCATCGTACGGTAAAATATTTTTTTTTAAATTGTAGGTTTTTTATGCAATACTTCTTTACTTTATTTAAAATGTCTATTTCAGGACTTTGAAAAAACTAAAAAATTTCATTTTTCAATTTTTTGCCTTTTGCCAACTAGGAAAAGCTACTTGCCAACTATGAGAAAAAGGCAAAAAAATGAAAATTGAAATTTCCAACCGATTTTCCAGAAATTTTTTTTTTTGCTTTATCTTGACATATGTAAAGAAAAAAAACAAAAAAATCCAACTTCCCAACTACATCATAACTTCGCTTTTTTATGTTTAATTGCCCTCTACTAAGATTGCAATGTCTGATTTCAAGAAAACGGATTAAGTCATTTAGGACACTCTGTTATTAGTTTATACAAACTTAAAGAGGTTTTAAATTACCTAATGTGGAATTTTCGATATTTGAAGATACTTGAAGCCGAAGTTGCTTCATTGCATCCGTCATGATCTTCCACTTTTCATCATTCTACAAAAAAAAATGGTTTTGCACATCTAATATACGATTTACATCTCACACAACTAACATCAATAAATATTTTGTAATATCAATAAATTTTCGTATCACCTTTTCAACATTATAGCAAAATGTTTCAACTTTCTAAATTTGAACAACTTTTAAAAGTAGAAATAATAAACAAGAAAATATCCTCTGCATGCACACAAGTTCTCTTCTTTCTTTTTTTATTTTTGTATCTTCAAAACAAAATCAATATTTAATGTCTGTTATCTTGCTACATCTTAACACCTGCATCAATTAAAATTGAGAAATTTTTTTTCTTCTTTTTTTTTGAAATGAATCTCCAGTAATTTCCCATTATTCTCGCACATTTCTAGCTCCCCGCATGCATTGTCTAGAAAACTATAAACTGTTAAGACATGTAACACAATTTTAACACTTGAGTTCACATACACCAATCCTTATCAGATTGACCCAGTTTCACCTTAGTCAAAAGGTGCATTCCATTATCTCACCTGTGGTCTGGTGGTAACTAACTACTAATACTACTATAGTTTATAATGTAAATATAGTGAGAGATTTCGATCATCGATGCGTTCATCGGAAAAATCGAACGATCGATCTGTTTGCTGGTCCGTAACCATACACTTCCGCATACTGATTGTGATCCCGTTCGCGTTTGTTGCTATTTCGTACGTTGGCCCAATTTTATTCTAATTTTAATTAAAATCGCATCTCTTTAACTACGTGTGCAGCTTTACTATTATTTTTTTTTGTAATTAAGAGTTTTATTTTAAATGTTTGTTTATATTTTTCCAGTATCTTCAAAAACAAACCGCAGCCCTCCGTGAGGTGAACGACTCCCGCCTTCGAATTTATGAGCAACTGGAAGTTGGTATACAAGATCTAGAAAGGGCGAACCATAGGCTGATAGTAGAGAACACAGCTGATAAGAAGCACATTAAATCGTAAGAGCTAAACGCCGGTTTTTGTTTTTGCAGAGGAGTGTTGTTTATTAATGGTGGATAATAATTTACTTTGCAGGCTTTTACACAATATTGAAACACTTGAGTCGCGCTGTGAGGAATTAAGCAAGAACCTTGAAGATACCAAGAAATCATTGACTGCAGAAAGGCGGAAAAATGAACGTTTACAGGAGGAGAAGAATAGTCAGAACGAACAGCACGCAGTACGGCTGCGGCATGTTCAAGCACAAGATGGGAATTCTGGCTCAGGATTGGAAGTGGTAATATATTTTTAAAATTAATTATCTTTTTCCCATTCTATCATTATAACCGCTCATCAAGGGTATTATAAAAAATTTCACGGTTATCTCATCTTCTTCTTCTTCTCCAGGGATATGAGCCAAATAATACAGCACCAGAAAATTGCAGTTACGCCTTCCTATCTCCGAGGGGTAATTCTTCGAAAAATGCTAATTCAACTGCATTAAGTGAAGGATTAGATTTCTTGGATGTTAGCCAAGATGCTAATGAAGAAAATGAGGAACTGATTCGATTGATGACTGATCTGGAAACAACAAAGAAGTCTTTAGTATCCGAGCAACATAGGGTGGCTGAACTTGAAGATCAACTTGTTGCTATAAGTAAGTCGATACTTTTTTTTAAAATTATTTTAACACTAATTAACTAAACACAAAAAAAACCCGATTTCAGTTCAAGAAAATCAAACACTCCAAGGCCGAATTGCCCAAACAAGTACAAATGAAGAAATGAAATCTGTGCACGAGGAACTTTCTATATTAGAAGAAGTTCGGTATGAATACTTTATACTAAACAATTTACTAAATTCACTAATATTAAAATTACTTCAATTATTTTAGACAAGGCACTATGTGTAGTCGTTGTCTACGATCAGTTGATGATCGTAATGCACTTGAGGAAGGATCATCAATAGCACCAACAGAAGATGATGATGATAGAAGTCTTATGGATTTGGTAGATTCATCGGCAGATTCTACACAAGTTTATAGATCAGCTGTTACAATAAAGGTAAAAATTCGTTTCTATTATAAACCTATGTTCAATTTCCTATCAAATGCACTTTATACATCGATATGGCGTATTATAAAACTGATTCGCTATCACTAGTTAATTTTTCAACAAAAAAAATCTTTCTAAAACGCATGTGCAAAATAATTAAAAAAAAAAGTAAATTTATAAATCAAGATTAGATCACTTTTTTGCTGTAATAAAAAAAAATAAATATAATTTTAACACTTGTATACCAACTTCTTGTTGTTGTATCT
Organism: Thereva nobilitata; assembly: GCA_963855945.1. NCBI lineage: Eukaryota > Metazoa > Arthropoda > Insecta > Diptera > Therevidae > Thereva > Thereva nobilitata. Next base: position 88,678,802 of record OY979697.1, read on the forward strand.
TAAGAAGATAATATACTTGGTGTATAGCACTAAAATTTATTAAATGTATCGTTCTCCTGTACTATATTGGTGTATTATATCCAATAATAATCAAGTTTTAACTTCAAACTTTCCTTCAAAAATAAAAATAAAATATTTCTTCTTACCTAATAATAAATAATAATTAATTGTGAATTAAAAAAAAAGCAATCTGCAATCATGCTAATTAAAGAAACAATTTATTCATTTCTAATTACATAAGTAATTGTGACATCATTTCAGGCAACATTGTGTTTGTTTTAATGTTTAATGACGTTCAAAATAATGGTTTTGGTTTGTTCTTAAGGAAATCTTTAACAAGTCCGTTTTAATAAATGACTTTTAGTCAACGATCTACACATGGAGACTATACAAGGAGGTAAAACTACGTGTTGTCAATTTTCGTTTGATTAATGATGGCGCTGCAGTCAAATGTACCCCAAAAAACATGGCCGATTGTATTTATCCGGTTCATGGCAAAGTTCGTTTATTACTAATATATTTTATGTTTACCAGCTTACAGCTGTTTACCAGCTTCTAAATTCAATTTATATCAATGCGATTATTCGTAATTAATCAATTTTTGATGTTTCCAATGAATTTTTATTAATTTCATGTGGGGTACATCGGACAAAAGGTGACATCTGTGGCCAAAAATGAACTAGAAATTTAGTTTCTTCTACCCTTAGAATACAAAACTACAGGAAGGGCCCTCGGAGAATTTTAGCGTAGTGAAATTCAAACCGCACACTTCATTGCTCTTTTTTTCACTGAAAATTCACTCGTAACAACTTCTAATTGACAAAAACAAATTCTTTAAACTTTCTTTCTTCTTTTTAATTAGTTTTGCGAAAAACTGTAAATAAATTTTATAGAAAAACTCGTTTTAAAGAAAGTGCCGCGGGAAAATTTGACAGTTAACTAACAAGAAATTGTACCAATTTGACAGTTGTCTGATAGCGATTTCACTACGCTCCCATACACGGATTTTATACCCGAGGGCCTTTCCTGTAGTTCTCTATTCTAAGCTTCTACCCATCCATTTTCTGTCATTTTCCCCATAAGAGTTTTACCTCCTTGTATATTCTCCATGATTGACAACACGGAGTTTGATCTCCTTGTATAGTCTCCATGGCGCATTCACTTGATGTTGAATGCCGAAAACGCGCAGCCGATTTGCAGTCACTGTCAAATTAAACCAAACGCGGGAAATTTGTTTACAGTGGTTTTTGCTCATTGGACGACTAAATGCGCATTTAGCTGACTTTTTGACCGCACCCATATGCATATTTGCAGTAACGAAAGACTATAATAGACATTAATTATCTTAATTCGGAATATTATATATATTTAGCGCATCAATAGTCCAGTCGTCAGAGAAAAATTTGAATGAAAGCCTCTAACAAAATGTTAACTCACTAATTTTTTTTTAAAAAAAATTGTTTTTAGTGAGTAGAATATGTTAAAAAAAAGTTTCGGAAAATTGGTTGTACGCTACCCCCAAAAAACCAAGCCCTAAAAACAAAAAAAAACCGGTTTTGGCTAATATCTCTTAAACGGTAAGCCTTATCATAAAATAGTGTTCACAAAGTTTGTAGATTATGCGATTATCTACAAAAAAGGATATATACATTTTCTCGTACGAATTTCCATTCATGAGATATCGCCGTTTTAAAGATTTAAAATACTCATATCGCGTCATTCGCAACTTGTATAGGTCATCAGACGTTCAATAAATCCTCTGTTGGACTGCGTGGCTAATATTTTCAAGGGTGATTCCTGGATGTATTTGGAGAAACAAATTGTTCTAGAGAGGTGCACTATCCCCACTATCCACTAAGTTACAGGGTGTTGATTAAAAAACAATTTTTTTTTCTTTAAATTTACTTAAACTTAAATAACTTTTAGACTAATTATCGTAGAGCAACGTAATTAGGTTCATCTGTTAGGTAAATGTGTATTCTTTTATTTGATGTAAATAACAAAAACATGAGTGACTCGGTTTCGAACAAATGTTGGTTCAAATTATAAACAAAATGCGAAAATGAAGAATATTGGGATTTTGATCGCACTTTTTACCTACATATCTTCTAACAAAATGTTAACTCTCTAATTTTTTTTTTAAAAAATAGTATTTAGTGAGTAGCATATGTTAAAAAAAAGTTTCGGGAAATTGGCTGTACGCTACCCCTGAAAATCATGCCCTAAAAAAAAAAATCCGTTTTTGGCTAATATCTCTTTTCGCATTTTGTTCATAATTTGAACCAACATTTGTTCTAAACCGTGTTTCTGTTATTTACATCAAATAAAAGAATACACATTTACCTAACAGATGAACCTAATTACGTTGCTCTACGATAATTAGTCTAAAAGTTATTTAAGTTTAAGTAAATTTAAAGAAAAAAAATCTGTTTTTTCATCAACACCCTGTAACTTAGTGGATAGTGGGGATATCTCACCTCTCTAGAACAATTTTTTTCTCCAAATACATCCAGAAATCACCCCTGAAAATATTTGCCACGTAGTTCAACAGAGGATTTATTGAACATCTGATGACCTATATAAATTGCGAATGAGGGGATATGAGTATTTCAAATCTTTAAAACGGCGATATCTCATGAATGGCAATTCTTACGGGAAAATGTATAACATCCTTTTTTGTAGATAATCGTATAATCTACAAACTTTGTGAACACTATTTTATAATAAGGCTTACCGTTTAAGAGTTATTAGCCAAAAACGGATTTTTTTGTTTTTAGGGGGTGGTTTTCAGGGGTAGCGTACAACCAATTTTCCGAAACTTTCTTTTAACATATTCTACTCACTAAAAACTATTTTTTTTTAAAAAAATTAGTCAGTTAACATTTTGTTAGAGGTCAAACCCCCCAGCAACTGGACTTTACAAAACAAATCTTTTGAGATAATATTGAATAACGAAAATATGACTGACTGTATTTAAAATTAGTCCCCGCAACTTGTGAATAAAACTGCCTATTCCACATAAAACTATAAACTATTATATAACTACAAACATACTTCTTTATCACAGCACTTGCGGTTTGCACTTGTAATAATGTACACTTGAGCACTCATTTCAAAATGTGCTGAAAGATTGTTTGTTACAATCTTGCACTACCACAACACAATTAAAATTGGTGATCGAGATTGTTACATACACGTCTTGTCTTTACCCTGCAACGTAAAAGAGCTATCTATAAGTATCTATGGAGTTAACTATTTTTCGAATCGTAGAATTAGTGATCGTCTAAAATCGGAAAGTATCTATGGAGTTAACTATTTTTCGAATAACAGAATTAGTGATCGTCTAAAATCGGACTGCTCGATGGAACTGGGTAAATTGGGAATGGTGACATTTAACTACGTGAAATTGAAATTCATACTCGACCCAGATCTCTACCAGAGAGAAATGGGGAAACTTCTAGCCTCAAAAGAGATTGGGTGTAGGGCTGTGTACAGGGAGATCGAATGCCCAATTAGCGCTTTTAAAGTTAAAGGGCGCTTTCAAAAATTCAGCCGACTGGAGCAGTTGGAGCAGTCAAATGCAAACGAATTCAAATGCTTGCTCTGTTTGCTTGCAAATTTTAACTTCAGCTGAATATTTGAACAGTTGACTGCTCCGACTGCTGCAGTTGGCTGAATTTTTGAAAGCGCCCAAAGTTTGTTTGATCGACTTTAGCGGATGTCTTAAGCCATCCTGTGAAGTTTAGAAAGTTTATCAGTGCTTTGCCCTCTAGTCTGGAGATCTCTTTTAAGTCTTTCAGAACGTATCTCATGTTCAGCGCATTCCGAAAAAAGGTGAATCCAACAACAGTACGGCTTTAGACCAAAAGACCACCTCCTTGTATGTTGAACCGAGCACCTCAAGCATCCATCGTTTTGGTGAGTCTGATCTGGTTGCTTTGGATATCTCCAAGGCTTTTGACAGAGTATGGCACCCTGTTCTGTTGACTAAACTCCAAGATATTAGTATAGACTTAGTTCTAAAGAACTAAATTGATAGTTTTCTTTGTAGCCGTTCAATCAAGGTAGTATTGGCGTCGAATCCAAGCTCTACACCATTTCGTCAGGTGTTCCCCAGGGTTCAATTCTATCATCCGCACTTTTCCTAATCTTTATTAATGATCTGCTCTAAAATACCTTCCAATCCACTTCATAGATTTCCTGATGACGGTATTCTGTGTTACACTTACGACCTCGACAATATAAGACAAGCACGCGACGGACCTTGTTTTTATGACCGTGAACTGATGTCCAAATCTATCAACATACATTTTATTCTTGATTAGCGCCGTAAGAATCGTCAGTATTTCCTAACTCCTGCAACATCCAAGAGTTCAAACGCAAGGTTTATCGCAATCTCCTTCAACATCCTCCCGACACCTCATAGCCTATTCTATCAGCCGTACTAAGCTTGCTACTAGACATTCCACCATGACTTGACTAACGACTTGACGAACTGGTAGTACAAAGGCTGAATCCTGAGGTTAGAGATTTGCCACATAAAAATCTGCCTGAACATGCGTTTCCCCCTCGATCTTCGTCCTGCAGCTACGCCAACAGACGACGTGCGAGATAGCCAGCGTAGTCCCCTATGGTAGCCTGAAAAGAACTATGATATATTTCTATATAAAGATGACTACAAACAAAAGTCGGGTGTAAGCGTTCGTGTTGTCTTTCTCTCTCGTTAAACTCGAAAAGTATTTCCGCCAGCCTAACCCTGCCAATACCCTCTAAGCATACCTAACAATACAAACGATTCTAAGGCCAGACCAGACCAGGTTATTCTTTTTAGCTCCCATTGACATTTAAAAGTTTGCCCGCTTTAGTTCCGTCGATGTGAATGAATCATTTAGCTTGACGGTGACCATGGGTCTTTGTCCATCTATGAAGAATTCCATTTTTTGATGGACGATTTTACATGACAACTAGCTAAGCTGCAGAACGGCTACTGACCAACCCGTGATGAGTTTTCCCCTACTCTTGCCAGGTCATCGGCAATTTCTCTTATGTAATATTGTTGTTTCTGCTGAGGGATTTTAGAGATAGAAAACAATCCGAGACCGTCTTTGATGGCAACCTGTGGGATTTGATAGCCAACAGGCTGCCAAGAAAATAACGATGTTAGAGCTGTTAGCGCAGACCTAAGTGGCAAGTACCTAAGCTTGAAAAACAGTGGGGGCTATGCAGGGCCGGACTGGTCTATTCGGGAGTTCTTGATAACGGATGGTGTAAATGAATGACCACCAGTTGCAGTGGTGTTGTAATGCTCTAATATTGTATTGTGCCAGTTCGGGCCGGTGCTCTGGAAAATTCCCGAATGACATTCCGGTCCCAGTCTGGTCCTGGGGTAAGGCCAAGGATATTTTTCACCTTGGACCATATACTTCTAGCTCTACCCTATTATAGGTTTTGGAACCTTCCGTATACTAAAAGGCCCTGTTTTCGTTAAAAAGAGCATGTCTGGCTGCCATCTTTGATAATGGTCATAAATGGTTTGTCGAAGTACAGACTGACAGGAATGGCAAGAATTGCTTAAGAATCGATAGGTGATCCACAAGGACTCCTGGCTTAAAGGAGAATAGCCCCGTAGACGCAGCGTCTCCGCCAGAGCGTCCTTTTTCACTACTAGGTGGAGCGGCGAGAGGTTCAGTAGGGATCTCTTAGATTTGTACGTTCTCTTATATTTGTACGTACTTTGAAAGCGTTCCAGCTAGTATTGGGTAGGGCACGAATATAAAAGGGTTTGTAAGAGGTGCCTCTTTTTTCTTTTGAGCCAGTACAATGTCTACTTCAAATGAGACGAGGTGCTATTGCAATGCCAAAATAACAAAAACAAACAAATTAAAAAAAGAAAGAAAATGAATACCAACCAATTAAGATTTTTTTACTAGTTTAATTCTAATATGCATTAAACTGCCGCAGAGTAAGTAAGAAAGCAATGCCTCCACAATGTATATGTATGTATTTATATATTACAATCTCACCTCGCCTAATTTCAAGTTGGAAATTTTGCTGCCGCAAAAGAAGTAATAAATGCCTCGCCACTACGTATTTATAATATTTGAACCCGGACATTTCAAAAAATTGAGGCGACCAGTACAATTTACCATCTTGTAAGGGACAAATGTACTGCCTCGTGTAAGTACGGCTCAACTCTAGTTCCAGCCATCTCAGAATCTGAATTTTCTTCGATTAGTATTTTATTGTTTGGTTCTTAAATTACCACTAATACTCTTTTTAACTTTTAACCGTTGTCTAATTTCAGCCGCTTGCTCCGCTTTTGTATCCTAGTACAATAGTCCGCTCAAATTAGGAAAAATCAAAGAAAGAATGAAGGATTTGGGTTGTCTAAACATGATTTTCACAACCCGCAGTTCGAAAAAAGGGTGGTTTTTGAGAAATATGTGAATTTTAGAGTTTTTTCGCCTTTTTCTCTATTTTGAGGAGAAACTATACATTTTGGTCCAAATATCAAAAGAGTAAAGTTGTAGGGCAGAACAAAAGGTCCTACAAATTTTGTCTTCACTGTTTTTTCGATTTCCGCATTCTTTCGCCGCTAGAGTTCGTTTTGCGCCTTTTTTCAGTTTCTGTTGATAATCAAAGCGTACCGACGAAAGGCCGTTGAAAAACTGCAACTACTACTTTGATCTCATTTAATTTTTCATACAAATGCATAATTTTGGTCCAAAATCTAAAAAAGGCGCAAAACGGCCTCTAGCGGCGTAACTTTTCGGAGTTCGAAAAAATTGTAAAAGCAAAATTTGTAGGTAATTTTATGCTCTACAACTTTGCTTTCTTGATATTTTCACCCAAAATGCATAGTTTCTCCTCAAAATAGAGTAAAGGACAAAAAACTCTAAAATTCACATATTTCTCAAAAACCATCCTTTTTTCGAACTGCGGGTTGTGAAAATCTTTTTTAGAAAACCCGAATTCTTTACTTGGCACCGGTCTCATAGCTGTGGGAAAAATTTCCCAAAAACAGCCATATTTTCACTAATTTGAGTGGCCTACAACCTTTTTTTCCGTCTAGCACTTCTCCTAAGTTCTTTGGATGTAATTTCATATTGCATTCATTCCTTTTTAAAGATCTCATATACGAGTAGTTAATCTTTTGTAACTCTTTTCTGTTCTGGATTTTCAACCATATCTCACTCGAGATCCATTCTCTTCCGATGTGCTTTTTAACTCGAATACTTCCTCAGATTGGATTGACAATAGCTGGACTTAGCCTTGTTCCATTTAGAAATAACCTTCGCCTCAACTTCTCCTTCGGTTCTCCCATCTTCTCCTTGTCTTTCTAGGCCCTGATTCTATATTTCTTTCTTTTTGTTTGTCAGAGCTTATCGATTTCGTAGTGATATCCTAAGTTTAGCTGTGATAAAATAATGATCCTAGTGAATATCGGCTCCTTTACAAGTTCGAACAAGTTTGGTATGTATGTTTATTTTTAGTTTACATACTTGTAAATCTTGCAATTCAGTTCTATGGTGCTCCTTACATAATTGGTTGATAAATTAGAAAACTAACAAACCAAAATCATAACAAAAACAAAAATGAAATGGCAATAACATTCATCGGGGAAATAATCCATATTCACAAAATCCATTTTAAAAAATCTCATGCAAAGTTGTGGTATCATCTTGTATTTATTTCAACAACACAACCACTTCACAATTTCACATAATCTCTTTAAAAAAAATTTACAAAACATAACCTCCTTGTGCAATTAGTATTATTATTATTATTAAAAAAATAAAACTTAGGTAAAGAATGATTTCATTATGTTTTGTGTTTTTGTTTTTTTTACCATTTTTATAGAGATTATGTTTTTGTATTTATTTTTGTTATTATTATTTTTTTACAATTATAGGCTGAATGCGCGATTTGTTCAAAATCAACAAAGTACCTGCATGAGTTGCCTATTTCATTAGAAAACCTGTTGCTTGAAGTATGGCTGCATATAAAAAAATACAATATTATCCGATGGATGTTGAAAATCTTGCAATGGCCAGCATTAGTCATTTATCGTATGATCAGTTTACCACACGACGATAATTTTAGTAGTTTTTACTCGTAGTATTTTTGGTTTTTTTTTAAAGATCGTTTTATTATTATTACTTATTTAGTTTTTAGTTACCTGCATTAATGACTTTTTTTTATACTTCATTCATTTTTTTTATTAACTGGAATTATTAACAGTTTTTTTTTAATTGCATTTATATATCATACTAGAAAAAAGGTATTTGATTTACTATACATCTCTCATTTTGAAAATGGTTTATACTAAAATTCTTAAAATTTAAGAATGACAAAGAAAAAAGGAAATTTTTTTTAAATAACAAAAGTACTTAAGCACTTTTTGCTCAAAAAAAACAAAACAAACAAACAAACAAAAATTAAAAAATATTTTTTTTAATAGTTTTTACTTTATGAATAGGTCTTTTTTCTGTTGTAAAATAATTTCATTATAACTTTCATTCTTTTATTTATTTAAATAATGGAATCTTGCTAAAGTTTTTGTGCCAAATGAAATCGACGATTTTTTTTTTAAAATAATTTTGTTAATATATATAAGTAATATTTTTTATTTATTAGTATATAGATGATAACTTTTGAAAGAAAAGAAAAAAATTAAAATACATATAAATTTTATGTATAAAATGATTTTTGCTGGCTTATTGTGCTTTTCGTCAACATTATATAGATTGTCTTCAACATACTTTTCGATTTTTTTTCTATGAATATATTTGAATTTGTATTCAAAAATACTTTCTACGTGTCTTCTAAAATTTAAAAAGTTTCCAATATATCTTCTCTGTTTCACAAGTCATTCTTTCGAAAATCTGCCATACTCATTAATTACACGATTTCGATATTTCGTAGTAAATTACTAAGTTCTCACCTAGGGGAATGATGGTATTAATAAAATCCTGCTTCTGTAGATTAGTAAAATATATTAGTAAAGAGTCTATAAGCAGCCAAAAGTCAAATCTTTGAAAATAGTGTCTTAATTGAATTTCGTAGTTAAAGAATAAATCTTATGCTCAAAACTGAAATCTATGTTTCAAATATTGCCATTTTTGAACAAAAACAAATTATTTCGTTGACTGTTAATTTGATATCTTTCTAAAATATGTATATGGTGACTAAAACAATTGTCTCAAACTTCTGGAAAACTGTTTTTCCAGTCAGCCCGTATTTTACAGTGACATTATTTAAATGCTGTTACTGATATTTTATATTTAATGCATTATAATGTTCCTTTCAGGTAGAAGTTCGACTATGAAACAATGCTTTCTGCAGTCAGTATTTCCGAACTCGTAGAACCCACTCGAGTTCAACCGTATAAGATTCATCGCATTCCACTCGAACATCTTTTCACCACCAACCTAAGCTATCCTCTTCTATCTTTCAAACTTAGACATTGCATCATGACCTGAACGACACCACGGTAATTCCTAAGCTTGGGGTTTCAAATATAAATATCTCGAAATACACCCACACAATTTTTGCATTCATCAGTACTGACAACAATACTCTAGCTAAAGTAAAATTGTTGACAATATATGTATTATCATAGTTTCCTATATCAATAAGTTTTTTTTTTAAATTTTATCTTACGTCTCAATCCTACGTTTTGAAGTGTACTCCAGGTCTCTACGAAGGGTCTATGTACTTGCCTAGATAGAAAAGTAGAGACGTCCAAAAAACTGATACTTTTTCTATGTAAGTACATAAATACAATTTTAAAGCTCAATTTACACTTGATCGACAGACGCTTCTTTTCCTTTCTTTCTCAACCCTTTCAAAAAAAATTGAGTGTGCTTAAGACAACACTTTAGAAGTAAAACTTTTCTGTCCAATAACTGCCGGAATTATTAAAATATAATAACCAGCGAGTAATATGCCATAGAAATAGTGGAAGGTATGTCGGATAGAAAGTACCCTTCATAAAAGCGAGGTCAACGACCAATGCAGGAAGTATAGTGACGAGCGTACGGCGGGACTTGATACAATTTCAAAATATCAATATTTTTGAATTCCTATTTAAATTAAAGTCTAAAAACGAAGCAATGGTTCATGATAACTTAAATATATAATAAATATTTGAAACTGATCTAAACTAATCTAAATATCGATTGAAACTGATATATCGCGTAAAAACTGCATCAAGCGAGGTTCCATATATGTCGTAGTGCTTTCGTCAATATTATTTCAAATCGTTAAACTAAATTGTTCATCCAGAAAATGTAATAAAGGATGCACCGTTTCTGATGAAAAATTAATAGTTGGCCTTATTCTCGTTTTTGAATGACGTGACAGATATCACTTCGACCTTAAATTGGTATTCTCATTGTCTATCTAAGAGAATCCTGGCGACTAGATCGATAAACGTCGTGTTTTAGTAGTCGCGTATGTGTCGTGTGAAGTGACATTTTCCTCGATATGTTTGTAGTTATCGACACTTTCATTCCAGCGCTTCCCTCGTAGTCACGTCACTCGCCAACGAGAATACCACCTATTGAAATCGCCACTCAAAAATCATTTCGTTGAAGTTTCGACCTAGTCAAGTTAAACCTTTAGAAATGTGTCCTCCCTTGGACGTCAGAAGAGACTTTATATTTAGTAAATACTTTAAAGAAAAATCTATAAAAAAAATTAATTGATGGAAAAATATGGAGGAAGACGGAAGGCAGAAATGGAAACGCATAGAGTTAGAGTCGTTGAGTTGAAGTGTTATTTCAACTCCACCACAACTCAACTCGAGTCCCATGGAAACTCAGTATTAGAGGAAATCGTAATGTACGAATTCTATTACTTCGCGTAAAGTTTTATGCGTTGATACATAAATAACTACCAGAACTAGAAGAATTCATAATCCTGTCTATTCGAAATAAAATCTAAAATTACAGAAAGTGATCGTTTAAACATGATTTAAAGATAGTCTCTTGAATTCATTTTGTAGGTCCTTTATAGATGCTGCATCTTTTTATCCATGATAAAATCTATTATACTATCACCTTTAGTGATAATAGCAAACCTTCAATATTTGTAACTCTTGATAAAGCAACGCAAACTAATTGTTGACTATGAGATCGATTATACTCACACACAATCTCCTTTAAATCTCCACCTTCTGATTTATTGATTGTAATTGCAATAGTTTCCTTTTACATTTACAGTTTTATTAATTTTTAAAGATCTAGTTGCTGTTCTTCTACCGATTGGTACAGCATTTCGCTTGATATTATGTTCAATCATAAAACTAAATAATTTCTTCCTAAGTTTGACTCCTGTTTTTGTATCGTTTTCAAATTCAAACCAAATTCGAGAAACCACTCCATTTTCATTCTTATCAATGTGACACCATTTTCCAATTAATGGTAATCTATCCGATAGGTCTACATTCATAGTAAAAATATAATATTTATCTATAACGAGGGTAACAATCTATAATTGATTTATATTAAGTGTTAAAAATATTTTATTTTCTACTTTTTAGTCATAACTATAAAAAAATAAGAAATTTTTAAATTGATAAATTTTTTCTCTCCTATAAGTACTTTGGAAGATTATCGCACTTTCATGTACTCAATAGATAAATCCATAATACAAACCCCCAAAAGGCAAATTTTTTCTACAGAACCACCTTTTGCCCTAACCAAAAACCCCAAAAGTGAATTCGGCAAGAAAACCACCTTTTTCCCAAACTAAAACATCCAAAGGCAAATCTTTCCCACAAAACTTCAAATTTGAAAATACATTTTGTTATATAAAAAAAAATAGAGCTTGCAGATAAGTCTGCAAAAGTTGCAGCACTAGTATAAAAACATAAAAAAATTCAACGATCTAACTTTTAAAAAAATTTGGATCATAATTATATATCATCAACAATTGTTCAACATCCCAAATCGGACCATGGTGGCTTGAATTCCAAAATGCCAATTTTCTTGTGGCTTAAAGAACGCACCGTGCAATTTGTGACTCCTAATAGAGATTCATCTACAAAGATTTCTCCAATGAATGCCCCACCGGACTCCTTTAAGTGGTCTTCTAGAAATTGTATATTCTGATATCCCCTGAACATGTCCATACCATTGATTTTTTTAGAATTAAAGGAGGCCATTGCATCAAAAAATAAAATGTTACAACAAATGGGTTTTCCAGGCGAACCCATCTCTCATGTATGTTGTATGTATTTTCTTTCGAAGACGTCACTCATCTATCACGCTCTCACAGCAATGTCATAGTACAGGTCTAACTATAGTCTTAAAAATTGTGCATGCTACACCGGCTCCACACGTTGAACAAGTAGCATTGGGGCTAACCTTGGCGCCAACGTGTGGAGCCGACCTTACAATGAAGAGATGCATCTCTAGGTTTGCCATTACACCACAGTCCACCAATACTTAAAGTTAAAGAAACTCTAGTTATTTTATCAAAAATTGTTCCGACTAGAAAGAAATAGAATGCAATTAGTGCAACTAAGCAAAAGAAAGTTTCTAACATCAATTTTGAGACCATCAAATTTTTATAGAAACTAATTAGACAATATCAACTATGTAAACTAAAAATTTATGCCATCTACATTGTTTTTTATTGCTTGGAATTCATAATATTTGCCCAAGTTATGTTCATATACTTCTCCAACCATACAAACCATTGCGGCTCAATTTTGTGTAATAATATCACACCCAACCAAAATGCATTCTTCAATTTTAGTGAACCATGTCACACGACTGTAATATTTTCAAAATAAAGCAGTTTTGATGGAGTTTTCTTTTTTATACCTAAGGTAATTGTTTTAGTACAAACTAGACATTGTCAATCAGATTAAGATACAATATAAATCCTGGGAAGGGCGGTACCGAATATTTTATCTTAGAGGAAAATTGAAATAAAACAGTGCCTATTATACACTGCGGATATCCACTTACAACCTTTTGAGCCAAGTTGATGCTTCAGATATGGGATTAAATTTAAAAAACTGATATAGGTACAAAACAGAAGAAGCGCAATAATTAAAGCTTTGGCACAAAATCAATCTTCGAAATAATAACATATTCTTCGGCATCCCATATTTCTTCTTTAACACCTTTACCACTGAGATCCAGTCTTGGCCTATCGCAACTATTCTCTTCACCAGTCCCGATTCTGCCGAGCCGGTCATCCAGTTTTGGCATCCCTAAGCTCTGGGAGTTCTGGTATACACTACCCTTCCAGCGGATTCTGGGACTCATACGAGCTTGATGCCCTACCGACTGAGATTTATTGTCTTCACAACATCTATGTCGCGATAGCGCTCGTATATCTCGTCGTTATAGAGCCTCCAAAATCGCCCTCTCACATAACATGGTAAAGAGGTTAGAGTGTTTTTTGCTCAGCACCTGACTCGCATACATACTTATGTGAGTATCTTTAGACCCACCATCGTCTTATACAGCAGCAGTTTGAATGTAACAGCTAGATGCTTAGATTTGAAGAACCTTGACAGACTATAATAGACTTTGTTGACTTTTAGTAGTCGTGCACGTATTTCTGTATCCAAAGCTAGGTTGAAAAGGAGTCAGGGCAGAACGTCCCCCTATCGGAGTCCATTATAGATTTTCATAGGTTCTTTACTTGGCTTGTCAGAGTGAACATTGGATCAGTTTATGAATTGGTTGTTCTGAATCCACACTGGTATTGGCCTATGATGTTTCTAGTGTATGCACTCTGTTTTGTAGGATAGCGGAGAATATCTTATACGCAGTACTCAACAGCGCAGTGATATACCCTTTTTGTGTACCGGGGGTGCAGGATGCCTAGTCTTCTAGCATTGGTCCTACTTCCATACTTCCATTTATGAATCGCTTGGCGTAGTGTAGGTCCTTCATATTTAACCAACTCCACGGTGATGCCATCTGCACTCGAGGCGTCCTATATAGCAAGCCTAATATTGTATAATCCACGAAGGTTCTTCCTCTACAATTAAGATATTATCTTTTCCTGACTTATTCGATTCGTTTGAGTTTTCAAAAGTGGTTGGAGGACACTCTATAACTGCGTATAGGAAAAGGTATTCATGAACTCATAAAACATAACTACACATATGAATACTTTGTCAAAAAATATGATCTGTGTTGTAATTTAATAATACAATTTTTCGTTGAAGAAATTGTTGTTTATTCCATAACAACTGTTCAACTGTTATTATTAGTTAAAATTACGCTCGTACCTTCTTCACTGTTGATCCTTATATCTAGTATAATCTATCAAATTTGGTACAGTAGGGTACTGCTGTCTTCACTCTAGGCTTGAAATCAACATAAATAAAAGTTAAATATTCTGTGAAAATCATTTCTCTCTTGTTTCAAATTGTTGGCCAATATTATTTAAAGCATGAACAAGTAGTCTGAAACCAGCTTCACACGAGGGTTTTTTCATTCTGGGTACTTATCTGGGTGCTCTTCTGGGTATTAAGATGAAAATTGGCGTTCGATACGTCCGCGCATCGTACACATAAAAATGTATTGTATTCTTCGTCCTTCTATATAACTGTTAACCAATGATAAACACCAAATTTTGTTACGTACGCATGTATTTGCTACGACTGGCGGTAGGCGACTTCGTATACAACGGAGGAGCCATCGCACATCCAGGTTAACATCATGCATCATGTGAAGGCAACAGTAATAAGGCACAGAAGTTAAAAACAGCACAACAGGTACCCAACATAGAACCACCATGTGAGGTAGACTGCTATCTAAAACTTTTTCAATTCTCAACCATCAGCCTTAGTAGTAGATAAAGGTTTATTTAAGGTTCTTTCTATAAAAGACCTTTCTTAAGCCCAAATCTCTTACAATGACAACAAATTTGTAACTATATCCCTTTTATAGTTTCGGCATTTTATGCACGCAGTTCATAGTAGAAACCCTTTCAAATTAAAAATAAAATAGAAAATACCTTTTTGCATAAAACAAAATGTTTTGTCTACAAACCCATTGGTTGGAAGAGGTTCTAGTAGTTACACAATTTTAATGTTTATCGCCAACATAATTTCTGAGTTCCGCATTAACACTCATTTGGGTTTCACGTCTAGACCTAGGATCTATAATAAAAACCGTGTTATAAAATGCTCAATAAAAATTTAATTATTAAGGAAATCCATTAAAATTATCTGCTACAAAAAGGGACTGTTATATGGTTAAAATATACAATTTATAACCATTCACTTTTACATCGAAAACTAAATAGGATCTGAATTAAGAAAAAAAATGGTTTACTTAAGAATATAACACTATATACATGCAACATACAATATTTGTTATTCTTTTCTTCGTTATATAAAAAATTAAATTAATCAAAAAGGCAACAAAGTGAATAGAGATCTACATATATGTATATAATAAAACCAATTTCAAAATCAATAAATAATTTCGAAAGAAATTGATTTTTTAATCACAAATTATTGTTCCTTATTTACACCAGTTCCTTGCCTTACATTTTTTACTATTAAATGCATCTATAAAAAGATAAATAGCACAACTTATATAGTTCAAAATAACTCCTAAATATAATATATATTAAAAAGCGTACCTTTTAAAAAAAAGCCAGTAAAAATCGTTTTTTGATTGTACTTAATTTTGCCAATTTATCAACTAAAATAAAAGCAATAATCTAAACTCTTTTGACAAATTAAAACAAATAAATTAAAAAAAAATACAATAATGTATTAAACATAAATATTAAAGTAAAAAAAATTCAGATAAAAACATCAAAATTAACTTTAAGAAATTCTGGAACGCATGAACTGATTGTGATAGACATTTAATTTATTTACATTGGAACTGAATGTAATATATTTCAATACAAAAAAATATCGATTCTGTAATTTTTAAATCAAAAAACGAAATTAATCTGTTTTGTAAAGAAAAAAAAAGAAAAGAAAAGAACAAACAAAAAAAATGAACATAACTCGAAAATATAAGGTTGAATTTTACTTGTTAATTGCGTGTTTTAATTTATTTTTTATTTTTTTATTTTCAAACTGCCATGAGTACTGCATGTATTATTTGCTAAATGTATTAAAAAAGATTCATCTTAAACAAAAAAAAACTGGAACCCTCTTTATTTTATTCTCTTAATTTTCAGATGTCACCCAAACCGAACACGCTAGATCTGACCACATCGTCAAGCCCAAATCCGTATCGGGAATTAGTAGAAAAATACGAGGCACTACTGGAAGTTCAAAGGCATTCATTGGCAAGAAATAGACCAAGCATTCCACAATCACTGCATGAAGAAGTACAAACATCCGGGGAATATAGTTCAATGAATACAAATAAGGAAAGCGATGAAAACTATTCCGAACAGGAAAAGAATGCTAATACAACATTAACAAATAACGCTGATACTGGCAGCAGCTACAATGGTAGCCAATCGAATGGTATCACAAATTCTGCTCAACCACGACGTAAAAATTGCCGTCGTACACCAACGGAATTTTCAGAAGCTGAAACATCTAGCTCAGGATTTTCCGATGAAACTAGCAACAAGGCAACACAAACCGATGAACGTCAAGGATACTTCTTATGCTCAATTGGTGATGGTGAAGATTGTAAATTCAGTATTTACGATGATGCAAGTCCGATCGATTCAAGATTCCGTAATAGGCCAGAATATCGTGAGCTATTTAAAGAAATATTCGCTGTACTTAAGAAAGCTGCCGAAAATAAGGAAGAAGGTGAAAAATTACCTTTATTGGATGATACACATCCAGCTGTTAGCAAAGTTCCGCCTGTAACACCGGCCAATGAAGAATTACCAGATTATGGTGATGATACCCAAAGTATTATATCGTCTGTTGTTTCAGAACATTCAGTTGCCATGTCAGAATGCATCACAAAAACCGAAAGGAAAACTGCCAAAAAGCACATCATAGAAAAGGGACAAGAGAATAAGCCACCATTAGCCACAGCTGTAGCTGGACCATCAGCTACAACACCCAACGGCAAACAGATTATCGAAAACGGTCGTGTTTTAACCCCATTGAAACGAGAACCACTAGAATACCTTTCTGTTGGCGTAGGAATTAAGAAGAAAAATCGCAAGAAGAATCGGAACAATTTCGATAGATCTGATTCTCCTATACTACCATCACCACCACGCGTATACTACAGCAGCGGAAAGAAACGCCGTGATGTTCGACCATTCCCAATAACTCCAACAAGCGGAAGCAAAATCACTCCACCAGAATGGAGTGGCAATTCAATGGTTATCTACAATCGCGCCATGCAATCACCAACGCCATCCCCAAACACCAGTCTAAAAGGTCGTGACCTAGATGTGAGTGGTGTTGAATTTAAGCCATCTACAGTATCACAAGATTTGCACAAACTAAAAAAGCTTGATCTTTCCTATGCTGAAGTGTTAAGGCGTGCCGATGCCTGCAAGCATCACCACAGAAGGAAATAAATACAATAATTAAAAGTATCTCTCCAACAAGCCCCCACTACTCTATCTACAAATATTGAAATTAGGTTAGAATTTTTCTTAATTGCTTTTACCATATAAGGACCCCCAAAATTATGTACTTGATTGATATCTTTGACTAGAATGAGATTAAATATTAATTAGTGAAGGCTAAAAATTTGTAATTTGTAAATAAAAATTGATTTTTGCGCAGTTTTATGGCTGATTCAGAAATTTAAATCTTTTTTTATCGAATTTCGATTATAGTTTTAACGAAGAGGTAACGTAAAACAAAAATACAAAGTGTGTAGTGCATGTATCCATAGCCTGAAAATGAAAATAAATTTTGTGAAATAAAATTTAAAATATAAAATGATTATTCAATTTTTGTTGAGTTTTTATTTTTTTGCAATTGCCCTTTTTAACTTTCTAGGTAAGTATTATATTATATTTGAGCTTGTCTTTATTTTTAGCATTTACAGGAGACCCAATCTTCCCTTAACACACCGAACTTAACAACTAACTTAACTTTACAATGGTTGCAACCAAAAATCTACTAAGCAACGGTGGAACTGAACTTTCCAGAGTCAATTGATAAACCGAGTAAAAATTCCGAGCAAAGTATCGGTGCCATTTGAACCGAATAAAGGCTTCAAACAAGGAGGCTCCCTATCCTGCTTTAACATTTTATTAGAGAAAGCGGTCCGATAGGCAGTGGGACAATACTAGACAAGCTAATAGCGTATGCAGATTGAAAAGTCATCATAGGAAGAACAATGGCTGCAACAAAGGCAGCCTATGTAGCGCTAAAAAAAAGCAGTATCGAAATCTGGACTTATGATCAGTGAAAATAAAACGAAACCTATGTGAATCTCTAATAGATAGAAATGTTAGAGAGGAAGAACAGGAATATGGCAACCAACCTACAAAACTAATAACAATACACTAATTTTTTCGATCGATAGGGAGCCTGGTAAATTAAAATAAAAAGTTTTGAGCTCCCCTCTTCTGGATGGGAAATTGTAAATTAAATTTCACGGCGGAATTCCCAGTATTTCCCGAATATGCATTTTAGAACCCTGCCAGGGGAAATTACAAAAAATGGCTCATAACTACGAAATCCGTCGCAATTTCCCGGAACACTGGATTCAAGAGAGCGAGCCCTTTCCAATGAGGTATCACACTCATTAAAATCGGGGCACCTTTTTAAGAAAAAGTCGAAAAAACTGCAAAGGGCATTTAGGCGATTTTCAAAAAGTTTTGAACCCCACCTCTCACTAAACGCGGTAGTCCATCGAAGTCGATCAACCTCTCGGCAACTGAGACCTCCTCCTAGTTAGCGCTAATCTCCCATGTCCATTTTCTACCTCTCAAAAGAATTGTTTAGCATTATAGCAAAGGCAGGAAGGTTGGAGTTTAACTGAATTTCTCTGATCGGTTAAAACGAGCCCATATTTAAGATAAGGACTTCGTCTACTCAAGAATTCGTTCTATGGATCACAAAAATTACGCAGGCGGGAATGAATTTATTTATTTTCTTCCTTACCACATCTATATTATGTACATACAGTAGTCTAGACTTAATAATAATCAGGAATGTAGGAACGCGAACAAAAATAAGGAAAGGACGTTTGAATTTGAAGGGTACTTGCTTTACATATACTTTAAAACATTCTATGATAATATGGGCAGAGTAAAACTCGATCAAGGCATCAGCATCCTCACTCGAGGACGGCTGTATACCTTGGCCATAACCAATGAGACAAGCCGATGATGTGACCTGCATGCTCTTCAGGTGTTACATTAAGAGACACAATCCACCACAAATCTACCACCTAATACTAGTCTACTCAGACGAAAGCGACATCATTGGAAGAACATCAACAGCTGTACAGGCCCTTTATATCTAGATTAAGAAGGTGGCACTAAAAATGAGCCTGCAAATTAACGAAAGTAAAACGAAGGACGTTGGCCCTCGCACCCTCTGCGATACGATGTAACTTCGGTCCCGTCTATGGAAAGATCTAACATTGGTTTCGTCAATGGGAAAATTCGCCTTACCTTTAGCTAAACCTCTGCCCACACTCCTTGGCCTATCTTACTTCTCCGGAGTTTCTTCATACTCTGGGCAATTGGTTCATTTTCAGGCCATTCCGAAAACTGGTGATCTCTACAACCCGTCTGACAATCGCATTACTTCTTTTCTCTCCAAAATCGAAGCAAGAACCAATAAAAAGATTATGGAATATTTAGAATCCAATCATATATTAAACGGTACTGTTTGCTTTAGATTAAAAAGTTATACTGTCGACTTTCATGTGTGTTTAACAGAGAATTTTAACCAGGGGCCGTATCATGGTACAATAATACAAGGTAGGCTCATAAGGAAAAGCTCAGGGGCTGTATTTGGTTTCTCGAGTCGATGGATCGACCCGACAAAAAAAGCTTCTCGATTTTCTCCAAGTTTCATATTTGACATCACGACCAAATCGACAGATAAGCGCTGCCATAGAAAACCATCAAATTTTGTCATATTACTCCAAGTGTACCAAATCACGTATATTTCATTAAAAAAGAAACTGTTAAAAGTTTATTGTATGCATAAATTGAGCCTTTTAATAAACGTCAAACGTCTTTATCGAGACGAGAAGGTTGTCGATATCGTGTCGCCAAATGCCAATTTTTAATTATCGACAGAAGTCGATATCGACTCGAGAAACCAAATATGGCCCTTTCCATCTTGAAAAGCTTAAACGCAATGTGACGTCACGAAGCCAGAGCTTTTCCTTAGGATCCTACCTTGTATTATTCCCCGTGTTCTTTTAATGAACTGGGCTTTGAGAGCTTTTGAGTTCCCATACAAAATCGAAAACCCAGGTTTTATCTGGGTCTTCTGGTTCTTCGATTTTGTATGGGAACTCAAAAGCTCTCAAAACCCAGTTCATTAAAAGAACACGGGGATTGTACCATGGGACCCACTGACATATAGATATGGAGTGCTAATTGACAACTTTCAATGGGCATATTCACACGCTGCCATAATTGTGGTGAGTAAAACCGGTTTTATTCAACTCCTAGCAACTCAGACGGGGCGTAAATGAGTGTAGTAAATTTGAATGCTATACAGGAACCTTTAAATGTATTGCAGATGAAATTTACTTGTTAGAGAAAAACAGAGCTAAAGAATGCAAGAGATAGAAGTAACTTTTTTATATGTGTGCCAGTTTTCACGCGTTTGCTTTTGCGTGAAAAATGTTTCGTTAAGTTCTTCCGCTCCCTTCCCTCTCTCATCTAGAAAACCGGTTTTAGGCGCCATGAATGTGCACTGTGTGAATAGGCCCAATGGCACCATTTTTCTCCAGAAGAAGCAGACCTTTTCTATGTAAACAACAATTTTTTTTTCGAATTAAATAATTTTCCATCATTATTTTTTATTTAGTAGCAGTTTTTTCGTTAAATAAATGTATTTTTTTTAAATATGTGAGGGTTTTTTCCCTCTGTTTAACGAACTTTTAAAAATAAAGAAAATAGAGAAAGAAGAAAAAACTCGATAGCTGTCTAGTTTTTTCTAATTATGTTTATATCGCTGACATGCACTGAACTGTTTTTTATTTTAAAACCGATTAAAGTTCATAGGATTTTGAAGGGGGAACGAGACGATAGTTTTTGGTGCCACTTTTTTGTATGGGATTTTGCTTATTTAGCAGTCCATATCTATATGTCAGTGATGGGACCATATTTGGTTTCTTCTCACTTTCGGATCGCATTCCAGGATAACCCCCCAGAGCTTTTGACGGTGACTAGAGTGTTCGTTCCTACGTACTTTTCTCAGAAACTTTTAGGTGAACGGGGAAGTGGGGATGATGCCCCTCATCATCTCCACTTCCCCGTTCATCCAAAAGCTCGTGGGGACGAACAGTCTAATCACCGTCTTTGGTAGAGTATCGCAACCTATTCTGCTGTCAAAACTTCAAACTTATTATATCGACTCAGAAGCTTAGAAGAACCTGCGATCTAAAAACCCTACAACGTGACGACGCGCCTTAACCAGTTAACTGATTAAAACATGATTTCGAGATATTGATGATTAAAGTTTTTGAAGTGGTTTTCGCGACATTCAAAAAATAATTATTATCGCGTATATTACTCTGTTTACATTACAAATGTATCAATAAATTCATGTATTCACATTTTGAGTTGCATAATTTATCGTTTATTATTTAAAAATCACTTAACTGGTTATAACGCGTTTTCAATAAAAGTTTCAGTTTAAGAATTTAATTAAATCTTATTTAAAACTTAATAAAGCACTCAAATCATGAAAATAATAGTAGTTTACTAACTAGTGAAAGCGGCGGAGGCTTTTCCCACTCGAGTGAGCACGAGCGATTTATTTTTCTTTCAAGAAAGAAAAAAATTTAAGACAAATTGTTTCACTTAACTGGTTTTGGCACGTACTTGTCAGATAACTGTATAGGGTTTCGCGTTTTTGCGCGCAAAGATAGTAGCTAAATCAAAAAAATTTATTACTACTTTAAACTTGGGCTCATAAGGAACACTTTTGTCAGATTAACTAATTTTTCCAATTTTTGTCAGTTAACTGGTTGTGGCGCGTCGCCACAGAACTTGTTTAACTGCGCCTCGAAAACCGTCTAGTGTAGCGGGGCCGTATTTGGTTTCGATAAATATGTTTGACGTTTATTAAAACGCTCGATTTATGCATAAAATAAACTTCTCAGTTTCTCTTTTAATTAAATGCAAGTGGTTTGCTGCACTTGGAGTAATATCACACAATTTGGTAGTTTTGTATGGCCACATTTATCTGTCGATTGGGCCGTGATGCCAAATACAAAACTTAGAGAAAATCGACAAGGTTTTTTTTGTCGAGTCGATTCATCGACACGAGAAACCAAATACGGCCCTGGACAAAGTGCAAACCCGCACTACAAATAGTGGCACCTTTTGCCACTATTTAAACTTATTGACCCACCACCGTAGGAATGTAGCCAGCGTGAAAAAATTTATTTTGCTATTGCCTAAAGTCTGCTAAATCGAATTAAACTCTGTGTACTACCTTTCCGCAATGCAACACAATGGGCTTACTCCTACACCGTGCAGTCCTACTTTTCGCCCCACTACGGTAAAGAAATACATTTACAAATAATGGTGGATCGACACAACGCGGACTTATCTCATACGCGCTTTTGCTTTTTTTCATATAAAGTTTTTAATGGCAAAGGCAGTACGGCCGAACTGCGCAAACAAAAGGCTGTGCTTAAAAAGGTACCTTGTACTTCCACACAAAACGGGATTTTTAAATGAAAATTGATTTTTTTCTCAACGCGGTGCACACTCCCAGCGGGCCTGGTCGCAGCACTTAAAAAATGAAGTCTGTCATAGTAAAAAACTTTTTTTTGCTGACAGACCAATTTTTATTCATAAAATAGATGACAAACCTTCTTCCAGAAAAAAATTGAGGTGATGTTTTGAAGTGGCTTATAAACCATATTTTTTTAAAAAAAAAGTTGTCGCGACGCACACCGGTTCCAAATGTCGAAAAGATGGCCAAAAGTCCCTAAAATCGATCTTTGATTTGGGGACTTTTTGAGTTTAGTTATGTAGGTTGGTACCTAAGGTATTAGAAACAGCATTTTATAAAGGTCAAACTTGCATCGGGGGCTCTCAGGAGCCATTGTTACTTGAGCGTCTGGCACACGAGCGCCTCGGCGCGGTACATACTGAAACGGGTTTTTTGTGTTAACAGTGACCTGGAATCCTTTGAAATGGCTTCCGCTAACGAAACTAAGTACTTTTAAACGTTATTTCATATTGACAATCAATTTTCTTAATTATTTTAGTAATGTACCATTCCCGTTGTAAACGTCAATGTTTAAAATTACATTACTCAAAAGTCCCACGACATTCCACTCTCTAACAAGTTTTGTCGCATTCTTAAGATCTTTCCCTATTATTTGGAAGTTTCAAAAGTTGCGCCAGTTTGCCCCGATTTGTTTAATTTAAATAAAATTTCGTAAAATTCTTTGTCCGCCATATTGAATCCGCCATTTTGTTTTTTTTATTTTGAGTGAAGATTTGTAATCAGCGACCTCAAAATACTATTTGTACGTAATTTCATACAATTTGAATAATGTCTACATATTTTGGCCAAATTTTCGGGATTTGGAACCACTGTGCGGCGCTTAAAAATGAAGTCTGACATACTAAAAAACAATTTTTTCAATGACAAGCAAATTTTGTGCATTCTTAAACTTCAATTGCTTTTTTTGAGCGAGGTGTTCTGAAATGCCAGTGATTGATCTTGATGCATTGATGCTGCGCATTCAAAACTCAGTCTGACAAGTTTATTAACAAAAATTGTCAGTCAGACAAGTTGTAATAGATAGAAGAGATCTTAAATTTTATTTTTACAAAAAATTCAAGGAGGTGTTATGTAGTGCACTTTTATAAAAAAAATAATTTATCACAAAAGGTCTGTCAGAAGTTAATAAACAGAAATTGTCTGCCACACAATTTTTTTCAAAAATGGTTCATTATTTACTAAAAATTGTATAAATTTCAAGCAGGTGTTTTGGAAAAAAATATCATTTTTTCAGCTAAATTCAAAAATTCATAAAAAATAAAAATTAAAAAATTTTTACTAGTCTGGCGGGCGTAACATGCTTTTACATGTTTTTTAGCCATTCTCATTTTATAATTTTGAGGTGTTCGATGGGGCACCTTTTTTGTCATGGGAGCTTAGACTATAAGCGCTGCCTTACAAAACCATCAAATTGTGTGCAGCAAACCACGTATATTTAATTAAAATAGAACTTGTTAAAAGTTTATTGTATGCATAAATTAATCGTCTTTAGCGGCACTTAAAGAGACGATAACGTTGTCGATATCGTGTTGCCAAATGCCAATTTTTATTTATCGATAGAAGTCGATATCGACTCGAAAAACCAAATACGGCCCCCCGACCATGGGGCATGTATGATTAAAGTGGATTCAACTTCAAAAATCTTGCGCCGTTGCCAGCGCGGTAAACCAAATTACCATTGTAGAGCTAAGCTAAACTTAGAAATACCAAACTGGATGAACTCAACACGAAATCAGGACCTTTGAAAGGAGCAGTTACGAGAAGACTGAACTGGGGTGGAAATGTGTGAAAATAAACAGTAAATAAATTTAAAAAAAAATTAAAACAACTATTTATATTCGCTGAATGAAGAATGTATTTTCAAACGATATTGTTGCTGCTGCTGTTATTTTACAGAAAAAAATATTTCTCCAAAAAATATAATGCAATGTAATCAATAAATAGAATATGGAAATACTTTGAGTACTTCCATATGTTCCTGTTTACAAATGTTTTTAACATTTTTAAATGTGCCTTTCGGTAATATTCAGAAAGACTAAAAATATCAAGATTGTTTCTTGTTTTCCTTAGACTAGATAACATTGAAAATGGTAAAGAAATTAAGAAATAACAGTCTAACTTAAATGCTATGTTTCAATGTTTTTTTTGTATTCCTTTTTCTTAATTTATAGTAACTCCAAAATAGTAATTACAATAACTAAGATGATAATAAGTAGCTAGAAACATTAAATATGCTTAATGTGTGTGTTATTCTCTCTATAAATATTAAGTTTCCAAAAATTTTGCTTTTCTCTTGTTTTTTTGTTTGTTTGTTGTATTTCAATTGCACTAGTATAATATTAAATTTTGTTTTGGTTCGTATGTTAATTCTTCCTTTTAATCAAATCACATTGGAAAATAGTTCAAACTTACAATTTAAATTTTTTATAAAAAAAAACAAATTTAATATCGACAATTTCGAAAAGTATCAAAGGCAAAGGCATTGAACAATTTCTTATTGGGTTGAAGTAATAAATAACAACATTTAAAAAAGTCGTAGTAACAAATTTAAGCATATTCTTAAAATTAGCAATAAATCAATTCGTGAATATCAATATTAATTTTGTTTGTTTTCTTTTTTGTTTGTTCTTTTATGGAATTCGTAAAATAAGAGAATAAAACTAAGTGATGTAATAATACGATGAGAGTTTATCGAGCACTCATTTTTTGCGGTCCTCGATCGTAAAAGAGCAGATAAGCAGGGACACTTAAAACTTCATCAATTGAAACTTCCTTCACTACTATGTCAGATGTGTAATACCACCTTTTATACCAAAAATATTTAATGAAAGCTTCTATTTATAAAATGAAAGGAGTATCTTACCTATGAGAATTGCGTAAAGCACCTCTCCTATAAGTAACAAAATGCCCACTGTTTGCGTCCCCGGAATGTACGACAACCGCTAACAGACGGTACAAATTTTTAGGGAACATTGCACCAAAAGTGTATGGTCCAAACGCCTCGCCATTTGTTGGTAAACTAGCGGATAACAACGACACTGTTGAACCCCAAGGTGTGCTAGCCTATGTGGATAACATAAATCATAATTAATGCAAATAAAATTAATTAGAAAAATTAATATGATCATTTCTTACTTGACTGTTTAAATGTGGCTGGACAAAGCTATAAGGAGCCATGGAAAGACTCTCTGGAAAATGAACGTAATCTGTACGTTTACAAGCTTGCCCAGTATGTAGCCAAGTGGTGCGAGAAATATGTACGCAAAGACAGGCAGGTAATTTAGCAAATGTTAATGATTTTGTGTGAGTTGTTGTTTCGTTGCAGGACTCACATTGAACATCGTTAAGATTTTCCGATGCAATATATTCACTTAATAAATGCCCTAAGCTTAATCCTGTGCGCCTTTGTTCTGGCAAATTTAATGTTATACTATCGAACTTATCATATCTTACGGCGGACTGAAAATAATTAAGGAATTTACAGCTTGTTACAAAATTTTTTTTTATCAAATTTTACCTTATATCCACATCCACAGCACACAATTTGGCTTCCAAGTGCACCCTGAAAAGGATGTGGCACTTGAATTGGAGCTCGATCAGACCAAATCTTTAATAAAAAAAAACGTGTAAAAACACATTTTTGTTAAAATAAAATTGATTATTTTACCGAAACTCTTCCTGGTCCCCTACTTAACCTCTCCAATGACCGGCACGACATCGATGTCCGCTTATTAAGTCCATCTGAATGAGGCTGTGCTGATCTAGAACGACTCTGTCTATTGCTAGCAATATTTAAATTTGGCGACATAGATGGATCACTGTCTAGCATAGAATTATCATCATTGTCTTCGCACATTGAATGTGGAGAATCGGGAGTGTGTGCTTCGGAACGAACTTGCCTCATTAAATTCGTCGATTCATCATACTCTGGATTACAAAAATCTGATAACATGGCACTTGATGGTCGTGGAGTTTGCATTTGACAATTTATATCACCTAAAGCCAATGCATCACTCAAGCACCCCAGCTTTTTCGGTCTGACTGCTTCTTCCTCGAGGGAAGCAAGTAAGACATGTAATAATTCATGAGCATCGTGTTCATCTGGTGGTATTACCCAACCTAAAGTATTCAAGGCTCTTATAACCGCACCTGGAGAATATGGATCACCACGAAGTGTTGGATGAGTCCCATTAATAACTTCTAAAGTACTAAGAAGAGATGAGATCAAACTCTTTTTATCTGAGTTGCTGTTGTGCAACTGTAGCCAAGCTATAAATTGTGGACATGCAGCTAATGCTTGCAACAAAGTATTAAGAAAGCATGTCCGACCAAAATTGTGCAATCCGGCAATCTGTCCGCGTCGTTGTCTCAAGCGAGACGATCCTATAAAAAGGAAACATCAATCTTCTTCCGAAATATAATGATTACGTAAAAAAAATAATCTAAAAATACTTTTTTTTAGTTTCACAACAAACCTGTAGGGCCCCAAAACACGAAGGCCCCAACCACTACTGCTGCTGTGACACCAGCAGCCATCAAGATTTTTTCTCCTTCCATTTTTAAATCAAGCTAATTATCCCACTAGATTTAGATTTTAACGTGAGCTAGGACATAGCCTAGCCCATAGCTTAATTAAAGACACTATTCATTAATTAATTCCACTTGAACAAGTGTAAAAAAAACTAAACAAAAATTTGGAAAAACTTTTGACAACTGCACTTCGATCCTTCAAATTTACAAGTAATGGGAGCCTTCAATTCTTTTGCGTTTTTGGATGGGTTCCGTGTTAAGATCTTAGTCGATATCTTTATAAATGCTAAGATGTTTAAATTGACATAAACAAATCAAGTTTTGAATTTTGTTTTAATCGATAGTTAAATTAGGTAATAGAAATCATTAATTGGAAAGATAAGCCAGTCAAGTGTAAAGGGGGACACATATTAAGCTTAAAATCTTTTATTTTTATTAATAAAAAGTAGAATGATTTGTAGTTGTTGCTGCAACATGTTGCCTTTAAGGCCGCCATACACGAGCGCCCCATTATGGCGGCACTCCAATGCTGCCAGCCCATTGCACCGGGTCCAAAATGATTAGCGCATTTGCACTGGGCGGCACTTGGGAAGGGCGGTACTTCCGCGAGCGAAAAATGTGTACAATATATTTTATAAATATGCCGCGCTAACGGCAAAGGCTGTATCTCAATTTAAATGGGCGACGACACCCGCCAGAGGCGTCATTTTTGGCAATATTTAGAAGAGCGCAAAAATTTAAATGAGCGGCGACGATAAACAAAAAGAAGACAAACAGCAAGCACAACTCTCAATAGATAACCAATAATTGGCACACGCACACAATTAACGTACGGACAAAACTATAAACGAATGACGAAACAATTAATAAACAGAAACGGTCCTTTACAGGATCTAACCAGTTTCAAAGTGTCTGCACGTTAAAAACATAACACATTTTTAATTCTGTCAATGTTCGTCTCAAGCTCGAAAATTAGCCGCAGCAAGACCATTTTTAGTTGCATTCAAAAGACGGAAGAAAAAATAAGCGAAGCGGATGAGGCAAGAGATTGGGCCTTGGCAATGCAATGTTTCCGGAGCAGAAGGCTGCTCATGATACTCTTATCAAAATCGAGCAGAGTAGTACGATCCGTTGGTAGACTTTCTTGCTGGATCGAGATTTTAAGGCTAATCCTGGTATAACCATTTATGGTAGTATGGCCGTATTTGGTTTCTTGGACAAAAAAAGCTTCTCGATTTTCTCTAAGTTTCATATTTGGCATTACGACAAAATCGACAGTTAAGCGCTGGCATACAAAACCATCAAATTGTGTGATATTACTCAAAGTGCAGCAAACCACGTATATTTAATTAAAATGGAAATTGTTAAAAGCTTATCGTATGCTTAAATTTAGCTTTTTAATAAACGTCAAACGTCTTTATCGACACGTAAAGAGACGATAACGTTGTCGATATCGTGTTGCCAAATGCCAATTTTTATCTATCGACAGGAATCGATATCGACTCGAGAAACCAAATACGGCCCCAGGCCTATCGTGCATGTAAGCCAGGAAAATTCTTACATTATCGAAAATCTTCCCATCTCTCAAGCGATAATAAATATCTGCTTTCAGTGGAGTCGCCGGACATTATGGTATTTTTCACAACGGAGGATTGCAATGGATTAGGAACTACGGTTTAATAGCAGGAGTATTGTTATTAGTACTCACGACAGAGTCAGTTGCTATAAGTTCGCTATTTTCGACCGAAGTTTTGAGCTGTGGCGGAATTAAATTTTTAACCAAGGGGCATATTTATGCACAGATTTCTTTTTTAAATTACGTTTACTACACACGTCGTGTTTGCAGTTTAGAAGTACCCACTCATATCTAGTCGGCATGAGCAGCTTGAAGTTCACAGCTTTCTTGTTTTTTCTCCATGTCATCGGTGTCACTGGGAGCATTTATCTGACATCTAGATAAAAAAGTCTTAGCTTGACAGACTTAATATAATACCATTTCTTGGGATAAAGTGAAGTAGACTTACTTCCACTGAAGTAGATGTAATGTCCACTACACTTCCATTTTGGTCACTCTGATACCTTCATATCCAATGGCATCCAACTTCACTTCACTTCACTTCTCATTTAGGTTTGGCCATAAGGCATAAGAATGAGGCGGCAGCGGGTGGCAGCGGCTGGAACAACTTTTAAAATACACGGGCCAACAATTCTGCCGCAGGCCGCCGCCGACACCCGATCCGCCTCAATCTGTTTGTGCCTTTAGGGCCAGTAGATTTGTTAACATCTTTGAAGCACCTATATACCTCGCGAGTCCTGAAGAAAGCCCTGTCCATTAAGTGAGATAAGTATTTGAGGACGGGGCTTGAATAGCAGGGCCCGCCGGGCTGCGAAGTATTCGAAACGAACAGAAATGTATAAAATTCACTAGAAATTGAAACGACCGCAACTATTTTTAATTTTTTTTATTATTTTAAGATATGAAATGCATTTTCTCTTTATATAAAATGATACACAACATGATACAAAAAATCACACAAAATTGTTTTTCCTTCATCGGGTCTTTATCTGATTTACCATGAAAATCGGTATATTATATTTATATTTATGATAATATCTTCTGCAGCTATTAATAATTATTAATTTGTATGTTAATGTTTTATTTATATTTTTATGTGTTTTATGTATATTGTAATGTGTTTGTTTTGGGTAAACGTACATAAATATCGTAATGTCCGTTATCTTTTAGTCAGTTAAGTGTTACTTCATTATATTTTTTGTTTTGTTTCAAATAACTTGATTAAATGTTAATTTTCAGTTTATTTCATTTTCTTCTTGTTTTTTGTTCTATATTATATATAATTACAATAAGTAAGAATGCACGTAAACTTAAATATAAAACGTTTTAAAAATTACGATCTATACATCATTGTGTTAAATTTCATTTATTTCATTTTGAAAATATTAACTAAATTTTATTTATAAGTATATGCTTAACTTAAAAAAAAATAATAATAATTAAATGAAATTAAAATTCTTAAAAATCCTGATAAATATATTTATATAAAAAAACATGACACAGAGTTTATAATAGGAAAAAAATTACAAAAATAATAATAATCATAATTTCAACTGATTAAAAATTAAACGACCGTCTTTTCTCTGCTTCTTACTACCTAAATTAAAAGCAAAAATAAAAATAACAAAATTAAAAGCGGGATAAAATGTATAATTAAAAAAGAAAACGTAAAACTATAAAATAAAAAAATGAACGATTTCAATTAAACTTAAAAAAAATAATAATTTAAAAAAAATTAAGAAGAAATTAAATTTATCACAAAATTTTCTTTACTCTTTTTTCTCATATATAAAAAAACAGTTTATTAATTAGAACTGTTTTCATTTATCTCTCTGTATAAACGCCCTTGGGACATAAGACCGAAATAATTAATTCAATTACTTTTTTGAACATTTTCGTCTAGTAATTACAACATTGCTTGTGTATAAAAATTAGCAACAATAAACTCGATTTGTTACATTCACGGAATTCAATATTTTTTGTTGACAATATCCAAAAGAATAGAACTACTGCGAAATACCACCAAGCAGATGGCTTGTCTAAACTCCGTTGGTACTATTGCGTTAGCTTGATGCATCGCGTGTCCTGGATCAGTTCGTTCATTTTTTGAGAAAATGTAGGTAAATCCTAGATAATAAAAGATTATATGTAAATATTCTACTATAATATAATATAAAGGTTGAATACAAACTAAAATTAGAAATTGATTTCTGATGAATCTCTTTCGAAACTTAAATATAGAAACAAAGAAAAGGAAACTCACCGTCGCTAAACAAACTTCTTCAACAATTTTTGATTCAGCCATATATCCAACCGACACGAAAGCTTTATGCAGATTAGAAATATTAACCTGTCCCATAGTATATAGTACGCTTAGTAGCAAATCATAGTGTAAAGCACCCTCTGATGACAGGAGGGCATTTATTAGCGCACATTGGAATGACATTAAAAGATTTGCCTTAAAAAAGTCTCTATGGAATAGTTTCCATCGATCATTTAAATTCTGTAGAGATGTTAGCACCGTTCGTGTTATATGTGGATCATTTCCACTAACAAAAGCTCTTCCATATGACGTTAATATAGCAAGTAATTGATTTGCATGTTGCGGTGCATCATCGTCCGGTGCTAAGAATTCACTAGCTCCAGGGGAAAAGCCTCTTTGAACTTGTGACTTATAGAAATACTGCCAGCGGTGTTGTAGAATTCTGTTAAAATATTAATAATTGTTAAATTAAAGACCTTATAGATTAAAAAACTAAATAAAACTTTATTTTTAATTGAACCAAAAAGTAAAAATAATTTGAATTCGATTGGAGTTAGGTTTTTATTGTTTCAGCCACTATACGTCCCAACACTCGACACATCCTACCTTTCGAAAATTAAGCGAAAAATGAAAATATGAAATTATTGGTGAAAATTATAAATATAACTCACTTAAATGTTTTAAAGGCGTCTGTACTCATATCCTTATTTTATTAGCACTGTAAATTTACAAGTTGCAAGCGAAAAGTCAAAAGTGAACCGCTCCACGTCCTTTTTAAATTGGATAATCCTTACAGGCCGAAACATTCTTCTTGGAATTTTCCTTTCTACGGTTTTGAAGTAATCATATTTTTGCTTGTTTAATATTTGTACGTCACACCCGTAGTCTGAAACAGGACGGACTAATAATTTGGCATATTCTCTCTTTGTTCCTTTAGTTGTTCTATGCGCCTATGTATGCGGTGCTTTATCTAATTCTCTACGGTAAGCACTGCCTCTTAATATATCAAGTACAATATATAATATATATGATTTCGATGCAATCCTTGTTCTCTTTTTGAAACAATCATGTCCTTGTTTGCGTGTCACATACTTATGCGACCAATCATGATGAAACCATGGGCGAAATCAATTGTATGAATGTTTCTTGCGAAGACGCTATTTATTCCAACTAGATCTGCTGACGTCTGTATTCCTTCCAAAACAATTGCAAAAAATATTAATGATTCTCCTCCGTCGTCATTTCACACAGTTCTACCAGCTTTTCGAGAAACTTATTTTGCTCCACAGCTCTTCTTTATAAAGGTCATAGATCTTTCTAAAATCCACAAAAAGATAATGCGTATCATATCTGATTTGTCGTCGATCCATTCTTTCTAAATCTTGGTTGAAACTTCCCTTTTTGTCTTCCATATATTGGTTTTTTGTTTTCTTTAATCCCTCGTGGAACATAGAACGGAAACAGTTGCCCTCCAGCGGAATCTGGTTTGGGCGACAGCTCTCAGTTCCGTCCAGGATCTCCAGTTGTTGTGGCCTCTGCTAAAAGAGTTATCCTCCATGTTGTCCGTCCTAGGTCTTCCAACTCGATGGGTTCCTTGAGGATTCTACATAGTCAAGGGCCCGTTTTGCTAGATTCTAGTTTTCGCGTCCAATTCTATTTCCTTCGCCTGATTTCGTTATCTATTCGTTCTTGGCCGACATGGCGCCATAGTTCTTCATTTGTAATTCTATGCCAGCGGATTTTTAGAATATGACGTAGGCATCTGCTGATGAAAACTTGAAGGCGCCTTTTGATGAATTGGGTGACTTTCCATATTTCGCAGCCGCAATTTGGTGTTAGTTGAGATCTCCGTCGATCTCCATAACCGAAACAGGCATGCATAAGCACTTCTTTCTTTATTTTGGAACTGACATCTTTTTCTGCCTCGCTATTTGCGATAATAATGCTACCGAGTATCAGAATTTACCTACCACGGTTATTCTACGCTGCACGTTCAATGGTATTGAAATTTATCCGCATTTCTTTAGGTTTAATCGGATTTAGCCTTAAGCCTGCCGAACTACTATCTGTTGCTTAATTGTTTAACCTATTCTTGAGGTCCTGCTGTTCACGGGCTAACAAGCAGATATGGTCCGCGTAGTCAAGATCCTTAAGGCGGTCTGGCAACTGTATGCCACCTGTTCCACTATCTAGAGCGCTGACAAGAATGTAATGCATTACTATAAGAAAGAGTAGTGGCGAAAGTAGGCATCCTTGTCGTACTCCTGAGCTCACCCCAAAGCTGTCGGATAATTTTCCATTATGGAGAACTCTGGATTTGGAATTTTGGATCGAGCTTTTATCAATTCTATTATTTTGGCAGGCAATCCACGTTGGCGTAGTGCCGCCCATATAAAGCTCCTATTAACTGAGGCGAACGTTTTCTCATATTCTATAGACGGTTCCACTATGATTCTCAAGGTGTTATTATGATCTACGCAGGAGCGGCCCTTTCTGAATCCAGCCCGCTGTCTTCTAAGCTTACCGTCGAATGCCTCTCTTATCCTTGATAATAATATTTGGGACAAGATTTTGCTCACAGTAGAAAATAGGCACCATTTCTATGAGCTCGTATATCTGCCGCCTTTTTTCACGGCAGGACACTTCTCTTTACCTCCCAGTATGCTTGGGAGTATTCCCGTTCAAGTTTTTGACGTTTCTGACGGGTCTTTTGTAGAGTTCACGTCAGTTTTTAGGATCGCCCTGCGTTCTATTTTTTCCAGGTTGTGGCCGAGATCCTGTGTTGGCAGTTTCTTTGGACATAACCGATGCTCGTTTCCGCCGCTGTTAATATAGCGCCCGTACAACAAAGAGTTCTTCAAAAAAAATTCGTCAGATACGCTTTGCTGGTTTAAGGTTTGTTGCAAAAGAGATAATGTGTATCTATATTTTTCCGGTAAGGTCGATCTACTATTTGTTGCATTATAAATATCTGATCTGTCGTTGATCCATCCTTTCTAAATCTTGATTGAAACTTCCCACTTTGTCTTCCATATATGCTTTCAACCTATTTAACAAGATATTTGCTAGCACTTTGTAAGCTGTTTCCAAGTATGATTTGTCTGTAATTTTTGCAGTTCGTAAGTTCACCTTTCGGCGGCATCTCTCTGTTTCTCCATCGTTTGGTAACGAAAGTATGTTTGGCGTGACCTTAAAAGCACACAAATGCCGATTTCCAGAAGAATACCAAGGGTCGAATTGTATTGTCACGCGAACTATGTGGCAAATTTAATGTTGATCAATTATATGAAAGCGGATGAAAATTCAGAATTTTTTTTCATGAATACAAACAGAACAAAATAATAAAATCATGATATAAAAAATAAAATCTTACCCATCAAATAATGAATATAATAAATATGCGACTTCTGAATAATCGACCAGATTCTTATCATCTAATAATAATGGAAGTATGTGATCCAATGATAGATTTAATATAGATGGTATTAATGACATTGTTGAATTTCCCGGCTGTTCTACGACTAGAATTAACATTTGAAGAATTTTCTCCATAGCTTTCAGACGTCTTACGCTCAACTGTTCTCTAAAATATAATACAATAAGTTAACAAAATCCTTTCATTTTATTAAAATTATTATTATCAATACCTAGTGCAAAAATCTAAAAATGTTGTTAGCATATCTCTCACAAAACCAACTCCGAGCTGAATTTGAAACGTTCGAAGTACACTAAGCGAGAAATCAGAAACGCTAACAGTAATATCATTACTAACAGTACCATATGCGTTAAATATTATAAGCGATTTGCTAATTACGGGCTAAAAGATTTAAATAATATTATTTGACCAAGACAATACCATAATTATCAAACCTTAAACGCATTAATTAACATATGTTTCACAGCCGAGCTAGTTTCCTTGAAGTAATCAAGTACATCTCTTAATAATTGCAAAATTGACGTTGTTATTGCAATTATTTTCGATTCTTGACCATTTTCAATAACTGCATGTTCTAAACTAAGAAAATCGTGTGCCAAACAATTTATATATTCTTGTAATGCTATACTACGCTTCTCAAAATCTTGCTCTTGATTCGATACATTCTGCCATGGTAGAACAAAACAATTTATTAATATTTCATAAACAGCAACAATTATTTGTTTTGATAAATGCGGTAAAGCTGGACCAGATTGGACTAGCTGTATAATGGAATGACATTGAAGCATGTATTTTGGTCGAATCACAGATGATATACTAAGAAGTAATTGAGCTAGAAATAATAGGAAAAAATAAATAATCATTTTGCACAATAGTTATATTTCACTTACCAGCAGCAAGAATAACAATTCTTGATTCTTGTTGAGCTGCTGGTAATAAGATCTGTCCAACATTTTCAATTAGTAACAGCATGGCTTCTTGGTTTTTAAGAAGTGGTGCCCAAAGGAGAAGACTTCTAATAGCTGATAATACTTGAGCAAATCTAGAATTATTTTAAATAAAAATTCAACTCTAATCTTAATTTAGCTTATACTTACACTTCAGAAAATTCTGAAATTATTGTAGAATTATCAAGAAATTGATGATGATATTTTTTAATACATAAAAATTTAATAGTAAACAGCAAAGATTGAGTAATTAAATCGACTTTTTCTCGGCATTTATCAGAACAACCCTCTAATAATGGAGCAATTCTTACAAGTGTTTGACACACTGATGAAATATCTCGTAGAATAGCTTGTAAATTAATAATTGATGTTTCTCCGCTCTTCTCCAGCTGTCTGTCTAGCACAACAAACATATCAAATAAACGCTGCCAATGTTCATAAACAAGCTCAAATATTTGAACTGGTCGGCCTTCAGCAATTAATGCAATTGTTTCTATACATTGTGTAACATAATGTTGCCATTCTGTTTCCATCTAACAAAAAAATATATTGTTTTTTTATGAAAATATAAATAATTTTTTAATTAATATAATTACATTATCATCTAAAGATTCATTATCGAGCACCTCTAGGACACGTTCCCGATCAAAACGAAATTGCATTTTTTGTAAAATCCAATCAACTAAATATTGCATTACTTCATTATATCTCCCGAATCCTGTCGGTGCTAAGGCTTTTATTAGTGGTGTCCATATTTCTAATTTTTCTGTAAATGCTAGCACACCGTAACCTGTAATAAATGATTGCATTTAAGTCTGTATATTTATTCATCAAATCATTATAGGAGTACCGTCTAGTGTGTATTGATATAAGCCACATATTACACTATGGAGAATTTCATCATCTATTATTTTTGCCCAGCATTTATTTGTATAAAGTCTTAAAAGCTCTGTAAATTTGTCTTGGTACCTGTAAAATTATTGTATTATTACTAAAACTTGGCTTTATTATTCTTTTTATGTCGACATTTGTTTTTCATGCTCTTAAAAATAGAATTAATTTTAAAGTTAGTTTTACAAAGCGCATATATACCTAACAATCTGCCTAACACAACAACCTAGAATCAATCTACCTAAAACAACGTGAAGGAGAACCCTATTAGCAGAGGCCGCAACAACTGGGAAATCCTGGTCAGAGCTGAGAGCTGTCTCGCAAAACAGTCGGCTGGAGGGCAACTGTTTCCGGCCTATGTCCCATGAGGGATTAAAGGAGCAATTAGTTAGGGCTACTATTGCTTTGAAAGTTAACAACCGGCATAAGCAAGATTTAATTAATATTGATTGGCGTGACAAGATAAACAAAATAATATACTGTATAATTAGATTTTCTTCAATTTATCATCTATTGACTTCGGTAATCTAACAGTAGCACAGTTTCCCAGTTATGATGTGGACGATATCAGAAGAGATCAGAGGATTTTAACATCAAAATTTGCTATCTTCAAAAGTAAGTAGCATAAAAATTTGCTGGACATTATTCATAGGGAATTGAAATCACTTTCAGTTCATATATTTGGCAGTTTATTTATAGTTTGTATTTTGACAGTACCAATGAACATTGAGAAATGCAGTGTGTCACTACTAAAAAGAATGATCATTGAAAATCAAAGAAGTTGGAAGAATGCTCATTCGCTTTTGCAGTGTGTCAAGGGTAAGTATGTTAATTTTTATTAAAGTTTCGAGTTCTGGGTCGTCAAAAATTGTATGGAGCTGTCTGCTGTATATCTCCTTCGACATGTTCCAACCTCTCTCATTGAGCCTATTATGCACCTGAGAACTTTTCTCTCATACCTATTGACTCGTTCCTCCATGTCCTGGATCAAATTCCAAGTCTTGTTAACATAGCACAGTACTGGTCGTATTACTATTTTGTAGAATGAAAGTTTCGGTTTTCTGTGTACAAATATTGAGATCAGTATTTGTTTTTTTGGGCATAAAAGGCTCTATTAGCCAGTAGTATTCGTCTAGTTATCTCTTGCTATTCTTCGATTCTTTTTATAATTGTAGACCCAAGGTAGACTGTTTTATCGACTACTTCTAGGTTGTGTTCGTCGATAGTCATATTTCTTCACATTCTAAATCTTCCAGTTCTGGACCATCGCATCACATTTGTTTCTTCTTCCTTGATGTTCAGACCTATGTATGTCCTTTGCCGCCCCTTTTAGTTCGACATAAACTTCTTTTGTTGCCAAAAAGGACCTTTCCACGATGTTCACCTCGTCCGTATAACCAAGTAATTGACTAGACAGTGTTGCTATATTGATGCACTTCTCTGGGCTGACGTTTTCCTTATCACCCATTTTAAACCAGGTTGAAAAGCATTGGAGCCAGTCCATCCCCTTGTCTAAGACCTTGTCGCATTTCGAACTCTTCTGTTACTGCATTTTCGATACTTACTTTCCCAAGCGAGCTATTTGATCAGTTGTACCAGCTTTGAAGGGACTCCTAATTTCGATAAGATTTCGTACATCCTTTCTCTTTTTATAGTCATATGCCTGTTGAAAGTCGACAAATATCTGGTATATATCTACATTCCTTTCCCAGGTTTTCTCCAGAATTTGCTTTAAGGTCAACAGCTAGTCTGAAGTTGACCTGTTTGCCCTAAAACCAGCGTGATATTCTCCTATAAGGCATTCCGCTATAGGTTCTAGTTTTGTTTCACAAGGATTGTAAAGGCTTTGTAGCTGGTGCTGAGGAGTGAGATGTCTCTGTAGCTTTTACAGGTGAATATATCTGTTAAGAGGTGATTCCTGGGTGTATTTGGAGAAAAAAATTGTTCTAGAGGGGTCTATCCACTAAGATACAGGGTGTGTAGGTATGTAGGATTAAAATCGATATTTTGCATCTGAACCCTCCAAAACTTCGTTTTTTAGCATTTTCACAGAAAAAATACATTGTTAAGCGTATTTTTTTCTAGCGTTTCTGATACACCAAACCTAAAATAGATAACATTCACATATTTGTTAACTACAAGCAAGCATATGACAAAATAAGAAGAAGCTACC
The DNA here is from genome assembly GCA_963855945.1 of Thereva nobilitata. Classification (NCBI taxonomy): domain Eukaryota; kingdom Metazoa; phylum Arthropoda; class Insecta; order Diptera; family Therevidae; genus Thereva; species Thereva nobilitata. The sequence continues at coordinate 88,717,497 of OY979697.1, forward strand.
TATGGAACGCTATGAAAGGCTAGGAGTTCCGCTGGGACAAGTTAATTTGGAAAAGATAGTGACTAAAAGCTGCATTAAATTGGAGTAAAGCTTGCATTAAACTTCAAACGGAAAAGCATAAGAGAAGAAGGCTCTAGACAGGCTATAGTCCCGCGAAGCAGTAGTAGCAAACTCGAAGTGAATGTAATAATCAACATGGTTACATAAAGATAAACACCACAACCCTTACAAGAGTAAGGAAAGCAATCGTGAATGCCGAATATGTAGCTTATATCTGAAAATCACGTAATTTATCGATTTAACTTCCATAAACAATGTAATGTTCCATAAACCAAATCAGCATAATACCATAGTTTCTTAATAACGTCAGGAATTTGGTAACCTGAAGTTTTATATAAACTTTCAATCCGTAAAAATCACTACCAACAATCACATGAGCACACTACTGTCATATAACTAACTTCCAATCACTTTTTATAGAATTTGTTTTTTTTAAAAATCTTACATTTCATTAGATTTATCCAAGTCTTTTTGTTCTAAAAGACCTCTTATTCCAGTCATAATAGTTTTGGGAAATGGTACAGCCCTTTGTAGATAGAACAGTTCATTTATTGCGGATAATGCCGCAACTGAGGCTTCACATTGATGCTCTCTCCATCGTGCCAAATCGAATATGCTAATAATAAAACATTCAGTCGTTAGAGCTTCCAATGAAATCCATGACAGCAGATGTTGTATGCATGTAAGAAGTTCTACTAATGATATACTGTAACAAAAACCCCAATTTCAATATTTTTTTAATTAAATTTCATTTCTTTTTATTACCTTAATCGATTGTCGTTCGGCAGTGATGAATGTAGGCTTGGATCCATTAAATTTGTCGGAATTATACTTAAATCAGTACCATTAACATGGCATACTGAAATGGCTAAAAACTTTCCTAAAATATCTACAATCTCTGGCATACATAAGGAAACACTAGAAGAGAAATAATTTGTAATAAATTTTAAGATTATGTAAATTAAAATAATAATTTACCAAGAATGAAAATATTTTTTCCTATCAGATGAGACATCTTCCCTTGTACTTAATAACTCTTCTGAAGTAGTTTTAAGGAGCACTATACCTAATGGGAATTTATTTCTTAATAATTGTAATATGTGACTAATATAATTTGGATGATCATCAGGAAATTCCCGTTTTCCCATAAGAGCTATTAGTTGTGCTATTGTATCTCGTTGTTTTTTAGGTGCATCCAATGGTAGATTAGCAAATGTTGTCCATAATGTATCACGCATTATACTACGATCGTTTGGACGTAATGTACCCCATTTACGGGTTATTGTATATTCTACTGTTGAAGCATTAAAAAACCATAGGAACTGATTTGAAAAATTATCTAGCATGCAGATGCATTGTTGCCATGAATTTTGTTGATTCTTAAATGTTAATAAATCAGATTCAATTTGACGTTTACGCCAGTTATGTGTTGTTGGATGATAAAATTCGTTTAAAAGATTCTCAACAAGACCGAGTGTTGTTGCCTAAAAAAAATTAATCCATTATATAATTGCAGATTTTTTTATAATTTATGAAAATTTTCGGGTTAAGATTACACAAAAGACATATGACAAAGGCTTGTGTATTATCACAATAAACATGGTCTACTAATTTAGTGGCATAAACATACGATAATTTATGATTTAGCTTGCTACCCTTTCAGAGAACCCTTTTAACATATTTGTTAATTGCGCATTATTATGATATAAAATATATTTTCCCCCTAGGGTGCATCTAGACCTTAGTAATGGAGATCTGTCAAGTTAAATTGCATTTCGACTTGCAACTATGGTTTATGAATGCTCATAAATAAAACGCAGGTTGTATTCGCAAATGCAAATTAAAACAAATTTTATCCAAAATAATATTTACAAAAATACACCCTTAAACCCACAAGAAATAAAAGTCCTTTCTGTACTCACCATGTTTTCGTTTTTGTCCCTCCTTCCTTAAAGTTGGTTGACTTGTTTTCTTTTATTCCATTCAGAAATAAAATCTTCACAATTCCCTAATAATGGAATGTTTACGACAGTTTTAGAAATTCGTTTTTATTTTATAGTGTTTTGAAAATTGAAGAACGTTTGTGATACAAAGCGAAAATTGATAATGAACTTGGGGAGGAGAGAGAAAATTTAGAAATCGTCAAAACGAATGTCAAATTTCGTCATGAGTCACTTGTGGGGAGTCGCAAACTGCAGCCATGTTTTTTTAGTTTTTTGATAACAGAATTGACCAATCACGTATTAGTTATTTTGACAGTTGCTCAATATTTTGAATTTTTATGTATGTGATTTTTTAAATTTTATAACCGGAAATTAATTTTTTTACCCTGTAATAATTTTTATGAAGTAAAGCCCGGTATGCTGTTCGTGCGGAATTTAGACTCCGCTTTAAAATGCATGTAAAAAAAGGTGTGCCGAATTCAGGTTGGAGTACGTACGCACTCCAATGAAAATGAAACGCTCCTTATATTGTCTAAACTTCATTGATATTTACGTTTAACTACTGCTACACCACAATATGGGCGGGGGTAGCTACAACTACGCCGATGTGCGCCCAACTACTCCGGAGTACGCACTCCAATGAAACTGAAACGCACCTATTATTCACATGGGGTGGTTCTACACGAGCGTACAACGAATACATTTTTGTGTTTTCGAAAGGTGAGTTTATTGGGAAAGGGTTAGAGAGGAGGTGGAATTCCATCTTCCCCTCTCACCCTCTTCTCCTCAAACGACGCAATTTCAGTTTCAGCAGAAATACAACAATAGAGATCGTGTCACTTGCAGCAGTTTTTGTCTTGTATTTTACGGTTGATTTTGGCCAGAGATCAGATCATGGTCACTTGATATCGGTCGGTCGTAAAAAAACAATAGCAAAATTGTCGTCTTAAAATTAATTGAACTTTGAATTAGAATTTTTTGTTAATTTAGTGTCATGGAAGGTTCACATTATTCCATTAGCAATCCAGTCCAGTGATCGAATCCAGCGCAGGAATGCTACTGGAATATTGTGAACCAGCACTGGAATGTACCCATTCCAGTGAACAATCCTGTCCAGTGACTGGATTGAAAGTGTACTTTTTCATTCCAGCTCGCCCAATCCAGCGCCACTGGAATAGTGTAGACGACCAATCCAGTGCTGGATTATAGCCCAAAACAGAATGAATGCAGAAACTTCGACTTCAACTTTGCATTTTGACAGTTTCATACATTTTCTATAGTACTCACGTTCAGTTAACAGAATTAATGCCGTAAACGTTGCAGTAAACTTTGCGCCGACTTCGACTTTGAAAATTTTAAAAGTTGCTGCAAAAATTTCAGAACTACCAACACAACATTTAAATTTTGCCACTGTAGCCAAATTAGAAAATTTAAATTGATTGAGTTTATCGTATGCAAAATTTTATAATTGCAGGTAATATACGTAAAAGTCACATACCTACAATAAAAAAAAATTGGTAAATTTTTTAAAATTTACAATTTTTGTTATGTTATTAAATGGTGATCGCAATTGTAAATTCTATCTGTCAAATTATAGACTTTGAAGTTCTGAAATGAATGTGTTAGCGCTGTGCAGCAAATTCGACTTTACTGCAACGGTGAAGTCAAAGTCGAAGTTTCTGCATTCATTCTGTTTTGGGCTTAAGCGTTGAACAGTGAACACGCATTGTTGTTTTTTGTAAACACGCATTGTTTTAATTCCATCATTCCTAAAAATGATAAAGTTAACTGAAAACCAATAAATTTTGAATGACTGCAATAAAGTAGACGATATGATGCAGTCTAGCACTGGAGTGGATTGACTCGCTGGATTACTGGACTGGAATAATGTAGACGATATGATCCAGTCCAGCACTGGACTGATTTGTCTCGCTGGATTACTGGACTGGAATAATGTGAACCGGGCATCATGCCCGCCAGTAGCAATCCAGTCCAGCGATCGAAGCCAGCGCTGGAATGCCACTGGAATAATGTGAACCGGCACTGGAATGTATCCATTGATATGATCCAATCTACCAATGGACTGGATTGACTCGCTGGGTAACTGGACTGGAGTAATATAGACGACATGATCCAGTCCAGGCAAAGGACATTGTGAAAAGTGGATTATAGTAAAATTAGAATCGATGGACTTCCTGAATTAAAAACTAAATCAAAATTTAGTAAAGTTTTTTATTTAACTGATTTTTATTCAAAACAATTGGCTTGTCGTTTTCTTAGATATGTGTTTTGTTTTCTTATCCTAGCCAGGTCTTTCTAGTTAAAATTGTCTGCCCATTACATCGTCGTCTCTCCCTCTTCTGAATAAACCAAGTTTCATCCAACTTTTGTTGGTTGGCTTATAGCTCGTGTAAAAGTAGCCATTCCAACAAGTACTGAAACAGATCTAAAAATTTTGCTCATAAAAGAACAAATTTTGCTTGATTCTGGCATTTCTAAATATAATTTGTCATCAATGAAAGAGATAGAAGATTCTATTAGTCAACCGTCAAATAGTTGTCAAACCACATCGCAAAGACTTCAATATAATCGCAAATCACGAAAAAAGTAACAAAATACTAGATAATTATGCCCAATTTTATACTGGACAGCTAAAAATTCTGGATTCCCATTGATAAAAGATAAGTGTTGTACGAAATTATTCAAACATCCCTGTTACAGGATGGAAGGAAAACCTGTTGAGGATGGTCCACATAATGAGGATGGCCTAGGTAAGGCGTATTTAAAATTTATTGAATTTTCTCCAATATTAAATATTCATTAAATAGAAATTACCGAGCGAATTAAGGAATTGGAAACTAAAAATAAAAGAATGCACGATGAGTTCAATGTTCAACGTGCTAAAATGAAAGAACTTTATGTACAAAAAGAATCGGAATGCATAAAACTTTCATCTGAAGTCCATGAAATGAAGAAGGAGCTAGACGAACTTAAAAGTCAATTTGTTGTAGCTGAATGCCGAACAGAAAATGAGCTGCAATTAATGGATAGAAAAGCACAAGAGGAAATAGCATCACTTCAGCAATTAGTGCAAGGTATGACACTTTTGATTGGGTAACCATTTTGAGTGAATTGTTTAAATTAAAAATTTTGTTGTTTAATTTACTGAAGAAACAATCGAGGAAACGTCTATATATAAACAAGAATCGGAAAGATTACATGAAGAGAATGGGAAATTGAAACAGGAAATCCGAGATCTTAAGGATGAGATATTTTCTCATCAAGTAAGTTATATTATAACATGTTAATTAAAGCGTTTTTACACTTCTTTAATTATTTTCAACAGCAAGACGCATCTAGCTTAGCACCAGTTTTGAGTCACGTTAAAAAAACATTAGCAAGAAAATTAGGCGCCGATTCTAGTGGAAGTCATGATAGCTTAGACGACTCCATGCGGAAGGTAAACAAATATGTACGTAATCAAATTTACAGATTTTCTGGGACAGGCAAGAAAATATTTCCTTTTGAATAGTTTTTGGTGTCAGTTTAAGTAGTACTAGGTGGGAAAGATTTGATTGACGTATTGCATGCTAGTATAAGACATTAGGTTATGGGAATATATCGATTAATCCTGGTCAGGTTTTCATCATCATTGATGTATTATTGCATATAATTAAAACAAATGAAATAGTATTATAATATAGTTTTTCTTGTAATTCAATGTTAAATTTTGGATACTTGGTAATTTTGTAATAAGTAAATTTCTTTTTAAATTGGTCCTGGATTGCTTACATTCGCTGTAAATATGCTCATAATCATAATTAATAATAAATCACTATTAAATAACATTCAAATAAATTCGAGATATATTTAAACAATTTGCATGTATTTAGGCTCAAGAAGACGCAGAAGTTTTAAGGTCACTAGTAGTACCCCTAGAGGAAGAAATAAAAGCGTTAAAAATGAAATTACGATCCACCGATGAAGAATTGCAATCATATCGAAATCAAAGTCAGGTAATTGATACTTATAATTTTCATCATAATTGTTATAATTTAACACTTTTCAATGTAGGCACCAAGCACTTCAGATTTTGGACAAATCCAAGCTATGTCATTCGATAAAAAAAGATCCCCTAGTCCCCATGCTTCCACAGAATTAACAACTAATGATGAAATTATAGATGCCGTGAACAAATCAACCTCAATGGAACATTTTCAGTGTGATATGTGTCAAAATTATGAACTTAAATTAGTACAATCCCAAAAAATATTTAATGAGCAAAAAGATAAATTAGAAAAACTGCAAAAATCATTAACAGATTCAAATGAAGAACTAAGCAAAGAAGCAACACTACGACGTGATTTAGAAAATCAATGGCAAGAGAAACGTGAAGCTCACAAGGAAGAAGTTCAATTTTTAACGGAACAAGTTAAGAAAGCTGAAAAGGAACTAATTAATTTACAGCAACAATTTTTAGACACCAAAGAAGAAATTAATCGTCAATTAATTAGATTAACTGATGATAGGGATCGAATTAATAAACATTTAGAAACATTACAGAGTGATAATGATTTCTTATCTGGGAAATATCTTGCTACTTCAGAAGAATTAGAAAATCAATATATAAATTTACCAAACAATGTTGAAGAATTGCAAGAATTATTGCTTAAGCAACAAAATGATCTTATTCAAGCTAGAGTAGGATGTGAATCGGAAAAACGAAAATGTGTTTGTTATGTTGATGAGATACAATTGTTAAAGAATCAGCTGCAAGATATCGTTACTGAAAGGCGAGCCTTTGAGAGGAAAATTCAGTCTCGAACAAAATCTCTAGAGTAAGTATTTTTAATTTTTAATATGAAAATCTTTCTTTTCTGATCTAAAGTCTTCTTAATTAAGACAAACTGGTGACGACAGTAGTTGTGTTTCGTCTTTATTGAAGCTTATATGTATGTTGACTAACGCTTCCTAACCCTACAACTGGACACTTTATATGGCCAAGATTATCCTGTTGAATTTATTTATATAATTATTATTATCTTTTTGAATCGACTAAAGAAGTTATTATTTGTGCAGAGTGATCCAAAAGTCACGTCGTTAATAACTATCTTGTTTTATTTTTAAATTTTTAATTGTATTAAGCGGATTACATATAGAATTTGAATTTAGTGAAATGTATGAAAACTATGTTGCAAATTACGTCACATTTTCTGATTCGTGAAGTGTTTTTAATGTCGGCTTTTTTCATTTTCGGTTCCAATACCTTATTTTCAGCGCGAATGCTGATATTAAAATGTTAAAAAGTTTAAATCTTCGTTTTCGATCATTTCTTCTGTAATAGTTACTAATCATTATATTCCAAAAATAAAGTCTGTGCACCCTCTAATCTATATTTAAGATAATAGTATTCGGCGCTACTTTTATGCATTCGATAAAGTAAGTCACGCCCTTGTCAGACCTTGGTTTTATAAGCGTGAGCTTACTTACTTTAACGGCTTTACAGCCACGATCCGGTCCTGGCCTCTCGCAACTGTTCTCTCCACCGGTCCCTAAGCTCTGGGCGTTCTAGCCTACACCATTCTTTCAGGCAAGGCTCGGTCTCCCCGCGGTCGCAGCCCATAGATATTACGGCAGCTAACTTTCCGAGCAAGTTCGTCTTCGTTCATAGGAGCCTACCGGAATTGTCCTCCATCATATAAGGGGCCAACAATTCTCCGAACGCGGCTTAGCGGTTAAAGTACTTTGTTCTAAGCACCCAAGTCTCAGATGCATATATAAGTAACGGTAAGACCATCGTCTTACACAGCAGCAGTTTGCATGAGGTCGGAGCGGCAGTTTGTAGCCGCACTCGTGAAAAACTTTTGCGTAAAAAGAGGCGGTAAACTAGGAGTGGTTTTAGATCCATCCAGTGATATTTAGGTACCGGATCAAATCTCCTATTTAGAGTTTCGAAACATCCCAAAAATCATTAAGGAAGTGGTTCCCAACTACACGATGTCTAATATTGGCCAGAGCCGGGCATTCGCAGGGAAAATGTTCGGTTGTTGCCTGTTCCTCCCCGCAGTTACGGCGGTTTGTGTCATACGAAATTCTCGATCTACATAGCTGCATGATGCCCAATTGGCCAGTGTCCTGTTATTATCGACACGATTCTGGCGGCATCCTTGCGGGTCATCACCAAGAGGTCTCGCGATGTCTGTTTGTTTTCCTAGCCTTGGCACATGATGATAAGCTCAGGAGCCAGCTACTGAGAGAAAGTATATGGAGATGTCTCTCGTTAGTACGTACAGAGGCTTCTTTCTGTACATTCTCCACCGGTGTGCCTTCGAGAGATGCCGCCAGTGGGGTCAATTCACCTGCCCTCTCGTTGCCTTCGATGTTCCTGTGACCCGGTATACACTGGAACGTGACCCTGTACCTCCCGACCAGGGAAAAAGGTCCTTCTGGCATTATATCGACCAGCTTAGAAGTTTTATAGGCCGAGGCTAATGCCGAGGCTGCTTTGCTATCTGAAAGCAGAAAGACCCTGACTTGCGTCCTTGGGTATGACTGCATTGCTAGGCAGGCATGAAAATTTGCCAGAAGTTCTGCCTGGAAAACGCTGGCGAGGTTAGGCAGGCTGTAGCTACAGTAGGTAGGGTGTGGAAGCGCAAAGTCACAACGTCGCCCGCATGCTATTTTGTTCAAAATACCATTTGTTGTGACTATGGTCTATTGAACAAAATAGCATGCGGCCGACGACAAAGTCAAAGTCAATCATGGAAACATCTTTTTAAACATTTTTCTCTTATATAGTACTTCTATAATAATTAACAATATGAATATGATTACTTGTAGAGATCGTTTAAAGGATGTTTTAACTAAAGAACAAAATTATGAAAATATGAAAGAAAAGTTTGATCGTAAGGAATCCGAAATGAATAAACAAATAGCAGAACTTCGTGTTCAATTAATAGGACTTCAAAATGCAAATGTGAGCTTATTATATATAACACATATACGCCGGAATCTTTGTTAAACATATATTTTTAAATAATTAATTTTAATTATTTTTTAAGGAAAAACTCGATAAAGCTAACACCGATCTTAAATCAAAAATGAAAATTCTTCAGGATGATTTGGCTACTAGTGAACATGTACAAAAAGATTTCGTTAAACTATCACAGTCTCTACAAGTATAATTGAAACTAATTTAGCTAGTTTTCTGTCTTTATAATTTGAATATATATTTTTTTATTACATTCATTTTATTTACAGATAGCTCTTGAAAAATTCCGACAAGCTGATACACAAGTACGTTGGCAAGATGATGAAGATGTAGATAAATGCCCAAATTGTAATATATTCTTTACTGTTACTTGTCGGAAACATCATTGCAGGCATTGTGGAGCAATTTATTGTGAGAAATGCTTAACAAAAACTGTACCATCGGGTCCCCGTAAGAAGCCAGCTAGAGTCTGTGATATGTGCCACACATTATTAACGCCTAATACGGCACCATATTTTAGTCATGAACCTCCTCAGTCTCCCACTTAAATAGAAACAATAAATATATAATAATAATAATAATATATCATTAAATTAAAAACAAAAAAAAAGAAATGCTTATAAGCTAGGAATTTCCATACCTTAAAAAACATGTAATGTTTCTTCATTTATAAGAAATCCTAATACAAATTTCTCTAAATGTTAAAAAAAATCTATTAAGACTACGAAAAACAAAGCAAAGGACAGAAATTATTCCACAGCAGGTTGTTAAATTTTTAGGCTATATAAAAAACGCTTAGGTTGTCATTATTTTTTTATAAAAAAAAACTTTATTGCTTTTTACTCCATTTTACTCTTTTCATTTTGCAACGAATTTTTGATTAGTTTTTATTCTTTTCTAATTTTTTTTTTAATTTGAAAAGCGTTGGGATTTTAAAAAGAAGAGTTAATAAATATTCGTTTGTTTAGTTGTTAAAAATGCTGTGAAAAACAAAACAAGAGAAAAAGATAAATAAAGTTTATTCTTGTCAATTTTAAGATTTTAGTTTGTGCTTCTTCAATTCGATGATTTCTAGCTTCTGCCAACAATAAGGCGTCGGACGCAAGCCTATGGATATGTAGAGACTGTTCTGCACCAAGCGATTCATGATTTAATAATGCAGGTATTGGGCTAGGAAGCAATGCAACAAGATTGGAAAAACGGCAAACGGAGAGTTGATCCAGTGGCGCCGACCGACCAATAAATTTACCACCACGGAGAATTGATACAGTGGTACCGAAAGACCGATATATTTACAAGTCACGGAGAGTTGATCCAGTGGCGTCGATCGACCATTCACTTTACAACCACGGAGAGTTGATCCAGTGGTACCTAACGACCGATACACCAAAAAGCCACGGAGAGTTGATCCAGTGGCGCCGATCGACCAATAAATTTACAAGCCACGGAGAGTTTATCCAGTGGCGCCGACCGACTAATAAATTTACAAGCCACGGAGAGTTGATCCAGTGGCGCCGACCGACCAATAAATTTACCACCACGGAGAGTTGATCCAGTGGTACCGAAAGACCGATACATTTACAACTCACGGAGAGTTGATCCAGTGGCGCCGACCGACTAATAAATTTACAAGTCACGGAGAGTTGATCCAGTGGGCCGACCGACCATTCACTTTACAACCAAGGAGAGTTGATCCAGTGGTACCGAACGACCGATACACCAACAAGCCACGGAGAGTTGATCCAGTGGCGCCGATCGACCAATAAATTTACAAGCCACGGAGAGTATCCAGTGGCGCCGACCGACTAATAAATTTACAAGCCACGGAGAGTTGATCCAGTGGCGCCGACCGACCAATAAATTTACCACCACGGAGAGTTGATCCAGTGGTACCGAAAGACCGATACATTTACAACTCACGGAGAGTTGATCCAGTGGCGCCGACCGACTAATAAATTCACAAGTCACGGAGAGTTGATCCAGTGGGCCGACCGACCATTCACTTTACAACCAAGGAGAGTTGATCCAGTGGTACCGAACGACCGATACACCAACAAGCCACGGAGAGTTGATCCAGTGGCGGCGATAAACTGACAAGACTCGGAGAGTTGATCCGGGAGGACTCCGACGTAAATAGACCAAACGGGTTACCTCGGGAGCGTTGATCCTCTCTTTCCTTCTTCTCGATAGTTGTGTAATATAGAACTCCTAGAAATAAAAAAACATAAACGTAACAGGAGGTTTTTATTTGAACCTTGGGCATCTCAGAGCTGACCCGCCACTCCCGACGTTACAAATTGATCGAGATATACTACTTCAAAAAATGCAACTATATGGTGTTCAAAATGAGGAAATGAAATGGTTCAAATCGTATTTGACAATGAGACCAACAGACAAAAATAAACCGTTTTATGTCTAGCCCCCATAAAGTAGAAATGGGAGTGCCTCAAGGATCTATCCTAGGAGCACTGTTATTTATCGTGTATATAAAAGATTTGCCAGAGGTGGTGACGAGATGTAAACTAGCAATGTATGCAGATGACACTTTAATTTACGCTCAAGGAATTGACTATGAGGAGTGCAATCATAAGTTGGTAAACGATATCAAAAACATAACCAACTGGTTAAAAATGAATAGATTAAAACTAAACTTATGGGAATAAATATGGAGACGTACAGAGGTAGAAATAAACGGTACAAAAAATAGAAAATGTTAAAAATATTAAATACTTAGGAGTAATAATTGACTCCGATTTAAAATTCGATCAACATAATGACTATATTTGTAAAAAATTGGCAAAAAGATAGGGTTTTTAAAAGAATCTCAAATAAAATGGATACATTGACGGCAAGTAACCTGAATAGGCTTCAAAAACTGCAAAACAAGGCAGTGCGAAGTATCTTGAGATGCAATAGGTTTACACCAGTCAGGGTCATGTTTAATACCTTTAACATTCCTCTCGCAGCATTTTTCTAGGAGTTGTTTTAGTGTGAAGAGTTGGTCGGTGGTTGACCTTCCTCTCCGGAAGCCGGCTTGGTATTCGCCAAGTAAACTTTCTGAGATAGGTTCCAGCTTACTTGTTATGGAGGTTGTGAATATTTTATATCATATAGAAAGTAATGAAACCCCCTATAGTTCTCACAGCGTATTTTATCCCCTTCCCCTTTCTTATGGATGGGGCAAATTATGGCTTCCTTCCAGTCGTTCGGTAAGTATTCCTCCATCCATATTTCGGCGATCAGTTCATGTAATTTTTCTACTACCACTATGCTTCCCTTTTTAACGAGTTCAGCGGCTATTCCATCGATTCCCGGGGCTTTGTTGTTCGTCAAGCTTTTTATTATGTCTTCTATTTCTTCAAGCGTCGGGGGTTCCATGTTAATACCATCATCTGGTATATCCGCGCGTTTGTTGGTATATGTGGGGTCGGTATTACTATTGAGGAGCCGTTCAAAATATTCTTTCCATATTGCTTGGATTACAGCGGGATCTACTATAATGCCGCCATTATTATCTTTGTATAGGGTTGTCCGTGGTTTGAAGTCACTACTTATTGTTTTGACTTCGCGGTAGGCCTACCTGATGTTATTGTTCTCGAAGTTGTTATGAATTTCTTGAATTTGCCTGTTAGATATCTCTTTTTTCTTTCTTCTGCATACTTTATCTGCGATACGTCTTTTTATTCTGTATGCTTCTAGTTTCGCTTTTGTTGGTCTCGATAGGTATTCTGGCGTCTCTGCCCCCTGGTAAGTCCTTTAATCGCTGCCGTTTAGGCAGCACACCACACTACAAGGTGCTCCTTCCATCTCGCTGGTGACCAACCACCATGAATAACTTATAATAGAAAAAATCAAATTAACATTTATACTCATCAAATTTATTTATAGAGTCAAAGCATAATAATCACAAAATAGTATCTTAAAGTAATGGCACTGACGTGTCTTGTTCTTCTATTCTAATTAAAACTATTCTATTGCGACACAATTTCTCTTTCAAGTTGAAATTCATATTCATCAAATTGTAGCTGTTTCGTCGTAATTGCCAAAATACCATCAACCATCAGCTGGGTAATATCCAATGAATCTTCCTGGCATAGTTCTGGAGCCAGCTTAAAAGGGACATCTTCCAAATAATTAACAGGCAGTGAGTTGACTCTTACTGGTGCACCACGTATTGGCGGATATCCAGGCAGTTCAGGCATTGGTGGATACATTACAGCTGATGATGGTTGTTGTGAATTAGGCACTGGCGATGGTTGATTGCGACGCTCAATAAATATAAAATCATTTCCTTCCGGATGCGATTCGGGACCAGGGATTGCTTCTTCTGGTGGGGGTGTATCGGGACTGTTTTTCTTTTTAACAAAGAATGAAAACATTATTTTACTGTAAAGGAATGTGTTAGATTTGTTTTATTAATGTTTATTTATTATAAACTTTATTATTTTATCCGTTGCTAATTACACCACACAAAACACGATTTATCTTAATTGGAACTGTCAAAAATGACAAATTCCTTTAGTCATATTTTTTGGGGTGAGTTTTTATTTCTTGATGTAAAACCATAGAAATATAAACTAAACACGGAATGGCTGTAAGCCAGATTAAGCGTACCACAATTCCTTATGTGTTTGAGTTCACTCGGTAGTAGTGGTCAGGCAGTGCAGGCCAAAATATGCAGAAATAATACTCAAGAAGCTACCCTTGACAGTTCAGCAATTTGTGTCCCACTTGTGCACACGATTGCTGTCTCTTTAAACAAGCTACCTTTAATGTGGTCGCTCACGTACAGGGTTTTTACACTACACAGCCGTTCCATGTTAGTTTATATTTCTATGTGTAAAACAGTGGTGGTCTAAATGTTGGGACATGCAAAATAAAATATAGTAAAATTAATAGTAAAATTAGTATATTATACTCAAGTACTTTTTCCAAAATGTTTATAAGTATTTACAAGCTATCTATATTTAAGAAAAGAAAAATCTTGATTACATTTAGAATTTGTTAATATTCTATAAAGTTAATAATATATAAATGTAAGTTGCGTTGTTGAAAACTTCAGATTACATTTAACGAAATACTTTATTAATTTTCTTTTTGTGAAAACAAAACAAAGTGGTTAAAAAACATAAACTCAAACACAAAAAATGTTTATTCTTTAAAAAGCATCAACACAAGTTAGAAATTTCCAAAATAAAAAGATTAATGTGACATTTAACATATCCACACAACAGATGCAGTTTTTTGGTTTTGAGATTCCTGTGTTTTTGTCAAAAGTCGCGAGAGTGTGGTTAGTTTGCTCCAAGTATTTTTCACGTTAAATTTCGTAGAAAATTCGAATATTAATGAAGAAAACAATTGAAAAATCACAATAATATCAATTAGAATACTTAACAATTATTTGTTTAGTGATAAATTATCGAATTGACAAAATGTTGACAAGAAAAACAAGAACTCATCAAAAAATCCCATGAAAAGTTGCGCTAGAGAAAAGTGGTGGAGTGGTTGCACAGTGGCTGTTCGGTTCTATCGCTTTTTTGTGTACTTTTATATTGAGTGTGTTAGTGAATACTTGTTTTAAAAAAAAACATTTAATTGTAAATTTATTTAAATATTGTTTACTGCAAGATTATTTAAACAGAAATTAGTGAACTTAATGTGTGATAAAGGAGAAAATTTGAAATTAGAATTTACATTAAGAAAGGCATAATAACAATATTTCTTGTTGAAAGTGTATTTCCAATACGAATTCAGTGTGTAGCCAGTGTTGCCAGTGACGTTGAATATATAGATAGAAAAAAAAGAAATATATCAACAGTGTATTCATATGTGCACACATGTTGAACTCGCCTGCGTGTATTTGACAGGCAAGTCATCAAGCACTGTTCTAATAATAAACAACAAAATTTCAACAAGGTTGGTCTTTTGCAATTCTTTTCTTTTATTTTCATTTATTCTTGTTCCTTTCTTAACTTTTCCGCTCAATTTCTTTTCGTGTCTTTCAATTGATTTACAACCGTCACAAAATGTGATTCAGTTGCATTAAGAAAAACCACTTTAATCCTATTTATTTCATATAATGAGATCACGTCTAAAGTCATATGTAGTTATAGTTTTCAATATTCTTTTATTTACAAGAACTTCACTATTATTCTTTGTTAAAATATATGTAATATAAATCATAATTCTTCCGGCTTAATTCCTCCAGCACTGTGTAAATGGACTCTGGCCAGTCAGTTTTTTTGTTCTTCGCAATATTTTTAGTTTTCTTTCAAGAAAATTTGCATTCCGTCAGACTTGCACAATTTTAATCTATGAATTGTTTCTGTGCAATGAACTTATTATATTCATACTAAGCAAGCTTATGACTCAGCTTGTGCAGAGGAATTGAAATGATGGCGCAAAAAAAACTAGTGGGAGGAGGAATTTACGCTAATTTTCGGTCCATTTCATGTGCACTTTGACTTTATAATTATTTTTCCCGCCATCCAGATTGTATTGATTGCGCCGGAGGAAATGTAATGTGGTTCACGTACGTTTGTAGATTTTACATGGTTTTATTCTTTCAAGAGAGGATTTACGGCTCTGATTCCGAAAGTGTGGTATATCTGAAATGTCAAATATAATTGGGCTGGAGTATAGCTTTTCTGGAACTTGTAAATTAAGGGATTACGACATCATTGGTCACATGCGGGGCTATTGATTTGTTTGCATCGTTTTTGGAAAGTCAGAAGAGAAGTTATTAGTACGCGAAACTCTGGAATAAGCTCGGCTTTTCAAAGGCCAGTCCTTTAGCAAAATGTAAGATAAAATTGGATTATATCGTGAGACATTAGTATGTTACCTTCGCTCTTTTTCCTTTTCAAAGAATACCTTTTAGTGACTCAGAACATGATTTCACATGAATATATCAAAACACCTTACTTTATGGCTAATGGGAATGTATTTTGAAATAGTCACAATACTCCCTCTTAAAGCCCGGGTCACACCGCACGCGGCGCGGTGCGGCGATTTTTGTATGAAAAATAATTTTAACGCGGTGCGATTAATATTATTTTTCATACAAAAATCGCCGCACCGCGCCGGACCTCGTTCGGTGTGACCCGGGCTTAAGTGTCAGCGATATCGAGGAGGAATATGGTGGTTGTGGCTTCCAATTCGCATAGCTGGTTATTCTTTTACTGAATATCTTTTCTTTTAGCAGCATCAGGAGGTAGTTCCCAGTTGTTCTATTTAATAATGAATAATCGCTTTCAAACGATCTGTAGTTTAAGTGTTTCATTTTCGTTTGATGAAGCTATTTGCTGTCCATCGAGTTGCCACTGTAATGTGCACTAATCCTTGCTAGCTTGGTAAGTCCTTATGAGTGAAGGCCTTATTGTTTTTGTTTATATGGAAGGCTAGAGCTCAGAGAAAGCCCTTTGTACTGTCGACAATCTATTTTTTTCGTATAAAGTGCAATGTCGAACAGCAAGCTTTAGTCGATAGATAGTGAAGGGAAAGAGAGAAGTGAAGGAAGGAACTGCCACAACCACCTACTCCCAACTATTTCTATCGCGACTCTGGCATCGGGGCAACGAGAAACAACTCGCTGGAGTGTTATGCCTCCTGAAACGGGTTGATCCCCATCAACCAACCGATAACAAGCGCTTGGTGGAGCGCGGCAAAGCTAGCGGAAGGCTATGACAGGAGAAATGAGGAATGTAAAGAGGGAAGAAGAAATAAGGTGGAAAAGGCGAAGGACCGTGATGCTGCCGGGATTCGAACCCGGGACCTCTGGGATGGTAGCCAGGCACCTTACTCCCTAGAATACCGAGGCCCTTGTGTCCTTGTGCTTTTTTAGCTGCTTTCAAATAACGCATGACATCTTGAAGCTCCTGGAAAAACTCAATATATAAAAAAGTAACTTTGCCGGTTCTAACAAATGCTAGAACAATGTAGACATTAAGGGGAGGTTCTCCTGCTCAGGCCATGAAAATGGGTGATTTTCAGAAATTCTTTCTGATACATAGAAATAAAATATCAAAATGCGATTTTTTGCAAAATGTTTGTTTGATATAAAACTATTAAAATCAATTTTTAAAAAAAAAAAAACAAAAACAAAATGGCGGCTTCCTTCAAGCTTCAGTATATCCTTGCGCGCCGCGCACAAATAAGTTTGAGACATCCTAGAGGCTCGTAATCTCATCGGATACCAAAATCGTGCAAGTACCAGTTAGTTCAATGTATTTAGGGTACCTTGACCCTTATTCAAGAAAATATGTAGCTACAAATTGAAATGGTACAACTGCGAAATTTGAAGCTTCATTTTCGCTTGTTTTTTTTACTTTGACCGGCTTGAAAAATTATGTATTATTAACCGTTTTTAATAATCAAGGGTAAAGGTACCACAAATATGGTGTACTAAAAGTCCTAAATATTTTAAGCCGATCCGATAAGCGGTTTTCGAGACATCGTGTCTCAAACATTTGAAAAAGTAGTTTCGAGAAAAACGCGTTTAAAGTTTGGAGACGAGTAATTTTTACGTGGACTATACATATAGTGCACGCTTGCCTTCAATGAGCTGTAACTTTGTTAAAAATTGAGTAACTTCAGAATCGCTCTGGGGACGTATTCTAGACATGCTAAGGATGTGAAAAATGTAAACAAAAAAAATTCGATTTTTTTGATCCTGAACAGGAGAACCTCCCCTTAACAACAAAATAGAAAACAAGCTCTTTTAAAGTTTCCAAGAAAAATTCTACTGACAATTATACTATAGAGAATAGATAAAACGATATAACCGTGAACTGTGTCAGTTATATCAGGTATCCGCAAGCGCAAGTTCTAGGTTGAATTAAGATTGGATCTTTGAAAAGGCCGTTTACTTAATAAGAACAGAAAAAACTTATCTAGACTAGCACACCAAACTATACACCAAAATACAAGAAAAACGAGGAGTAGTTCGTCTAAAATTACGATTGCTGATTGGTGTTGAGCAAATTGGCCATGTAGTACGGGTAGCCCTAGAAAGGCATCCTGCTGGATTAACCAGTTAATAATAGAGTAATTAAGTTCCTCTTAGGTGTGTCACGGACGGTACACCTTATTGTTCACGTGGTAGTCTGTTACTGCCGACGTCACAACCTTTGTGGGCTGATTAGCGGGATTCACTTGTTTCAGGAGGCATAGCACCCCGTCGAGGCTATCGCCCGCTAACCCCGACTTTTGCCTCTCTTGCTGGTTACAAAAATGAACTCATACAACGTCCAAGTTGGAATCGCATATCCAGAAGTGGTTGAAAAAAAATCTGACTCAAATTTCGGCGCACACTTCGACAAAAACAAGAGACCAGATCACCTCCAGAAGATACCAACGAAGACATTAATGCTTCTGCAGATTTAGCTTTTATCAATTGGATGGAAAACAAGAAAAAAAGGAAGATTAAGATGCCAATCACTTATTTTTAAAAAGTTTGTTACCAGATATAAGAAATGTTCGATATAGAAAATTTCGTCAACAAGCTATTGCACTGATAGACGACATCCTCAACAACTCAAACACAGTACCTAATCAGCTCCCGCAATTTAGAGATTTAATGCCATGCTCGACTCCAGCAGCTTCTTGGAGCTCTCTTTTTGACTCCATATCCTTGAACTCATCACAACCATCTCCTACACCAATGCATGGTAACTTCGAAAATTAACAGAAATCTTTTATTAAGACTAGATTTAAGACCGCTTCATGCAATCGGCCCTATATGTACATTTTATACTATGAACAATAGTGTGAATTGAATACTTTATACTATGATTGGTTCGATTAATAAAATATTACTTCCTTAAGTGATTACCTTATTGTAATTAAAAGCCGTTCACTAGGTTCAATGACACGTCGGAAATTTGTATCCGTTTTTTCAATAGAAGAATGAACTAATTCCAGCAAAACATGAAAACTGGGGTGGCAGCACAGAAGTCGTTTCAAGTCATCTGTTTCGAGTTTTCCAATAAATTTTTCCATTTAAAAGTCGTAACAAATGAGTGGAAACGACTTCTGTGATGCCACCCCTGTTTTTGTTCATTCTGTAGCAACCCATGAATTTTTTATCATCCATAGATAACTCGTTAGCGACAATTGCTGAACTATGGTGCAAATTTTTTCTCTATAAAATGGCAAAATCCAACACCTCCTTTTGGACAAATGCTTACGGCGCACATTGGTTCAGAACCCCGAAAACCTGGTCAAAAGTTTTTTTTTAGCATCTATACTATAAAAGTATTTTTTTTTATATGAAATTTCGTACTTGGGGGGGACTGATTAAGGATCCGCTAACAATTTTCCAAAAAACAAAATGGCGGACGCTTTTGCTTACTAATCAGCCAAATTTCATGAAACTCATTATATGGGGGTTTTCGAGGGCGCTGATCCTCAATAATACTAAATTATATTTTAAATTGTTCTTTTATGAGAAATAAAATATCTTTTTTTTGTAAAAAGATGTTTGGTTTCAGAGTTCCTGAAAAATGAATATGAAGAAAAATTGTATTGTAAATTTTTCAGGTAGGTGCAGCTACCTCCTTTTTTATTTTAAGCAGAAATGTATACTGGATAATATGAGACCAGTTTCAAGGCGGTACCTTGCGGTACTTTCGACTCATCACCGATTTTATCAGAGTTATCTGATGCGCGCCCACATAAATTTATTGCAACTTACCTTGTTAACAGCTAACGTAATTTGCAATAAAGGTTTCCTTTAGTGACCTTATAAAATTATACTCACTTTCAGGAGAGCAATCCATGTCTCACTGTTACAATGTACTAAAAAACCAAAACTCTACAGCGCTTTGAATGCGAAGTACTTTTTCTTACTTAGCGGAGACGAAATTTCGGTCGCGAGACGCCCACTTTCAGAATGAAATATAACGGATTCCTGGAAAATCTACTTACTTTTAATAGTTCCAAATGATGCTAAGGGCTTCACTACAAATATTTGGCGGGTCAAAAGTCCCTAAAAAAATACTTCATTTTGGGGACTTTTTATTAGGTTTTTGGGATTCTGAACCACTGTGCGCCACCTTAAGCCCGGGACACACATATCCGCCCGTGCCCGCATCGCATGACGGCCGAGTGTTGGACGACACACGGAGAGAAAGTAACAAGTAAAATCTTACCACTTTTCCGCGCCTCCGTGTCCGCACCGCGTCAAATTTTACTTGTTTATTTTCTCTCCGGGTGTCACCCAACAGTCGGCCGTCATGCGGTTGTCAAACACACGGCCGTCATGCGGTGCGGACGCGGTGCGGATATGTGTGTCCCGGGCTTTAGGCTGGTCTCACATTGCAGCAGATTTTTTACGGCCGTATTTGTCCGCATTTTTTACGGCCGTATTCAACCGAATTTAAACTTTAAATTCGGCCGAACTTTCAGGGTTAGTTTTCATCTTAAACGTTAGTTGTTTCATCTGAAATGGTCACACATATAAATATATCCTAAATAAAATAAAAGAAAGATTAATAAAAAATTTTATGGGAGTGCACTTCCATTATCAACTTTTCGACATCCATTACGGCCGAATAATCAAACAAATCTGATCGGATGAAACCTACGGACGTCAACGGTTGTAATGTGCGAATGAGAATAGCAAAATAATTGTTTGAAAAATTCGGCCGAATCGGCTGCAGTGTGAGACCAGCCTTATGCCTAAAAGTGTCGCTGCTAAAAGCATATAAAAGCATGTAGTAGAGGGAAATTAAACAAAAAAAACGAAGTTATGATGTAGTTGGGAAGTTGGATTTTTTTGTTTTTTTTCTTTACATATGTTAAGATAAAGCGAAAAAAAAATTTCTGCAAAATCGGTCCTGTGATGTACGAGAAAATTGCATAAATGTCAATTTTTGATGCATTTTGAGTGCATTGCTGCACTATTTTTTTTAATTTCTCCAGTTCTGTTGGTCGTAGAAAAATAAAAAAAATTGGAAAATACTCGTGAATGAATAGACGATCGAACTGATTCGGTATAAATACTTCAAAAATGAATCCTAACCTCAAAAAACCAAAATGTATGAAATTTTGTTTTATTTTACTAAAAATGCAATAAATAACGGGAAAATAGTCGGATTTTGATAAAAATTGGAGAAAAGATGTATTTTGATGCTATAAATACGTGGTTGAAATTTCAAAAAAAAACTTTCGATTTTTACGGCAACACGGAGTTTTCGAAATTTTATAAAATTGCCGCCATTTTATGCCAAATCATCGTACGGTAAAATATTTTTTTTAAATTGTAGGTTTTTTTATGTACTTTCTTGTGGGCATACGCAATACTTAGTTACTTTATTTAAAATGTCTATTTTAGGACTTTGAAAAAATTAAAAAATTTCAATTTTAGATTTTTTGCCTTCCCAACTACATCACTATCATATGACAATTTCCCTCTACTAATAGAAAAAAGCACATTATCATTATATGTATGCCTAATACGTTTGCTCAAATTTATAGATTCATATAATAATAGAATTGAAAAAAGTAAGATAAGAATATGACTGCCCGAAAATCATTTCAAACAATATTAATATATTGGGGTGGCAGACCTGTATCAAAGGACTAAAGAGAATTTATGACTGCTTATCTAGTGATTAGAAAATTCAGAAGTAATTTAATTACAAATTCATATTAACAAAAGTAATTTCTGCCACTAATTAATTCTTTAAAGGATAACATATATTTTCCCTCCTAATTGATCCCTTGTCGCCATTGAGAAGAGCATAAAACAGTATTAAAATATTAATTATCTAAAGATTTCCACATCATATAATATGTGACATTCCTGCGTATGTATGTATATCTTTTATATAAACGAAAGATATCCTTTTAAATTCACTTATAAATTACATAAAAGCTTTCTCAAACATTTTAAGTCCTTTTGTTCTATAGATATAAATATTCATTATTGAATGTCTAGCGAAATCTTGTGTTTCATGTTAAATATTCCTTAGTGTAGTATCCTCTTCTCTGAGGCCTGCCTCTTCGGTGTTTTCTACTTTATATTTATAAATATACACACATAAAAGTTTTAATCAAAGTTTTGAAAATTTCGTTTACATATTTACACTTAATCATTTTAACACGTACGTTATTTCTAGATTGTATTACAGATAACCTTACCGTTGGCATTTTACATATTTTTATTTAGAAATCGTAATATTAACAAACAACAGAGATCTAAATGTTAAAATTCTAAGTAAAAGCAAAGAGAAGACAGCTGGAGGGTTTATAAGGGGGAAAATTATTAATGATTAATTTGGGAAAATGTACCAAAGATATTTTTGCGTTTTTATGAAAAACAACATCTAATAAATTGCTTTTTTTAGATTTCTTATTTAAACAGAGTTTTTTTTCTATTTATATTCATTTTCTTAGAACAGAATAAAAAATGATATCAGCACTCTCCACTCACTCTTTTGGTTTCACATTTAAATATATCGCCCATAATTTTGTTAAAATTGAAAATTTTCAGACAAACTTCGTGAACATTTATCACTTTAAAAAAAATAAAATAAAATGCAAAAAAAATATAAATTTTGATCTCCTGCCGGTGATTCGTGCGATATATAAAATTATCATTTTCATTTATATTTATTTAAATTCGCATAAATCATGCGACAGAAAAAAAACCATAATTGTTTCATCTAGACTAGACATAGACTATAGATAGAACATAAAATGTTTCTTTTTCTTGTGGTTTATCTTTTTCAACGGATCTCAACTTCAATTTTTCGAGAAAATTCTCAATGGGTGAGGAAAAACTCCCTGCTGCAGCAGCAGAGTCAGTGGTGCCTTTAGTTTAGAAAGATGCTAATGAATCCGTCGACCGAGACACAATCTGTATTTCCCCATGACAAATCAATCGGAGGATATTTCTGGGAACATGACTTGTACCTACCGAAGATAATTATGTATTATTGTAGAGACGTTGCAGAAAATAAATATACGTCATTCCGTTTTTATCATTTTGTATTTTTATAAAAATATATTTTATTGAAAATTCGTGATAATTTTTTTTTGCAATAAATTTGATTAATTTCTGTTTTTTTGTTTTGTTTTGCAGATAAATTCATGTGAACGTTCATCATGACTAGTCCTGAAGGAAGGATTGTTAATCATGGTAAGATAATGTTTTGTTAGTGAAATGTTATTTCGATGACATTATATTCGTTTAAACTACCATTTACAAAGGTGGTTCATCTTCATAGATTTAGTATATTTCAACAATTTTAATAATAATAAAAATGGAATTTCGTCAAAATTCAAGGAAATTCCTGGACTTTTTTATATTACAATTTTTTCCATAATTAATATTGTTTGTTCACAAACAATAGAATTGTTTTTGAATGAATAGCAAAATGAAATATAGAAAGGAAATAGACAAGATAGAAATAAATTTAGAGTGGTTCCTAAATAAATTTTAAACATTTATCTAAATTTGTAATAGTTAGATGGTCTTAAAAACTGGGTTCATCACTCAATGATATCGTATTCTCGAGTACATTTTTCATAGATTGGTTGAGCTTCAGCCTTCAGTTCCTTCAGCGAGCTTTCTTTTATGGCGTTAACTGGTTGGTATGTAGGTGAAGGGCTGTCTCCAGTGCGACTGGAGGCCCAATTAGCGCTTAGGGCGCCGTTTTGCTGCCACAACTCGTGTACCTTATGTTGAGTGGTTGTTTGGTCGGGTGTGACGGATGCCTAAAGCCATCCTGTGGAATTTAGGAAGCTTAACAGTGATCTGATCTCCAGTCTCTTTTAAGTCTTCCAAAACGTAACTGCCTAGTGTGCGCTGCCTGGCTTTAGCTAAAGCCGGGCACTTAGACAGGAAGTGAACAATTGTTCCTCTCTCGTTCGTCTCCCCGCAGCTACGACAACAGACGTTGCACGGGATGCCCAACTAGGCAGCTTGGTCTCCTATGGGCCAATGCCCCGTGATGATTGCCGTGATTCTGGCAATATCTCGTCGGGGTCTGTTTAAGGGCCCATTGTTTTTTCTTTGTTATAAGTCGGCCAAGTCGCCCTAGAGATAGTGCAGGTCTCCAGTGCTCGCCACTTTTGGCTGGCTAGCAGCAGGTGGTAGTGAAAAATAGCGTTTTTGACTCCACCTATTGGGCTGCCGACCATCTCGGTCTCCGAGTCCCGGAGAGAGACTCCCTGCTTGGCTAGGTAGTCGGCTTTCTCGTTCCCTCTATGTTCCTATGACCGGGAACCCAGATGAGAGTCCCGTTGTGCTTTCTAGCTTTCTCTCCACTAGCTTGGAGCGCATTCTCACTGAATCCAAAGCTTTTATAAAGGCTTGGCTGCCTATGAAAATTCCAATACTGCATCCTTGTGTAGGTTCTGAGTTCATTGTCTGGCAGGCCTTCAGGTTCGCCAGCACTTCAGCTTGAAAGACACTAGCGTACACCGGAAGGTCCCAGGACAGTGAACTGTTAGTGGTCTTTAGATAAACCCCCGCTCCGACGCCCTGTGACGTCTTGGAGCCGTCGGTGAATATTCGTACATCGAACTTTCTCAGGACGTCTCCGTTTCTCCAATCTCTTCTTGAGGGTAGTTCGACGGAGAAATCCTTCCTAAAGGTCAATCTATGGGGTTGTAGCGACCATACCCTCGGGTAGCAGATTCAAAATATTACTATGTCCGTAGGGTTTTGAGGTCCAGGCCCTGGATTCCCTAAGGCTAGAGACATACGATTAGGTTTTTCCCGGACCGGGTTTTTCGTGTCAAAACGGAACTCAAGCAATTAGGTTAGCTGCGACATACGTTAAGGTTAAAACCGAAGCGGTTTCAGAACAAACCGGAGACGGTTAGCCGTACCGGAGAAACCTAATCGTATGTCCCTAGCCTAAGTCTGAGGGCACTGCAAGAGGCTAGATGTTTGATATGAAAGTCGGTGCAGGTGCAAGAGAACCCCAAGAGCTTTCGTGGGGCACGTCCTCATGGCTCCTACTGTTGCCGTTCTCTGAACCCTTCCCAACCTTATGACGTTATAGGTCCTGCTCAGCGCTGCCCACCATACTAGCGACCCATACGTGAGAATTGGGCGTACCACAGCTGTTTACATCCACAGCACCACCTTTGCCCTAAGACTCCATCTTTTGCCAAAAGTCTTTTTATAGGCGTAGAAAGCTATACAGGCTTTCTTTACCCTTTCGTCGATGTTCGTCTTCCAGTTGAGTTTAGGATCCAGTAATAGATCAAGAAATTCTTGAACAAAGGTACAAAATCCACGAACGGTTCTTTTTAACTAACTCATTGTACTTTTATAATTATTGAGGATTTATAATGAGTGTCTAGTAGATTTTCAATCCCTTGGCCTGTGCGCAGTTCAGAAAGAGCTGAAACCGATTGTAAATGCTCGGAGGATTTTTTGCCGTGCCTATCAACAGCTTTATGGAAATCATTTAAAGGCGGAAGCACGCTATTGAAACGCGACGCGATCCGATGTGATGCGACGCGTGTTGAGTCAAATCGTACATTTTCCATATTATTTGTTGATATGCATGGTCCACGTCGGGTGTTGACACGTTGCGTTGGGTCGGGTTTAACTAATGTGTCTCCGCCTTTAAATCATTAAATCTCGAAGTCCACGAAACACTCTTTTCAGGTGAAAATAAAGTAAGAGGCCAACAGAAAAATATATTCTTATTTTGACAACCGGTCAGCCAATTCGCGGTTTCTTATAATTTAATAGAAAAATTCCTATTGCATGTTTTATTTTGAGTGAAAATATGTAATATTGGCTAACACAAATTAGATACTATGTTTTTAAAATATTGTTTCAATTCTCTTTTAAAAATTACGGTTTAAAATTTCTTGCACTATTCTTAATTCTTAAAAATGATCAATAATTTTTCTTTTGTTTTACAAACATTTTTTTTTATTTTATCATTCTTATATTAACATACTTATATCTGAATGCTTGGCATTTTTTCTAGCCAAGACTGTGACATCTGAAAAAATAAAATTTGACATTCAAAAACTGCACACTTTTCCATTTTCTTAAATATTTTTACTCTTCACTTTCAATAACCTACAAAATACGATAACTTTTTATCTTTGCAGTAAAATAAGAACGGTAAATGAAATTCTGGAATGATTTTTAGCGAAAATTAAAATAAAACCGCTACAACGGTTGCACGATATTAAAGTTGCCATACCTGATTTCATTTTTTCCTTTGAACTAATGTCAGAATATTTACAAAAATAGATGAGTATAGTGATTTTTTTATTTATGTCTCTTTCTCCCATAAGCATCGTAATCACTGACATATAGATGAAACAAGAGTAGAGAACCTCGTATGGTTTAATGAAAAAAGCATTTTAAAAGGGAAATAAATAACATCCAAATTGCATTTGTTATTTTTTTTAACAAAAAATTATTTTGTTTATATCGTTCAAAAACGATTATAAAAAATTTTAATTTACAAAAGTAACTGACGTGTTTACATGTCAGTGAAAAAAGGTTTGCCACCTATGGAACGAATTGGTGCCATGAAAATTTCCTGATGAGCAGTCCATTCCACGGTATACAGAAACAAGGTAATGTAAAAGACGAAATATCGTATCGTAAGTGCGAATATCGCAGAAAAAGGCGACGTCACCCGGCAAGGTTAATACAGAAAACAACAACAACAATTTCGATTTTGTAGGGGGAAGACTTGCCGAGTGACGTCGCACTAATACGATATTCTACGATATTCAGTCTTTTACATTACCTTGTTTTTGTATACCGTGAGTCCATTCTATATGTCAGTAGTTCCTCAGCAAAAAAGAGAGAATTTTGCTTTAATGCAAAATTGCAGTTGCTTCGCTTGACACTTTTCCCAGGAACAAATGTTCGTTGATACCACCATCTCCACTTTCCTCTTCATCCACAAGTTTGAAAGAACTGCGTTCCTACGAACAGTGTAGCGAAGCATTTCAAATTCTGTTTCTTAAAGTTTGTTGGCATGTTTCTTTGCGTATAAAGAGTAGTTTTCGTACGCGAATTTAGAGAGAAGGAGAATAGAACTTTCGTTGATAGTCATGAATATTTGCTCTCATATAATTTTTCAATTCGAGACGATGACACAGTCTGGGCCAGAAAAAATGCCAAGCAATCAGATATATGTAAAATAAAAAAAAATGTTTGTAACACAAAAAAATAATTTTGACCAATTTTAGATTTTTATTTTTTTAAGAAATTGTAAGGGAAGCCTAACTTGCTTCCAAAGACGCCACGCCATGCCACTGCTCGTTTCATTACAGAAGTCAATGATTTTGGTTAATACTTAGATGGAGGACCGCTTGGGAACACCGCGTGCCGTCGGCACCACTTTTTAGTGGGACGAAAAACGACTCGCACAATTATCTTAATTGTTATATAAAATTGCACAAATATAGAATATATTCTGCTATGAAAGAAAATTCATCATATATGATTAGACCTGCACATTGCAATCTTAGTTTGTTTACTAACAAATTCTTTTCGTTATGTCTTATATATTATGACAGTACAAAAACCCTCAGTTTGTATTCTTACATTATAAATAATCCTGTATAGTACCCAAAAAAAATTATCTCTAGTTAATATTTTACAATTGAACAAAAATTAACAGTTTTAATTCCGATTTACAACAAAACCAATACGAAAAGTCTGTCTACCGCCATGATTCTACCTCATAAATAATTAAAACAACATGAAAATAATTCATATAATCCCAACAGAAAATAAGCTTAAATAATTTTCTAATGAATTAATAATGTAGGAAAATTTCCCGGTATTAGGAATTCGTCCCTATTATTTCGAATGACTTATTGACCTTGATATTGTGCTTTTAAAAAGCACGTGCTTGCCGAAACGATGATATGCTCGTATATTATATTTGTATACATTACGTATTCCTATATTATAATTTTTGGAGCTTTTCATATCTACACAAGGTATGCCTAGTCCTTGATCATAAAGTATATATGTGCATGTAGAATCGTACACATCTACCTGATAATTGCCTTAATTTAACTTATCCATGTTTGTAATATACATCAATTCTGAAGGGATAAATGAAACTTTCACCCTCAACCAACCCGGCGCATATAGGAGGAATTTTTATGGTTGATAGAATTCCTTAAAGACATTCATCACTAAAAGCTAACCTGTTGCACATCTCTTTACGTTAATTAAAGATGAACAAACTTTCCTTAAAGGGAAGCTTTAAAGTAAAAAATTTGTTTTTTAAGGGCTGTTATAAACATAAACGACTTTTCGTCGGCGGATAGAGTGTGTTCTGTTCGCGCGGATACGGTGGTGTGAGTGCGTTTGTGCTATGGTAATTGAAGGATAGTTGTTGCTATAGAAATGTTGTAATCCTTCATAATTTGTGAAAATAATATGAAAATCGTATGCCGTATTTTGTTCGGAAAATTTCCAACCATCTTCCCCATACCGCAAATATATAGATTCCCTACAATTGCTGCCTTGGAAGCTCCCCATTCTACTGCACTACCACCAGTAAACAGGAAATTCCCGTTCATCGATTTTTGGATATTTTTAGGCACCGCGTACACATTTCATACAAAAATTTTTTTTTCTTCCCTTTTTTTTTGCAGTAGCAGCAGGGAACGGTGAAGTTTTTCTCAAGGTCTCGGGTAAGCTCCCTTCGTGCCAGCTGGGCGCTAAGGGTGGGTCTAGAGAGAGAGAGAGAGAGAGGGAGTATGCTGCTGCTACTATACACCACCATCAGACTCTGGAAGACGGGTTTTTGATGTATTCCAGGAAAGCTTTTGATGGCGCCCCCTGCTTAGCAGCTTAAAAACACCCCTCATCAGTGGAGCCCCAGAAGCGATGGCCCCCACCAACCCTTAGCACCGATGAATCACTGTGCGAGAGAAGCTTTATCTGCCTCTGACGGTCTACTACACTCAATAGGGTGTGTGATACAACACGTGTCGCTTGTTGTTGGTATTTTGTTGTTGTTAAAGGTCCTCAACATCCCCCCAAACCCCCCAAATTACATCTCATCTTTTTTGCGTTTAAGCTACGTCTTCTGAATTTCTTTTTTGTGTGTGTTGTTGTTGTTGTTGTTATTATTATTATTATTATTGTTGTTTTTAGACATTTGTACCGCATCAATGTCCTACGTAACTAAGTTCGTTCCTGGCTGAATCCTAGGAAACGTGAATCCTGGTTGGGCGTTGACATTCAGTTTTTGTGGTGTAAAATTCTCAATTTGGGAAAGTTTTTGATTGGCTTGCTTAATCGCAGCTTGTTTTTCATTATAAAGCTGTGAGATGAGTGTTTATTGTAAACATCTTAATGAACACAAATTGTTTTAGTGCTTTAAGGAAATAACATCCTTGGTAAAGCTGTAAACGATTTATTTTGAAAGCTTGGGCGTTGATTTTTGTTGTATGAGCGGGGGAGGGGTTGGGATTCTTTGGGGTAGTGGAGCTTTAATTTATGGAAATTTGTTTTAATGTCGGGGTTATTTGTTATAAAAAAAGGATTGCTACTTTCATAGTTTGTTTGTAATTGTTTCTTTTTGGGGAAAGCGGCATTGTGTTTAAATTGTGTAGGTAGCTTTTTTCATTTTATGAATTGGCTATTGTTTTAATTGTAATGGGCTCAGCATATTTTTTGTATACATATTCGCAATTTTTGTTTTTTAGTGATTGATAAAAGAATCAATTGTTCTTACTGAGCATTGCTATTCTTTTCGGAATACACCGGTAAATAAATTAGTAATTCGACATTATTTCAGACGCCATCTTTGTTTTGTTTAATGCGAAAGGCTAGAGCTCAGTGTTTAATCCCTCTGTACTATCAATGGTTGTATCAAGAGGGAATGTTGAACAGCAAGGTTTACTCGGAAAGGTTGCACAGAGAAAAATGTAGGATCTACCAACGCGGTTTTATTTCACCGGTTCTAATTGAAAACTATAGTGGCAATACTTTGACATAACCTATTAAACAGGACATGGTTTTTTCGCTTATTGCGGTTATAGGAAAGGGCAAGAGATAGGGTAGGGAATTCCTGCAAAGAGAGAAGACAAGATATAAAGAAATGTTAACTCGACAGAAGAATTGGAAAGACGAAGGCCCTTACCGCCATGTGTAATCGGACCACTGGGGTTGAAGTAAGATTCCTTAAACCTTAGGCCCTCCGCACACGAGTCGACTGATTTGCAATCCCAGTTTGCAACTGGTTTCACAATAATGATGTTCGCAACCAGTTTGCACCCAAAAAAGACCCTTGTCGACATACGAACGCAACTGATTTTTGACCAATCGGTGTTCTGCGCCCTCAAAGTTTTTAGTCACGAACATTTGGCAATATGTGCAACCACGCAACTCAAATCGCTTGCGACCGGCAAGAACAGTCGCATGCGACCAGTTGCAAACTAGATTCAAATCGGTCACGTTTCTGTCGACCCGTGTGTGGGTTCCCACTTGCGTACACAGGCAAGGTCACTAAAAAGTTGCGTACGCACCTAGGATTGGAAATCAGTCGAGTCGTTTGCGGAGGGCCTTAGGCTACTGAGGCGGCGCCATACTACACCAATCCAATCTATTACCATTGGCATTACCCAAGTGATCTTACAGTTCATCCTGCGGTTTATACTCTCTTTTATTTCAGGAACACCATTTCATATTATACGCACACTTTTAGTAGGTTAGGTTAGGTTGAAATGGCTGCTTCCACCACTAGGGAGCCCACTTAGGCACACCATTGGGCCCATTGTGATGCCATTCTAGTGTTGGACAAAATTAAGGCCATTTCAAGCCCTTTGGAGCTTTTAATAAAGCGACAGAGGTCAGGAACACCAATGTTTTGCAGCTCACTCAATTTATCAAGAAAAGGTGAGCCAAGGAAGGTCCCTCTCTTCCTCGCGAGGGCCGGGCATGTACAGAGAAGATGGGAGACAGTTTCTTCCTCATCCTCATTGCCACAACTTCTACATAAATCGTTGTGAAGAAGTCCCAATGTTTCGGGGTGCGGGCCAAATGGACAGTGACGGGTCAGCACCTTCACTACATAGCCTATCTCTTTTTTGTTCAGCTGAACAAGAGATTTTGAACGCGTTGCGCCCAACGTTGGCCATATTGTGTGAAGAGTGCGGCACACTGTTGCTGTGGTCCAAGTAGGTGTAGTGTAATCTAGGTTGTCCGCAGGAGTGGCGAACCTCCTAAGGATGGATGAGTGACCATATGAATATGGAGTCCATCCAAAAGAAACATTTGTCCTGGCGGCCGTCCAGGCTGCCATGTGCTCGGCATGTATGTCCAAAGGGATAAGATGCAATAAGAAATCCAGCGCAGCTGTTGGGTGATTCTCATTGCACTACTAATACATAGCTCAGCTGTTCTTTGGACTCTTTCCAGTATCTTACGATACGTAATCTTCTGTAATGCAGACCACCATACCGACATGCCCAAGAAGTTGGACAAAGTCCCCCAGTTCGTCCTCCGTCGTTGACGGAGAACGAACATCAGAGCGGGTCTTTTGGACCCTGGTTTAGTAGGTAAGTATCCTCAGGCATCTTAGGATCAGCTACATCCGTTCCTGTGTCACCCCCAATGCCAGCCCAATTGGGTTCAGAGACTTCCATACCCGTTTCCCGCAGTGCCCACCTTCTGCAGCCGCAGGTGGAATAGTTGAAACCACTCCACTCTGCTTGATGGGCAAATAATCTTTTTTAAAAGGCATCAGAGTTATGGAAGAGAAACTGTAACTTATGACACCACCAGATTTCACCGAAGGTCCTAGCAACTTCTTGCTAATTAGGAGTGTCACCTTTAGGATCCTCCAGTTTTGCAATCTTCCACGATGACCCCTTTAGCTCTGGGTTACTCAACCGAATAATATCCAGAATATCCCGAGGCTCGGCTGGTTCCGCTGGGATCCAGGAACGCGCTCTCGGTCGACTCGGGATCTCCTCATAACAACCTTGAGTTTGGCGCCTGGCCATGCTTCCCCAGTTCTGGATATGGCTATTTTATAGAGATCGATAGATCTCTGATCGGCACGTGCGATAAGGCCCTGATGCCATCCGCCATCGCGATAGTAAGGAGCAGTGCCAGAATGCTCCTGAAGAATTGGGAGGAAAATCGTCGCAAGCCTGACCTCAATTTTCCTCCATTTATCAGGCAGAATGGTACTATCTGGATCGCTTTCGTCGATAACGGCGATTCATGAGAAATATACAATTTAGAACTCTGTAAATCAAAATATCTCAAAAACGGTTACTTTAACAAGAAAAAGTTATAAAATATTTTTTGTAGGAAATTACCTAAGCTACAAATTTTATTCACATAATTTTTTTGTAAAAGTGAGCGTGAGAGATATTTGTGAAAATTCACTTTTGGTGACCTTTGAGCCGGCGTAAAATCGTGGCCGAGTCTCAAATCGATGGGGACTCGTGACATTTTCCTTAGAGCAATAATATCAATGTACATACCAAGATTCAGCTTTCCCGGAATTTTTCCGAAGTAAAATGTCTATTTTCTCTGGACTAAATAACGAATTTATGATCAGAACTTATAAATTCAAAATGGCCGCGCCAATATGGCTGTCGAATTTGTCAATAGTGTTCCAATTACATTGAAAATCGGGTTCTGTGGTTTTTTAAGGTTGCGAAAAACGAATTTATGATCAAGTCTTATAAATTCAAAATGGCCGCACCAATATGGCCCATGAGTTCGCCAATTGTATTCCGATTCCAATGGAAATCGGTATCTGGTTGTCTTTAAGGTAACAAATAAAGAATTTACGATCAAAACTTATAAATTGTAAGTTTCGGGGCCAAAATGGGGTCGAATTTTGACAAATAGGTGAGTGTCATTTCCCGGTCAGCTGTATGTAGATTTTCAAGAGTTGGGAAAATGAAAAATCTTTATATGCTAGCTCCAAATGGAAGAACATTGACTATAGTGTATCCTGGTAATTTCCTCTATTGTCGTTTCTTAAATTTCCCCTAACTAGTATAGAGACAGTAAAAACGGTAGTAACGGTAGAAAGAGGTTTTCAAAGTAATATGAAGAGCATCTCTATATAATTCAAAAATTCCAATTCACCGAGAAGTTTCATGTTCAGAGGCACCTACTTGAATACATATGTACATAACATTGCATTTTTTTTTTCGAAAAAACCAGTTTTTTCCCAAAAAGTGCTCCGGCGGCCATGTTTTTTTTGTGATTCCAAAATTGTTTTCTTAAAAAGTCCCAAGGAAGCTGTGGACCAATTTTCAGCCATTTTGGAATTTTGTCTCCTTAAAATGCTAATTTCCCCGGACTATGACTGTCTAATGTAACAGTTTTTTGATATAATTTTAACTTCAGGACACTTATCAACAATTTAATTGAGATTCGAATATATCTAAAAAAACAACACAAAAACCTTAATTTTCCATGTGAAAAAGAAAACAAACCACATAACCACAAAAATTGCCCGGATACAACCAATTTTTACTAAAGTTAAGCAACTTGTACAATTTCCATATATTCTATTGTAAATAAAAAAGCTGACAATTTTTCTGTTGTGTCAATAGCTGACAATATAATTACATGCACACTTTTCACCGGCAAATAGAATTCCTTTTTCGATGTTGCTAGGCCAAAAAGGCAATATGAGTATTATAATTATTTTCTTGAAAATGACTAGATAACAATTTTCGATAGGAAACCTTACGAAAGGACAGAAAAGGCAGTCCTATGAATGCTGCGCATTCATCATTTCTACAAGGAATGATATAATAGAACTCATTACAGAGAAATAAAATATTCAGTTTTGGGAAAAGAAATAAACATTTACAGATATATGAAAATATACAAAAAAAACGTAAGTCAATTATTTTATACTTTTTTACACTTGGAGAATGATGAAAATACAAAAGATATTCTAGATTCTTCTTCTGGTCCTTTAATCCCTCGTGAGATCTAGGATGGAAAGAGTTGCCCTCCAGCGGACTGAAATAATGCGAATGTGTCATATTCGCTGCTGTTCTCAAACTAAAGAATCTGTGTTTCTCCAGTAAGAACGTTAACTCTGTCGCTCTCTGTACCAACAAAGTAATGCAGGCGGCCATATCATTAATAGAAAGGATAAAAATGTAATCAAGGCTAAAACAATCGCAAAGACGTTCACCGGGTGGAAGCCAGTTCGTCGCGACTGCATCAAATCAATAAACTTGTGTAAATGTATCAACAAGAAAATCAAATTATCATTCGATGACATGTTCAGAAGTAAAAAGTTAGCCAATACCCAGAAAAGAGGACTCCGACAAATACTAAAAGATAAGCAATATGGCTTTGGACCAAAAAGGTCTACGTGGTTTTGTTAGGCCCATAAACATCCACGAGGTTTTTTAATAACTAGAATCAAGCAGACCATTATATTTTCAGTCTTTAGCCGTAATCCGTGATATTTTATAAATCTAAAACATCAACCAGTGTAAAATATGAAAATATTCAGGTGTGACAATGCTTTTAGAATATTCTCGAAAACAAGTGAAGGTTTATATCGCGACTATCTTTTTCGCATATGGATCTACTTCTACTTCAATATAAAGCTCAAGCTCAGGCTAACCTCATTCCGATACTTTGAAGCCCGCTTGTATGCAAAGTGACAGCCATCAAACCTACGCACAAAACCATCTCTTCCTACCTCAAACCTAAGCACTCTTGTTGTACCTTGTTGGAAATGTCTTTCTGATTTTATATCATGTCTCGGATTTTGAAATTTTGGACATAACAAGTGGGGTATAAAATCATTACCTCACACTTTATCTTGGATTTTATTAGGGATAATCTAGGTTGATGTTTATGATAAATTCATGGATAATGATTATCCTCGATGAAGATTACGGTCCAATTCAATCAGCAGGAAAATCGAAATCATTCTTGGAATTATGCCCTGTGGAAGTATCCTGATAATATAAGACAAGCACGTGCCAGAAATTGTCTCCTAGACCGTGAACTCATGTCCAATTCTATTAACGGGGACATTGAACTCATTCTTGTTTGGGGTCTCAAGAATCGTGTCGAATTCAACGCAACTAAAACAAAGTACTGTCTTATCTCTACAAAAACCTGCACCGCCCGTCCCTCTATCTCAGTCTCTAACATCCTAGGCGTAACCTTATCATCTCGAAGAAATAATCACATATTCCAAACCGCCAAGCAAGCTTATCAATACCTGGGATTCCTCAAGAGCTCTACATTCGGCCCCGCCTTGAATACAACTCGTACATATGGGCGGTCGCCCCAAAAACCGCATGGCTTGGCTGGACAAGGTGCAAAACCGTGCCATCAAACTCATTGGCGATAGCACTCTTAGCTCCTCCATCGACCCTTTAGGCAACCGTACGAATGTAGCAGCCCTCAGCAAGTTTTATCGCTATTACCATAGCGACTGCTCCACTGAAATCAAGCTTAATACTAGACATTGCACCATGACTTGAACGACATGACGGACTAGTAGTACAAAAGGTGATTCTTAAGCTTGACATTACCCCATGAAAAAACAAAAAAAGAAATATTGAGCATGCATAATGTTTGGCTAGAAATTTCGCTATCTCGTTTATTTGATTTTCCTCATGACCCGGTGTACATTCCAAAATAACAGAGAAACTTGCCATCTACCATAGCTGGATATGGAACAAAAACCCATTTTTTCAAACTCATCAGAGTTAGCGCCATATGTTTTTCGGCATACAAGCTAAGTCTTAGCTTAGGTATACTGAATCTTCGCAACATTTTACCACTATGAACAGTGCAGGCGTCATTTTCGCCAATACTAGAACAATAGAAAAACTCGGCTATGGAACTAACTTCCGCAGCTAGGTAGGTAGGTGAAGGGCTGCCTCCAGTACGATCGGAGCCACGTTGTGCTTTCTACCTAGCCTATCTAGCTCCGCACTGCATCGCTCCATTAGCTTGGAGCGCATGCTTACTGAATCCAAAGCTTTTATAGAGGCTTGGCTGTCCAATACTACATCCTGAGGTGTAGGTTCTGAGTTCATTGCTTGGCAGGCCTTCAGCATCACCAGCACTTCAGCTTGAAAGATATTAGCGTACACCGGCAGGTGCCAGGACAGTGAACTGTTTGTGGTCTCTAAATAAACACGTGCTCCCACACCCTCTGACTTCTTGGAGCCGTCGCACAGTGGTTCCAAGTGCCGAAAAGGTGGCCAAAAGTCCACAAAATCGATCTTTGATTTGGGGACTTTTTGGGTCTAGTTATGTAGGTTGGTACCTAAGGTATTAGAAACAGCATTTTATAACGGTCAAACTTGCATTGGGGGCTCTCGGGAGCCATTGTTACGTGAGCGTCTGGCACACGAGGGCCTCAGCGCGGTACATAGTGAAACGGGTATCTCGTGTTAACAGTGACCTGGAATCGTTTGAAATGGCTTCTGCTAACGAAAGTGAGTACTTTTAAACGTTATTTCATATTGACAATCAATTTTCTTAATTATTTTAGTAATGTATCATTCAAAACCAGTTTTTTTTAACTTCCCGTTGTAAACGTCAATGTTTAAAATAATATTACTCAAAATTCCCACGACATCCAACTGTCGAACAAGTTTTGTCGCATTCTTGAGATCTTTCTCTATAATTTGGAAGTTTCAAAAGTTGCCCCAGTTTGCCCCGATTTGTTTAATTTATATAAAATTTCATAAAATTCGGGCCATTTTATAAGAACTTTGTAAGCCATATTGGATCCGCCATTTTGTTTTTTAAATTTTGAGTAGCAATTCGTAATCAGCAGACTCGAAATACTCTTCATACCAAAATTCATAAAAATCTAATCACTTTATAAAAATTTAGTCCGCCATATTGGATCCGCCATTTTGTTTTTTTTTATTTTGAGTGAAGATTCGTAATCAGCGACCTCAAACTACTATTTGTACGTAATTTCATGCAATTTGAATAACATCTACATATTTTGTCCACCTTTTCGGTTTTTGTAACCACTGTGCGTCAGTGAATATTCGTACATCGAACTTTCGCAGAACGTCTCCGTTTCTCCACTCTATTCTTGAGGGTAGTTCGACGGAGAAATCCTTCCTAAGGGTCAATCTAGGGGAAGTAGTAAGTGGTTGAAGCGATCTCCGGTAGCAGATTCAAAATATTGCTATGCCCGTAGGGTTTTTGAGGTTCAGGCCCCGGATTCATCAGTCTAAGGGCACTGCAAGAGGCTAGATGTTTGATGTAAAACGTCGGGGGAGGGGGGGAGTAGTAGGTGCAAGAGAACGTCGAGCGCTTTCGTGGGGCATGTCCTCATGGCCCCTGTTGCTCCTACTGTTCCTGTTCTCTGGACCCTTCCCAACTTTATGACGTTATCGGTTCTCCTCAGCGCTGGCCACCATACTAGCGGCCCATACGTGAGAACTGGGCGTACCACAGCTGTGTACATCCACAGGACCATCTTTGGCCAGTTTTTGAGTGATTTTTTGGCCGAAAAGTGATTTTTGGAAGCTTTGACATCGAATAATTTCGAAAGGGTTAATCGGGTCAACATGTTTGTAAGAATTATAGTTGTAGAGAATTTTATTGCCAACATTTTGGGTCCTCGAACGGGGTTGTACGACCTATAGAAACCGAGATACAAGGAAAACACGGGAAAAACGCGATATCTCCGGCGGCCATGTTTTATTTTTTGTGATTCCGAATTTGTGGGTGTTTTCAATGACGCAAGTTGCTTTTGCAAACTTGCACGAAAGGAAATGACGTTCGCTGACAGCTTAAGCAATCTGCAAAAGCAAATAAAATGCATCATCGAACATAACTCAGTATACGTCAAAATTGTCAACTGAAAGAACCAAGGTTCGCCATATTTGTTTTTTTGTTAATGTAGTAGCTCAGCCGTAGTGTTAAGTCAGCAGTAAGAAATGTATAAAGATGTCTGTATTACCTTGTTATGAAGCTCAATAAATTTTTTTTCTAATTTTAAAAAATTCTAATTCAACTAATTACGTGAAATTAGTGTTGCCACTATACTTACATTAATTTATATTTTGAGAAACCGAAGACAAAATGGAAAGAAGAAATTAAGAAACATTAATTGAAATTGTTGAGAGGCGCTATATTATGTTTGTTTTCATATTTTTCATCAAAAATTTTAAAATATGGCCTACTTTGCCTCGATGAATTGTTTCTTTTTTTAACTCTTTTATACAAAAAAATAAGTAAAACGAAGTGTATGGCAGCACTGACGCGTCTTTTTCTTCAAAATCAGAAATGCAAGTATTTGAAAAAGCTTGCAAAGTATGCAATCATTTGCTTTTAAGTGGTAATCATTGAACACTTTGCTTTTGCAAGTTGCATCATTGAACAACATGCAAAAGCAAATATGCTACATGTTTGAATCATTGAAAACACCCTGTTTTCTTAAAAAGTCCCAAGAAAGCCGAGGACCAATTTTCAGTCATTTTGGAATTTTGTCACCTTTCGTGCGTTTTCTTTGCTAATTTACCCGGAACTATTAGGCATCCTTGCATGATTTCACTAATCACTGTAGGAAACATTCCGGACACCATAAACACTAGGTCATCTGCGTGTGCTACTACCTTAGCTCCGCTTTTGTCTAGTTTTTGTAGTATGTTATTCATCGTTACTAACCACAGTAAAAGGGAGATGACGGCTCCTTGTGGTGTACCTTTATTAGCGTATTTGATTACCGTCTCCGTTCCCAAATCCGCTTGAATTATTCTCGAGCCCAACATAGCTGCTAGCCAGGTAGTATTTCCGTACTTCCGCAGGTAGTATTTCCGAAATCCTACAACCTCAAAAATTACACAAGCCAACGGGTCCTCCAAAACTATCAAATCCTCCCTTGCTATTAGATACATAACGCACTATGATTAGTACAAAATGTGATGTCCAAACGGCTAACTCCTGAGCTTAGTCTTCTACATAAAAATCGAATTTCATTACTTTGCAAAAAAAAAGTTATTTTCCGATGTTTTTTTACACATGGATACAAAAAAGTTATTTTTATTTAAAAAAATCTCGTTCGTTTCTAAATATTATTCATTCCTCTGCAACATCCCCCGACGCCGCAGCCGCTTAAGAAAATCCGGATGATATACAACTTCCTGTTATATAATTTTATGATCTGATATCTGAAATTTTCTACTGAACGAAAATTTTCTCTCGAATTTTTCAGTTGGTGGGGGAGGCGGGGAAGGGAAAATTTTCGAAAATGAAAACATTATTTTAAAGCAAAAATCCACCCCCACATTTACAAAAAAAAACTGTTCCTTCCGCACGTGTTGTCATCACTACTGATGCAAAATTTACTCGTAGCCCGCTCAAGCTTCCTTCTTCACCGCCTTGCCCCATCTACTCCTCAACGATCTGTTGTATATCCCGATTCGCACCCTCCCTTCTTCCATTTGGCAATAGAATAACAGAACTTGACAGCCAGAGTGTCTTTCATATCCGACGTCCTTGACGTTTGTTTATTTCATCCCCGAAAAGAGTATCCGACTATATCCTCCATCCTCTACCCTCTGACACTCGACACAAATTGAAAACAATTCACCAACCAAAAACCGTTTTACAGTGCGCGCGGGGGGAGAGATCGTTTTTTTTCGGTCTGGCAACTCCGTCGTCGTACGACGATTGGCGGAATGGCGAAATTGGTTTGAGTTTTCGCGAGCGATTCTCGTCTCGAAAAATGTTCAAAACTTTATGAACATTTTATGAATACGCGCGCGAATGATAATTTTATAAATAAATTCTTTAAATGAAGAAAATAATGGCGGCAGCTTAACAAAGCGCAACTTAAATTATTTATAAACAATTCCTCGGAAGCTCTTCGATTCTGTTTTATTTTTTGCCGTTTTTGTTGTTGTTGTTGTTATTATTATTGTTGTTGCTGTTGGTGTTGTTGCTTTTTAACTAGACGTGTGCCAATAATAATACAGCAGTCGAGGGAGCCCCATGTGGGCGTAGACGGGTGAACAGAAACACGAACTGATTGATCCCTTGATCATGATGACTTTCAGAGAAGATATTGCTTCTATTTTTACCCGGACACATATCGAACTGTCTGCTTAGATTTATCTGATCGAACGAACGTAGGTATTCATAGCATTCATCTTACGTGTTCTTGATTATATCAGAAGCAGATGCATGCACCGAGCAAACAGGTGCATTGTCGTCGGAGAAATGGCGTGAAGAAAGATTCGTCGTTTCTAATATGGTGACAATACGTCTGATTTTTTTTGTTTTAAGATATGAAGAGAAAATTAATTTTTGTTTTTTAATGGGTATAAGTGCGAAGATTTGCTCGAAATGTCTGCACAAATGGAACAGACGGAGAAGGTCAAGTAACAGATTGATTTCATATCAACGTTTCTGTCACAATTACACAAATGTCATCATCACCGACAGTTAACGACCAATTACAATTAACGAATTTAGTAGGATTGAAATGACAAGTCGTTTGAGTTGAAGAAAGTGACGTTTCAGTCGAATTACGATTTTCAGCATAAGCCCAGAAAGTGGAAGTACTAAGTTGAGTCTGTGGCCGCTGTGCTGAAAGTCATAATTCTACTGAAACATCAATTTCTTCAACTCAAAGGACTTGTCATTTCAATCCTACTAAATTCGTTAATTGTAATTAATCGTTAACTGTTGGTGAGGACGCCACATGACTCGACTTTCAATACAGGGGTCTCAGTCTCTGTGCAGGATTTATAGCGGATTTTTCTACTTCATGTAGCGGTACCAAAATGAGTCGAGTCCTTTTCGTCCTCGAAAGCCATTTTTTGAATCTGTCTTAATTTTGTAATAAAGTTATAAAACTACACTAATGTTCCATATATTATAATGGGTCTTATGCGCCTGGGGAAGTACGTGGCAAAGGTAGAAAGGTTGACTGCAGACGCGTGTCGCCATAACCGCGGCAGCTGGCATACAAATGCAAGGGAAGCACTTTGTTAAAAGCGTTTCGCTGCTCAATGTGGTATTAACAAAAAACGGCAGTGAAAACACATTCCACAAAGCCGAAAGAGGTTCTATAGTAGACGATGATGGTGATGAAGGTGATATCAGTGACACGATGGCCAGAGACCTCCAATGGCGGGTGAGTGAAGTGTATACGAACAACGACCACCACGCCATAATTTTCCGCGCGGCAGAAAAACAGGAAGGGGGCAGCAAAACCACGCCATGAGCACAAGATGGGCCAGGAACAAATTCGATGAAGAGCTGTTCAAAGAGATGTTCCTGCAGGAGCACATTGAGCAGACATAATGGCCCTTATTCTGGTTGTCACTTCACCATAGTGAGAAATGTTACCTTTAAATATCAAATGAGAAAAATCTCACTTACAAACATCAAGTGAGAACAATTGTTACTGAATTCGCCGTTTTTCGATATCAGTGACAACTGTAATTCGCCTTATCTCACTGAAATGTTACTTTTTTAGAGAACCATAATATCATTTTTATCTCACTTCGCCATTCTTCACCATAAGTGAGAACCAGAATAAGGAAAGTTTAACGAAAAATTAACGAAAACTTGTACATGTGATGTACGTCTATTATGGTCACTCAATACGTGGTCGACGCAGACATCACAGAGGTAGGGTAGAAAGAAATTGTAGAAGCCACGAATGGGATTGCGGTTGGAGCAGACCCTCGGCGGTATACCGAACAGAGGGGTGAACGTGGTAGCCAGTTTGGCACCAGATGAGTTTGCCCAAGTATTTACAGTGTTCCAGATGGAAGGAGTGTTCCCTGAGCAATGAAAGCGTCAAAAGCTTATGCTCATCCCGAAGCCAGGTAAGACCCCCGTGGGACTCGACCGCCTACAGGCCGATGTCTTCCAAACACCATGGGCAAGCTTTTTGAAAGGGTGATATACCACCGATTATTCCCAAGCGCCGAAAGAGGTAAGGCGACTTGTCGAGAAGGCTAGATCGACAACGGATGCCGTCAATATGTCAATACTAGCCTACCAAGGGCCGCAATTGATGTGAATAAGAGTTGCGCATTGATAACCCTTGACGTGAAAAATGATTTCAACAAGTGGAGTAAGATCGTCGAGGCGTTGATAAATTTGGATACACCGAAGTATCCAGTACGCATTGATATAGAATTCCTTAGAGGTAGGACCCTACACTGATGAGGGAGTGATGAAGTACAGAAGAAACTGCGGAGTCCCCCAAGGCTCCGTTCTTGATCCCTTCCTGTGGATCATCATGTATGATGAAGTACTGGTGCTACGCCTTCCGCGATACGCGGTCGCTGTGTTCACTGATGACAACGGGGTCGCGGTATTAGGAAAGTGACTTGAAGAAATCGAGATATTTCCCAACCGAAGCGATATGGGAGATAAAGACTTGGCCGGAGAACGTTGGTTTGATGCTAACTGAGCACAAAACGAAAGTAGTGCTAATCAGCAAGCAAAGGTGGAGACTATAGCGGTACTTAGGTATTTGGGAGTGATGATTGACCAAAGGCTTAACTTCGAAATGCACTTGGCGGGCACGGCGGCAAAAGCTTCCACCATCAGCGCAGCACTCGCAATGATGCAGGCTATCAGAGGGGCCCCAGGCCAAGCCGACGCCTCCTTATCATGAAAGCCTCTAGTTCTGTCCTATTCCATGCAGCATCAGTATGGGCACCGGCTCTGGACAGAACGATTAACAGGACGAAAGTAATCTTTGCCCTGTCATAGCAAGAATGATCCCCATTACATTGGAGGGCAAGAGGTTGTATGACCCGGAATATGCAAGAGTCCAAGCAATTGCGATTGACTCTGGTGCGCCGTCAGGCCATCGCTGCATGGCCGCGGAGCAGCCTTTTTATAAGCTTTTATTTAACTTGCAACCGAATTTTGACCCACTTTCATATAACCGATCAATTTCTGGCCATTTTGTTAAAAATAAAGATAGTGGTTCCAAAATGGCGGCCAATTTTTGCAATTGTGTTACCCGGCCTCCCGACAAAGGTATCAAATTAACGGATATGACAGGTACAATACAATTAGCTGTGTGGCGTCATTCAAAATTCAAAATGGCGGCCAACAGAAAATGGCGGAAGACATATAATAGACTAAAAAGTAGAAAATATAACCTATCAACTTCAAATTTTGCACACACGCGTAGCCCGCGTGACAATGCAATTTGGCCAATTTGTAAACAAATCAAGATAGTGGTTCCAAGATGGCGACCGATTTTTGCAATTGTGTTCCACCGAGCCCACGACATGGGTATCAACTGGTGGAACCAGTGAAATTCACATAAAAAAAGAAAAAAAGCCTTTTTCTAGCTCGAGTGTCATTTTCCCAAGCGGGCCCCCATCAAAGCACTGAAATGCTGCTTGTCCTCCGTGATCGAACGAGAGCCGGTTTATTGAGTATGCTAAATGAAACCCCGTACAGCCATGAAGATAATTCAGTGGTGGCGAACCTTTTTATGTGCGCGTGCCAGAAAATTACAAATATTACTTATCGTGCTGCTGGCCGGACAGTTTTTAATTTTTGTGTTTCAGAATTTTATTTAATATACAAAAATAATATATTACCAGAATTAAAATTGACAGAACCATCATACCTATTAAATTGCAGAAAAATCAACGCCTATTTTCACAATCACAATACTACTAGATTAAAACAATATTTGTGCTTAACCGAAAAACAACTCAACAAGACTTTGAAGCTACTCAATTGAAACAACATTCCGGGAGGCCGCGGTTTTTTTAAGATAACGAGCACCTGCGACATATAGTCAGATTAGCTACTAACAAAAAGTATGAAACATTGCCACCAGTCCAGGGATTGCGCGCGGATACGTTTCTGCACAATATTGTTATAAATATGTAGGAATTCCGAAAAGCCATTTCTTACACCTGGCGGAGCTGCAAAATGGTTCTTGCACGTTGCTGATTATGTAAAATTTCCAATGAAATCGACCAGAATAAAAAGCCATATAACTGAGGATCTGAAGCAGCACAAAGTTGTACATAGTAACAGCCACAAAAATTCCTTGTTATCAGCATTTAAGCAAACGGTCAATCCTTTCGCGAGCGATATTTATAAAAATATGCTATTTCATATTTCAACGGGAGCGATTAATCGCAGATTTTTTGCTCAATGTTGATCAAAAAGGAAGAACTCAAGTCAGCATTTATTGATGAGTGTGCTACCAATGAAA
The DNA here is from genome assembly GCA_963855945.1 of Thereva nobilitata. Lineage (NCBI taxonomy): Eukaryota > Metazoa > Arthropoda > Insecta > Diptera > Therevidae > Thereva > Thereva nobilitata. The sequence goes on from OY979697.1 coordinate 88,761,665, forward strand.
ATAATTTCGAGCGCACACTTAGATTGAAAATACGTACATTTGCTGAAATGATGGCCAAAGAAAAGTAAGGCAGTGGACGAAATGTCGTTAAGAAAAAACTCTCGGCATGGATAAAGTATTGACATATCTTTCATAAAATTTGTTTGAGCCGTTTTTTGGTTTAAACAACGTCTTTGAGGTGCCGATCGAAGCATATTAACGAAAACATCTTCTGAAAAAATTTCATAACATTCGGTCGAGCCCTTTTTTTGTTTAAATGAAAAGACTTCGGCTAAGAATCACAAGCACTAGTTTTGCATTAGTTTTTCTAATATCTAATAAACTCGTTGGAATGAAACCCGTTCTAAATAAAGTTACCTGTTCTGGATACCTCACAGCGATAGCTTCCCAACAAGACATCACTTGTCAAAATCCGGCAGTCTCGTGCAAAATCGTGCAAAAATTACGTTACCCTTTACAAACATCAGGAATTTTTCAAACTTTAGTCAGTACTTTTTGGACAGGGAATTGTTTTCCACCATCGACTGACTATGTACTCTAGTGCGGCGAATGAAGTACGAAGGAAATATTCGTTTGCTAACGTTCAGCAAAAACAAATTCTCTAGAAAAATCCTGTAGATTTACCACTTCATAATATTCAACATTCATCATACTGGAAAATTGATCGTGTGCACCACCGAAAGGGTCCCAACTAGTTTTTTTAGACTTGTTTCAAAGCAGCACGAAGTGCCAAGCTGGAGGGAAAGTGAGTCAGCGATACCATCTATCGATGTATTAGTCAATAATATTTACGTTTCACTACCTGAGGCCGTATTGCGCAATGAAATTTCTTTTGTTTCGTCGTGCACACAGTCGTGTTCACGCTTGCGGAATCCGGCCCCTGGACTATATGTAAGTACATGATTGTACACTTTGCAATGTCTGGCCGGGTTCATTTTAAAACCCACACGCAACTTTATCCAAAACACGGCTTAATTTTAAAATTAATCTATATTAAATCCAATTTAATAATAAATCGTTCATGTGCCAGCAAAATTTTCGTATGTGCCATCTCTGGCACGCGAGTCATAGGTTCGCCACCACTGGCCTAGAATATCAGTCATATATTTTTTCACTGGTTGAAACAGTGAAATTATAATTCACTGGTTGAATCAGTGAAATTTTTACTAATTCATTTTTAGAAAGAACTTTTCACTGGTTCAATCAGTAAACAGTAACAGCGAATGCACTGGTTTTCCAGTAAAATTATTGTTCACTCGATGAACCAGTAAAATTTTCACTGGTTCATTTCAGCTGCCACATCTATAGCTCTAATGCCCAAAATTTTCCTCTATGTGACTGCATGTAAACCAAAGATAAACTAATTATTGGTAATTTGTCGTAATGGAATCTTTGAAACTATAATATTGGCCGGCAACCACTTTAAAACTTACTCAAAAATATTTAGTAAAAAAAAAGTTAGTTAGTAGTCATTTATATAATCAAAACTAATTAAAACTGCCGACGTCAACGAATCTATAAATACTAACAAAATGCTAAAAATTCATTAAGTCTCCGAAACTGAAATAAATCAGTTTGTTATATTTATGTCCCTCTGCTATAATAGGCAAAAAAAGCCTTATCTTTTTTTATCACATATATCACGTGTACGCTTTTGTAGAAAAAGGTAAATCTAAAAAAAAACTTCTCTCTAAAATCCTATGACAAATATGTACCTGCAAAATATCGACAGAATAAATTACAAAATTCTCCGAAAACCAAAACGAGTTTATGAATGAAAATGTTAAAAATAGACACGCGAAATTGTTGAATAATAAATAATACAACAAAAAACAACAACTAACCTCAAAAATATATGTAAACTTTAAGTTGGTCGGCGCGTAACCGGTTGGGCTAAATTTTCTGTTCGAATTTATTTTTTTTTTATTTTTTTTTTCGTTTAGTTACCTGTTCGGCTGCTGCCGTTCACTGTTGTTGGTAGGTGAACCAATGTGGAAATATACAAAAAAGAAAACGTGCAGAATTAAATATATTTATTATTGGGAACGTTTTGGTATATTGTGGAGAGCTATCTACCAATGAGGTTTGCGAACGTTCAAATCTAGAATCTAGTCACTGAGAGAATTGAATGCAGCAATGCTTGATGAATTGTGTGAAGAAACATGTGCAGAGCTGGTAACAAGAATGCCATTTTTAAAAAATATATACTTATATACATATATATTATTTGTTGAAGCAAATTAAAGTTTGTGTCATCGATGAAACGATATAATATAAGTTTCCAGACTTGTTGTCACCAGGTCAAAAATGATGCAGGTGTTTTCTAGGGAAATGCAGTTGGTCTTTTACACGTGTGCGATTAGTTTTTTTTAAATGATTTTTATCATCGAGTTATTTTTGCTTGATTCTGTAAATTTGTTTTAGGGGGGCGTTCAAGTACATATTACGTAAGTGCAATTCCGTTTATTTCATACCTTTCACCTCCACCCCCTTTTAAAGAAACGGCATGTCTATTCGCACCAAAAATACGGGTCACACGGGCCACACGGGTTGAACCATTAGAAACAGTTTCGTAAAAATTGCATTCATACATTTTTTATGTAGGAATTCGTTATGGTATTGCTATTGCTTTCCTTCAAAAGGCCCACCATTCTATACTTAAAAAAAATTTAAGAGAAGGGGTTGGTAGTTCTGTAATTAGATTCCTACATAAAAAAAATAAAAAATTTATAAATGCAATTTTTACGAAACTGTTTCTAATTAGTTGTCCGTGGCTGTACATATATATATCCATTAGACATCAAAATTAAAACGCAAATTAAATTATTTCTGAGATTAACGAATTAACTTCTTCAAAAGAATTGTGTTACTAAGGATTATTCACCCAAGGATCCGGTATCCAAGTTTCAATATCATTAGCATGAGGTGGCTCATCCTAAATGTCTGGCTTGATTTGCTAATTCGCTTGGATTATTGACGTCGTCTTCGTTAAGCCATTTAACATTTTCGTTTCCATCCGCATTTTTAACCCTTTCACTGCCAATGATTTTACTCCTATATTACCCATTTATGTTTTGAATGTGTTGTTTATAAAATTTACGTTATTTCTTTGAAGAGTATTTAATATTTTGACTTAGGTACTTAATTGTTTGCATCCTTTTTTTGTGAAAAACTACAGAGTAGAGGTTAGCCAAAAGTGACCAGATATTTTCCGGGAAAAATTGGATCTCTAAAAAAAAGGTCATCAGTTTTTTCGCCTAAAGTCGGATCTCCATACAAAATTTTTATCAAAAATCGGAGCTACAAATAATGTAAAAAAATGAAATTTAGAACTTTTTTATTTTGTACTCATACAAAAGCAAGTTTATAATAAACATAATTTTTATTCGATTTCATTGCTAACTTCGATTGGTTGTGATGTCGATGGCGTATTCATATATTTTTGTTGATTCGAAATCTGTCGAAGAAGTTCCTTACGGTCTTTTAAATAACTGAAGAATTCGATACAACTGAAGTCGAGGTTATGCTTCACAAACATAATTGATTTCAATGTATTCACATGGCTGATGAGTTTTCTCCGTTGTCCAAATTTTATTGATAGTCGAGAAAATTCGTTCAACGGGGGTTGATGTTCCAGCTAATGAGAGCGCATATTCAACCAGAGCAGAAATACATTCAAACGGTGCTTCTTTCTTGAGCATTATTGAAAACATTCAGTCCATCGTTTGTCGACAGGAACTTTCTTTATAGCCCATAACTCCATTTTTTCTCCGGTTATGAATTCTTTGATGTAAATGTACTGTTCAAAAAATTCCGATGAACGGTCACCGGGCATGTCCCAATGTCCATTTTCTGATAGGAATTGCATCGATTTTTCAATATCTTCCCTTTTGAGCTCATTTGTCAACAAAACCCATTGAAAATGTTCAACTTGACTCAGCTGCTCACTCCACATTTTCAGATAATCGTAGCAGTTTTCTGCAAAAAAAATCTGAACGTTTATTTGGCCGTAAAAAAACAAAAAACCATCAATTACCGCGAAAATCCATAGCTGCACCTTTAAATTCGTTCAACCTATGGCCCTTTTTTTGCAAGTCTTCCATTTCAGATTTTACAGCACCTGAGAAAAAGTTATGCTGGTTCTCTGATTTCTTGTTTTTCATGAGATCTTGTAAAGCCCATAGATTGCAATCGCTGACACATCATCTCCTTCAATTTTTTTGATGACATCTTCGAAAATCTGAGCCTACATCGATTGAAATAAAACTGATATGAAAATTCACACTTTTTATATGAAGGCAAAAGCGATCGAAATTACCTGATCTTTTATAAAGATGAACCAAAGTTTCGATAAAAGGTTGGAAAAAAAATCTTGAATAAGCCTCGAAACTTTAACCGGGTTCAGAATTTCGCTGAAGTATTTTTCAAGTGGGCCGAACATTTTTATTATTTTTTCCATTGCGCCACGTAGAGCAATGAAGCGAGTTTTGCTGTTGCCGAGTAGTTGGCTGTATTTTTCATCAGTAGTTTCGCAAATGCTTTTCAATTCTTCAGTTAGAACTGTGTGAATGTAGAAATGAGTGAATATTTTGACCACCGTACCCTCCACTTCTAGATCCAATCCATCGCATGCATTTCTCATTGCATTATGGACTATGTGCGCGGCACAACCAATTCCCATGATGTTCGGCTTCCTTAATTTCAATTTCGAAAGAACATTTTCGGTACCAGGGGCCTTATCATGAAATGCGATACGAAAGTGAAGTTGTGCGAAAATCGAAAAAAGCGATCATGCAATGCCAATTCGAATCGGTTTGATACGATTGGTATCGGAAATTTATCCGATAGCGGTGCAGCTATCGCATTTGACTTTTTTACATGGAAACATTAGAAGTTAAAAAATTAAAACTAGAGTTAGAGGAGAAGAAATTGGGGAATTGCTCTTCAGTAATAAAGAATCCCAAGGAGGACAACAAAATATTAATTAATGACAATATTTTTATTTATGCTGTAAACTTTTAACTTGTTATTCCTAGAAAGTGACTTTATTATAATGCTTATGAATGACAATTTTTATTTATGTAAATACATAAAAAAATATATGTATTTTTGCTTTAAAATCGAACGATTGAATTTAAATATTATTCCTTATATTTATAGATATATTGCCTCCTTCAGAATCTGTATAATCTTATACTTTATTAACGCACTTAAAAAATGTCAAATACTGGCATGAAGTTGTCTGCTTTCCCAATATTGGAAAGAATTCCTAAGTTAAGTGGGGCAGCACTCTCTCAGTGATTCGAATTCGTAGCAAACGGATCCGATGATCGGTAGATGCATTCGTATCGCAATTTAGTTTCGGTTCGTATTTACTTTCGTATCGCATTTCATGATAAGGTCCCAGTTCGATTGTGATTTCCGAAATTCACAGGTGCATTGTCAGCACAGAATGCAACCAGTTTGGCTTGCAGCTTGAAATCATCCAAAACTTTTAGTAAAAGATTGAGAATGTGATCGGATTTTTCCCCTTTTTCATCCGTCAATTGAATAACTTTTACTTTGACGCTACGCAAAAAATAACATATAACAACGGGGAATAGTTTTGTCGAAGAATGATTCGATGCGTCAGTTGAAAGACAAATGTATCGTGCTTTCTCCAATTCTTTTTTCAACAAATTAATTGCGTGAGGAGCAAAAACATTGATTATGATCGATTCGCATTTGGTTCGGGCATCCGAGAATTTATTGAGATCAAAACATCGTCTGAATAGCTTTGATGCGCAGTCGTTCGATCTGAAATGCGAAGTAAATAATTCTTGCGTCCGAAAATATATATTTTTTACCAATTTTTCACACCTGAAACTATGGTTTTCAGCTACTGTGTGGTAGGCCCACACACCTTCCATTGCTGCGACATTCAAATCTGCGTTCGTTGGATTAGTTTAAAAATTGGTTATGGACTTCTTTTTCACGCTTGCAAGAATCGCCTTTTCGTGTTTTGATGTTTCCAAATGCTTTTCAATGTCGTGAGCCCCACTTCCAACAGAAAACTCCGAATTATATTTCGTACATCGAACCATAGAATCATTATCACTATTTGCTTTTTCTAAGAACGGATAATTTTTTTTATAATCATCGTTGAAAACGCACTTTTTTTCGGAGGCATTTTTTAGAAATTTTTTTATAAAAAACGAAACAAAGAAACAAAGGTTCAATCAAAAACAAAGACTCACAAATGTACAGCCGATCAGTACATTCAAATGACAACGCCAAAAACACGAATGTCGAGTAACGCACGAAATTCAAAATGCCACAGCATATTTTTTTTTCTTGGCGATAAGGAAAAATCGGATCGCTCGGATCTAGGACTCGAAAAATCGGATCAAATCCGAGAAAATCGGATCACATGGTCACGTTAGGTTAGCCATTTTGTACTGTCGACGATTCTAGCATTGAGTGCACTGTCGGAAAGCAACCTCTAGTCGGAAAGATAGTGGACGCCCGTTACCGAAATTCGGTCACCAAAAAAAAATATAAATAAAATTCACGATTTATTCGAATTTAAAATCAATTTAATTTTTTTTTATTAAAAAAAACATTCGTAATGGCGAGTTTTTAATTACTTTGAAATATTTCCATTGTCGCTCTAGAGCGTCTAAAATTTCCCAGGACTTTTTTAATCGCTTCCATCACCTTTTGCTTGACTATGTGGTGTGCTGGTTTTACATCTAAGTATGTCGCCTGTTGTCGATATTCGACCAAAGCTATTCTAAGAAAGAATAAAACAAAACTGAGTCGGTCAATTCGACCGGTTAAAATAGGCCATCGAGGTACTGAGAAACACAACCGGCATATAAAAAAAAATCAAAAAACTCGCCGCAATTATAATAATTATTGTCAAACCAAAAACACAAAAAGAAAAATCGGAAAGCACACTTTGCAGCCTTGGCGCAATTATAATCAGCGTCAAATAAAAACACAACCAGCTTAGTATCAAAAATGAATAATAAAAATAAATTTTTAAAACCCGACTTCAGAAAAAAAACAATCCCGTGATGCACAAAAAAGGATGAAATAATTGTTGGTAGTTTTTTACAATACTACCCAATCAGAATGGGTTTAGAAAGAATAATCACTTTTGAAGAAATATTTTTGCAATTGTTTACAGCATTAATCCAATCAGAATTGATCTAGAAAGAAGAATTACTTTTGAAACGGTAGACTTTTACGTAGACGCTATGCCAAGTCCCTCTTAAGTATTTGGTGACAATAAAGTATTTTGTGATACCTTTGAAAATATTCTATCTGTTCAAGGTATACTAATTTTACCAGAATTTTAAGCCTACCTTCGAACTCCTTTATCCGAATTTAAAAAAAATTGCATGGGACCACCGTGGGAAACTACGCTTTCAAGCAAAAAAAGAAAAAAGCAAAAAAGTTATTGCGTTACAAAGGTATGCGTGAACAGGACCAAAAAAAAACATACCTACGTGTCGAATTGATAACCTCCTCTTTTTTGAAGTCGGTTAAAAAGAAAAAGCACAGAAAGTACATTTTTCACCGTTGGCGCAATTATAATCAGTGTATTTAAATTGAAAAAGATTTTCCTTATTAGAAAAAAAGCGGCACTTTATACCCGGGACAGACTAGCACCATTAATGACGAATATGACGTCAGAATGACGTAGACTCCATTTTACTTCCATATATTTTATATGGGTCTACGTCATTCTGACGTCATATTCGTCATTAATGGTGCTAGTCTGTCCCGGGTATTACCGCTCAAATTAGTCAAAAAATCGGCGTTTGCGTCTTTTTTCAGATTCTGTTGATAATAATCAAGTCCCAAGAAAGGCCGTTGAAAAACTGCCAACTACTACTTTGCATAATTTTGGCTCAAAATCTAAAAAAAAGCGCAAAACGGCCTTTGGCGGCGAAACTATGCGGAATTCGAAAAAACAGTGAAGACAAAATTTGTAGAAATATCTTCACCAAAACGCATAGTTTCTCCTCAAAATAGAGAATAGGGCGAAAAAACGCTAAAATTCTTATATTTCTCAAAATGCACCTTTTTTCAAATCCTTCACTTGGCACCGGTCTCATACTGACATAGCTGTGGGATTTTTTTTTAAATTTTTCCTTTTTTGAGCGGACTACTTGTTAAATTTGCACTTAAGGGGGGGGGGGTTTAAAGGCGAAAAAAGGCATATTTTCATGATTTTTGTTTGAAGATATGAATAATGTTTATTTATTTATTTCATATACACGTTATAGTATAACATCTGAAGTATCTTTGGAAAAATTTTCAATTAAATAATCAAGAAATAAGTCCGTGACAGCGAATCTCAGGAAGCCATTTTACCATTTTTTAATAACAAATTAACCGAAATTTTGTAGCGAAAATCGCGTTTTTCACTTCCAAATGTTGCCAAAAATAAAAAAATCTACAAAAAAAAATAGATTCGGCGAATTTCAGAAACGGATTCCGATTCCCAATCCCTGGGGAAAGATTCGATGAATCCGATTCCGAGTTATTCGGTATGAGGAACCCTATTTAAAAAAAGGATGTAATTTGCGGATGGATTGTATCAAACCGAGCATGATTTTTGTTCTATTAAATTTTTGAGTACTTGAAACTTGTGTTTTACTTGAAACTAGCAAAACAAGTCTAATAAATTATACAATACATACTTACGAATTTTTCTTTCATTACTTTATTAATATAAAATACAACAAAACAATGTGAAATTATTTATTATTAATTAATTTTTGGTTTCCAAAAAAAACCCCAAATAACAATTTTTTATAATTTTAAAGAATCTTTTGATAAAATTTTAATTAACTTACAACATTTATGTCCACCATATTGGATTAGCCATTTTTAATTTTGAAATTTAAAAAATTCGGGCTCGATAGAATTAAAGGCAATTTTATAACGAATAGTTTAAAAAAATTTTTTAAGTTTCATCAATTCCAGGATTGGGAATTATCGTTTGTCCAAAAAATGAGATATTTGCGCCACTGTGCATCGGGGTAACGAGAAACAACTCGCTGGAATGTTATGCTTCCTAAAACGAGTTGAATCCCATCAACCAAGCGATGACATGCGCTGGTGGAGCAGGGCAGTGCTAGCGGAAGGCTATGACTGGAGGAATAAGGGATGTAAGGAGGGAAGAAACAAGAAGGTGGGAAAGGTGAAGGACCGTGGTGCTGGCGGGATTCGAACTCGGGACCTCGCCTTACTCCCTAGACTACCGAGGCGCCTTACTCCCTAGACTACCGAGGCGCCATGCTTCGCATGTTTGCATTCATGAACTCTGTGCAAACGCATGCTTTCTTTAATGAAACTAATGCAAAGGCAAATATGCGCAAACTGCATTACTGAAAGCACCTATGATACATCATTGATGGAATAATGCCGATACGGCTCCTATAAGACTTTACGAGAAGATAATAGAGGGGCATCGAGACGGATGCTATTGTTATTGCAGTCATTTACCACGTTCATAAGCGGAGTTTCCCTCCGGATGGAAGTTTCGATCCGGAGTGAAACACCGCTTATAAACGGGGAGTGAAAATCCAGAACTTGGACTTTCGCTCCCGAAGAAAAAGCCAGAGTGAAACTTCGCTCCCGGTTTATGTTGTGCTTATAAACGCTGACATTGTAGACAGACTTAATACTTTTCACGCAACTTGTCTTTTCCTCAAATATCTTTTCAAATTCAGTAATATCTTTTGATGTTTCTAAAAAAATCATGGAAATTATTTACCTCTGAAAAACCAAAACACACAAAAGCATTAATTTTCAAAATTTGATGCCAATAAAATGTAAAATTCTTTGTTCTTTTACACACGACGAAAAAAAAAAACATTCTACTTTAAAATTCTATCATTATGAAATATTTCTTTTCTGTCACATAAATTTCTCAACTATTAATTTTAGCAATAATACTTTAAATTTTTCGATTGCTTAACATCGTGTGTTTATATATACAACATACGTATATATTCCTTTATAAACAAAAAGCTTTTGCTAAAAATAATTTCTCAAACAATCCGCAAAATTCCTTTCATTTTAATTTTGTGTTCAGACTATAAATAAAACCACAACAAAAACACAGAAAAAAAAAGTTTGTATCTCAAAAACTAAATTGTCAACTGTCTTACATTGTGTTATTGGTGTAATATGTTGCAGAAACTTTGTTGTTAGTAATAGTACACGTTTAAAATATTGTAATAAATATTTGAATATGAATATTTACTCATTTGAAAACTTTTTTTTTACGAATTGACGTTTATTTAATATGACAGATTTGCATTTCGTGGTGAATTCGCAATAAATTGGTGAGAATAGTTGGAATTTTTTGTAATGTTATTTATTGTGTAACAACTTGCCGAAGCTGCTTTAATGATGTGCAGATGTTGTCATCAAATCTTATTTTATCACAATCGACAGTTCGCTGTTGAACAAACCAAATTTTAAAGTGGCCATATGATGTACTACATGTATGTACGCTGTAAAATTGCATGTTACATACGATTTAAAGTATGCCATATATTCGTGGTCATTAAGAGTGCTTTAGAGGACTGAAAATATAAATGCATGATACCACACTAAGACTTGGTTGGTTTTAAACTTTTTTTAAATTCACACTTATGTATCCATTGTAGCAAAATTTCAGCGGTTCAATTACAAGTGTGACGATGATCGAACAATCGTTATCGATCGACCGGACGAACCCGACATCGGCATCGAACACGGACATCGCCTTGGTATAAGCAATATTATCAATTTAAATACAACTTTTTGGTATGATAACAATTTCTGATCAAAGGACACAGTTCGGCTCTCAAGTATTCCAAGCTTTTCCCAGAACAATTGGCCATCAGACGAAGTGCACGACAACTTACCATCCACTAGCTAACGGAATAGTCGAGTGGTGCCATAGCAGCAATATGATACCATGGCACAGAAGACTGGGTATAACTTCTATCCGTGGTTTCACTATAATTAAGGAACTGCCTTAAAGAAGACATAGACATGTCGAGCGCAAGTTTAGTGTATCGAAGGACGCTAAGATCACCAAGTGAATATTTCCTACAAGAGAATTTCAACCCTAGCTGGACAATTTTTAAAGTGAATCTCAGTCAGTCAATCCCACACTGCACCACAATAAATCCGAAATATTTATAAACAAAAATTTTCCCACATGCATCCACGTTTTCATAAGTATAGGCAGAATGAGAACCATATCGCAGACTTCACCCTATGATCAGCAGAGACCGGAACCCCAGTGAAGGAAGCATGTACCAAGGTCTCAATGCGGCCTTAATTTTCGTATGGCCTTGTATGGGGGTTTTAAAATGGTTGTTTGGCGCTATCTTCTTGTAGTAAGTAGTAAGGAATAATTATAGTTTTTAGAAGCTTAAGTATACACATGAGTTGTAGAAGTGGGTTTCATATAACTTAAATACGTTTGTTCTCTGAATTTTTCTGAAAAAATTTCCGTATCTACCGCCCCTCTTGCTCAGTATCTTTAGAGCCAGCTTCAATTGGGGATACATTTCAACCATCTGGAAGATAGTCATGGTGGTGTTTACCCCTTAACAAGGCAACAGGCTACTGGAGGTGTCTAATCCTATAGACCTATCAGTTTAACCTCTTTCCTTTTGGAAATGATGGAATGGCTGCTGGACCTTTACATCAGGTGCATGCTGGAGGTCTCCCTTCATCTACTTAGGTCTCAGTTCGCTTACTCAAAATGTTTCTCAACAGAGGTTGCTTAACCCCACCTATTCAGCGAAATCCAGAAAGTCTTCCTCGCTAAGCAAACTGCCATATGCGTTCCTGACTATGTTTCTATTTCTAGAGCACATATTTTTTTGGTAAAGCGTGACATTTCTTCTAATCCTGGGTGACACCATTAGTTCCAAGGCTTAAGGGTAAGGCCCGAGTAAAAATAAGACTCACTCGGTCTTAGCCTGAAAAAGCACTTACATCGTCAAAACGCCTGTATGGCACCCGAAACAGGCTCGGTAGGCATTTTACAAATGCAGCCCGCTAAAGGAACGAACCAATAAAAGACGCACGAAGTAGTTCCAACGAAGCACGAGGTATGTTACGAATGTTCGCATTCGCATTTCATTTTAAACATTCGCATCATAGTCCAGGGAATCTAGGAATGATAAAATCCTAAAGCATGCTATCAAGATGCAAAAAATTTATTTGAGGTTATAAAGAGATAAAACAAAATTTTTCTTACTTACTATTTTTCTTCTTTCTTGATAGTACAATCCTTTATGAAGAATTTAAACCCCGGATTGTTTCTCTAAGCCATCCCAATCCTGGGCAATGGCCGATTTAAAAAAAGACCTTTTTTCCGAAAATTCGCTCTAAAACGCGAAATTTTAATTTTTTTTCAATTTCTACTTGGCAGAGGTAACAGTATGTGTTAATTACAAATAATTCTAATAAAAATTGAACTGTTCACAGCGAAAACAAAAAACGACGGTTTTTTTTTATAAATGCGAAAAACCCTTTTTTCGACTGTTTCCGATTTTTTTAGGTTATGTTCTGCACCAGCTGGAAAGATGCAAAAAACGATATCTTTCTTAGAAATTTTTTTTCTACCCGACCAAATTTTTGGCATCTGGATAGCATGGATTATGTGTTTTTTCGTACATTCCCCGGACTATCAAGTAATGCGAATGTTTTGCGATAGCGAATGTGTACAAACTTTTGTAGACTAAAGGGAGCAAAATTGGGGCTTTAAAAAATTTTATAGGACGAAGAAAAGGGGCAATTATGTTGTTGACTATAAATGATGCCATTAGCATACTCAGTAAGCCGGTTTTCGTTCGATTGCGTAGGTCAAGCAGCATTGGATGTGGTTAGTACTTAGTTGGGGGACAGCGTTGTAAAACGACACTCGCGTTTGAAATGATCCATTACGAATACATTCATATCTGTGACAGAAGCGTGCCTACCTTTGGCGGGTGCATTTTTACATTTTCATGCCTGTAGCGAGAGCGTGCATACCGTGCATGTGGCAGGCGCTTTTGTTCGCTATACGTTCGAATTTCGGGCGCTTTTCAAAATACTCGGTACTGCCTTTAAGGTGTAGCTTTATCCACTTTACTCTGGTCACTGTTTGTCGACGCACTTTTGACCAAACGACACGAATCTGGATTCGATCTAATCGGCTATGCAGAGATCTGTAAAAGACTTTTGGGTAAGACATGGTTTCTTACACCACGTGCTAGATGAACAACATGATCGGTAAACCGTATGTTACTTATGCCGCTCTAGTCTGTTGGCTCAAGACCAAACAGGTCACATCGATAGATCGATCGTGTAGCAGTCTCTAACCTTAGGCTGTTGGTGGGATTTCTGACTGGCCATGTGGGACAGAACTCCCACTCTGCATAGACCGTGACGAGATTTCCCCATGCTCTCTATGTGAATGTCCTGCTCTAATCTGGCTTAAAAGAAGTACAATTATCAGAGAGTTTCTGAGCCACGCTCACGTTTGGGCTACTTTAATTTTAAGACCTTCTTGTCCGCGTCCGGAAGTTAGTGCGATTTGTACACAATAGGCCTAAATTGGCCGCGGTGCCCTCCATATGAGTTGCACCGAAATTAAAAAAAAGTTTGCATGGAATTCAGACACTCCTATAGAAGTTTAAATATACCTTAAAATTTACACATAATAGCCGCGTTCCTTTTCTACTTTTAAGTACTCCGGAGTAAAAAATTAAAGGAACGCAAAATTTGTCGATATGAGTAAAACATATGAATTTTCTGTGAGAGCAGGAGTAGTTCCAAGTAAATACGAGTAAAAAAGAGCAGAAAAGGAACACGGCTAATTTAAAGTTTACGTGGTCAGAATCTCATAAAAACTTAAAACAAAAATGGAATGTAGTACAGTCATTTGGTAATTTTACTTGGGGCGCCATGTTGGAAAAATGGCGCCTCAAAGCAGTTTTTTGACAATATCTCTTTTCCGACTCATTTTACGATAAAAACACTTATATACAAAATGAAACTAGAGAATTTATATGCTACAATTTATATGCTAACCTTTTTTTTCGTAAAGTCAATAGTTTTGGCGTACGACCGCCGCAAACCGTCTCAAATCGATGGGGACATTTTTCTTAGAGCAATAATATCAAATTCAGCTTTCCCGGAATTTTTCCGTAGTTGGGTCTTTTTTTTGTATAATTTCCCTGGACTAATGTGCTCTTTCCAAATTTCAACTCTTTGCCGGTCGCCCCGCCAAGTTGGAAAAATGGCGCCTAAAAGTTTTTTGACAATATTTTTACACAAAATTTGATGCAAATTCTTTGATCCATTTTTTTCCACAACAAAAAATCGCCGAACAGCTGAATATTTTATCATACTTCAGGGGCATGTATGCCAACATAACAAAATAAAAAAATCGATAATCGAATGTATGTAGCCCGCGAAATTTGAAAATTCCCCTTTCTTTTTGAACAAACCTCGTACATCCAATGTTATTATCGTATTTGACGGATATCCGGAAGATGTAGCAAATCGTAGTACCAAATATGTGGAGCGATCCCACCGATCACGAAAAACTTCGATGAACCAACCAACCGGGAACTTATCTATATTAATAAAAGAAAGTTTCTGTATGAGTGTGTGTATGTGCGATGTGTGCGCTACAGCGGGCGCGCAGTCACCGCATAGTTCCGAAATTTTGCACGAAGGTCCGTGGGGCTCTTCCCGAGACCGAATTTCGAAATTCAAAATGGCCGCCAAAAAATGACCGAAATTCAAAATGGCCACCCAAATTTGCCAATTGTGTTCCGATTTCCATGAAAATCGGTATCTGGCGGTTTTTAAGGTTTCAAATAACGAATTTATGATCAGAACTTATAAATTAAAAATGGCCGCGCTAATATTGCGGACCCATTTGTCCAATTGTGTTCCGATTCCAATGAAAGGGGATATCTAGTGCTTTTTAAGGTTGCAAATAACGACTTTACGATCAAAATTTATAAATTCAAAATGGCCGCACGAATATGCCCGATGAGTTGGCCAATTGTATTCCGATTCCAATGAAAATCAGTATCGGGGGGATTTTAAGGTAACAAATAAAGGATTTATAATCAAAACTTATAAATGTTAAATTTCGGGGCCAATATGGGGGCGAATTTTGCCAAATAGGTGAGTGTCATTTCCCGGTCAGCTGTCAGCTGCCAAGAGTTGGCAAATCGAAAAATCTTCACATCCTAGCTCCAAATGGAATAACATTGACCATAGTGTATCCTGGTAATTTCCTCTATTGTCGTGAAGTTTGCCACATTCTTAAATGTAGGAAATTTCTTAAATTTACCCTAACTAGTATAGAGACAGTAGAAACGGTAGAAATAGGTTTTCAAATTAATATGAAGAGCATCTCTATATAATTCAATAAAAAAACGCTGTACAGGACAGTTATCTACAGTTCTACCGGTCAGACGCCTGCAAGGATGATTTTGGGGAAACAGATTACGCTGCCAAGTGATTTAAAGTTTGGAATCGCGCAACAGGGTGAAGACCCACTACGACCTAAGGGCGAACGGATCTAGATTTAACGGAGGCGATCGATTCTAGCTAT
Organism: Thereva nobilitata; assembly: GCA_963855945.1. Lineage (NCBI taxonomy): Eukaryota > Metazoa > Arthropoda > Insecta > Diptera > Therevidae > Thereva > Thereva nobilitata. The sequence continues at coordinate 88,777,290 of OY979697.1, forward strand.
AAAATCCTCTACAAATAAACGGTAAATCGCCAAACTACAAAGGAAATGGAAGGGCCCCTCCACCGTCATCACGAGGATAAACGGCTTGTGTAACGGCTAACCGAAGAGAGAAAGCTAAATTCCAATTCACCGAGAAGTTTCTGAGTCCGGGGAAATTAGCAAAAAAAAAACGAACGGAAGGAGACAAAATTCGGAAACGGCTGAAAATTGGTCCACATCTTCCTTGGGATTTTTTAAGAAAACAATTTCGGAATCACAAAAATAAAAACATGGCCGCCGAAAATATAGCGGTTTTCCGGTGTTTTTCTTGTATCTCGGTTTCTATAGGTCGTACAACCCCGTACAAAGGCCCTAAATATTGACAATGAAATTCTCTACAACTTTAGTTCTTACAAAGATGCTGACCCAATTAACCCTTTCAAAGTTATTCAAGGTCAAAGTTTCCAAAAATCACTTTTTGGCCAAAACATCACTCAAAAACTGGTTTTTTCGAAAACATTTTTTGATCAGTCAATACGAAACGTTATTGCCTACAAAAACCCTTTTGTCATTTCATTATTAACCCTTTCGAAGTTATTCAAGGTCAAATTTTCCAAAGAACAGTTGATTTTTGCAAAAAAATTTCGAAGTTTTCAAAAAAAATGGCAAGAGTGTCAAAAATCAGTTTTTGAGTCATTTTTTGACCAAAATCTGATTTTTTGAAACTAACTTTGACCTTAAATTGCTTCGAAAGGGTTAAGTTTTCGAAAAATGACAAGAGGGTGTTTTGTAGGCAATAACGTTTCGTATTGACTGATCAAAATTTTTTTTAGAAAAAAATCAAATTTTGAGGGATTTTTTTGGCCAAAAAGTGATTTTTGATAACTTTGATCTTGTATAACTTTGAAAGGGTTAATCGGGTCAAGATCTTTGTAAGAACTAAAGTTGTAGAGAATTTCATTGTCAACATTTTGGGCCCTCGTACAAGGCTGTATGACCTAAAGACACGGAGATACAAGAAAAACACCGGAAAACCGCTATATTTCCGGCGGCCATGTTTTTTTTTGTGATTCCGAAATTGTTTTCTTAAAAAGTCCCAAGGAAGCTGTGGACCAATTTTCAGCCATTTCCGAATTTTGTCTCCTTTAAATGCTAATTTCCCCGGACTATCTTGTTCAGAGGCACCTACTTGAATACATACATAACGCAGTGTCACATCTCAATTTAGTACGGTTGTTCTAACTGAACCGCCAAGAAGAGGAAGGAGGAGCACATGTGTGAAAGAAGTTTTGTTTTGAAATTAAAGTTGTTAAAAAGAAACAAATTGTTTCAATTAATCCCTGACGAATCCGAGAAGGCTCGAGAAGAAATATTACAATATTTTTTATAGGTAACTTTTTTATAGCTATGGTATCCAAATTCAATTTTTCCAGATTTTTTGTTGTTTTCATTATACTTTTTTCCTACTGCGGACAGTGCACACATAAACTTTTTTTATTTAAAGGCATTGCAACGCACGCGGGTTTTTTACTAGTACGAAATAACGAAATCTAGAAAATCGCGTTTAAGTCATCTTAATAGTAAATCACTATTCAATAATGAAATGCTATTGAAAATTATTTTCAATTGAAGTTTCATATCGACGAAAAATACTTACCAAAAGAACTTGCAAGTATAATTGTTTTATTGATAAGTCCTTAGCCATTTCTGTACATAATCCTTAACCTACTAAACTTTTCCCCTGCCTTTCTATTTTCTACAAAATATTCTGCCAGACAAGAAGACCTGACGATATTCGACACGGTCTAACGAACTCTTATATAGTGATGCCCTCGGTGTGGCTTTTACATAGAAAGAAACACCTGTTTGATATTTGTTCATGTTTTACATATGTTCTTTCTAATGACAGACAATGAACTTTCACCTTTTGTTTACTTATCCTCAAGCATATATTTATGGCCATATATAAGTGATGTCGTGCCGGTGGTAAATTGTTCATAGAGACTTGCCCGCTTCGATTCTGAGTACTAGTCCTCCTCTCAATGTGGTATTGTCAACATTTCAGGTGTTTGGATAGAATTATACATATTTAAAAAAAATCAAAGAAATTGTTTTCCTGCAACAACGTGACAAAGTCATTAATCTTTAAATTCAGTCCAAACTTTTGGTAAAATTAATATAAGAAAATAAATGTTTTGTTACTCCACACACAAACTTTGCATCTTCATCTCCAAATAAAGATATTCCAACCATCGGCAGTAAAATTCCAGGTAAAATGTCACAATGTCGAATTTTATTTTTATTAATCATAACAGTTACAACAAAGCAATAATCCCACATATAACAACAAGAAAAAAGCCCCCAAAGAGACGCTTCCACGGAGCAAAGGTAAGAAATGAAGAAACAACCTGAAAAAAAAAATAAATAGAAATAAACAGAAATAAAACAAAAACAGGGTCGAGTTGAGTTGAGATCGGGCTCACTCCCTCGCGTTATATTCCAAGAAATTTTTACGTCTTCCGGGCCATCCTCGCCCGTTGTGGTGTTCTGAAGACGTGTAATTTTGTTGTTGTTGTTGTTTTACCTGGAAGCACCAAGCGAATTTGGACAAACACTGTGCAAGTAAGACAAGAGCGGTCAGAGAGACAGAGAATGGTCCAGAAGGAGATAGAGAGAGAGAGAGCATAAAACAAAAATGCGATTACACCTGAATAAAAATTCTTGAGAAAAGAAACGCATGAAAGTATCCACTTAAAAAATTCCCAAGCTTTTATTGAATTCTAAAAATAACCTTCCTCAATACATAAACAATTGGGGGAGCAAGCTTAAGGGGGTTCTTTATGAAAATGATCCCTTCCCCACCACACGCCCCCTCCTCCCTGTCAACTTTTATCATTGTTTGGGGAATGAAAAGTCTCCAAAAAGCTTTCGTTCCCTGGTGATTCTGCTCAGCTGGAGCAGTTCGAAGAATCATATGCGAGGACTTCTTCTGTCAGTGTGGTAGTGGTCGGTGGCGACGGTCGCGGCATCGGTGCTGTATATGAATATTGGTCAGAAGTTGTGCAGTGTAGAGGGAATCTCAGAAAAACGGGGGCTCCCCCTTTCGCCTGTTTTTACCTTGATATTCGCAACATGTTTTCAATTACACTAAAAGCTTTCAACAAGAACTCATGCCATTTTCCAGGAATAGCAAAGAAAAGCTCCTCGTGCTACCCTCGTTTCATCATCTTCTTCTTCCTTCTTGGTGATACGAGATAGAAGCTTTTATTCGTAAACACCATGATCCGGACTCCTTGTGCTCTCCTTATTTTTGCCGCCTAATGGGAAAGGACCATTAACAGAAAGTACACACCATCGCAGGGCTAACGGCATGGAATAGGCACAAAAGCGAAGATTTAATGGGATTTCTTTGTAAAGTTTGTGAAGTTGTCTGAGGAGTTCCCCGTAGTTACCGAGTGGACGCGAAGCATGATTTGGGGGTGGAAGAGGAATGGTTGTCTTGGTTCCACGTGGGGATATCTATATCATTAACACGCTTGTATGCAGTTGTATATATATACATATGTATACATATTTTGTGTGCTATCGAAAATAATTTACTGGGGATAAAACAGCATCTAACAGGTGGCGATACAAAACACTGAAAAGTTTGCACAAACTTTTACGGATACTTTTATCTTCTATGATAAACTTTTCTTTCTTCTTTGTGTTCTCTGTGTGTGTTTTGTGTGTTGTGGCAATGCTATAAAAAAACGAAGCCACATCTTTGAAACTATACTAGCTTCATTAATTATCAAGATGAAAAATATTCAATTTTTTTTAATTGAGACGAGTCCTTTAAAATGGGGAAAAGCTTTTAAATCTGGGAAATATTTATTGAGTATTAGTTAGTATGGGTAAATTCAAAAACTCATCACTGCCGCATCACTGCAGAATTCAGCCACAGGCTTCAATTGAAAGTCTGTGGCTGAATTCTGCAGTGATGCGGCAGTGATGAGTTTTTGAATTTACCCTATCTGTCGGTTTTGCGCATCAGGACTTGTGGAAACAATCAAAATCTGAAGAGGAATAACAATTCTTGGTAAATTTGTGGAATTATTTATATTCTAAGAAAATTACGAGTAAAATTTTAATATGACAGTTATGTTATGCTATTTTAAGAACCCGTGGAGACATGAAAAAGTTATTAATGATGAAAAAACAAGATTACTCCATAAATATAACCAGCGAAATTAACTAAAACTACAATAATAAAGATGTTATAGGTTTCTATAAAGAAGGAAATATATAAAAGAAAGGATACAAACCCGCGTGCACCATGGTAGGTACGAAGTAGTATTGGGTAGGACACGATTATAAAATGAGTTTGTAAGATGTGCCTCTTTTTTATTTTGAGCCAGTACAATGTCATACTTCAAATGAGGCGAGGTGCTATTGTAATGGCAAAATGACAAAAACGAGGAAATTAAAAAAAAGAAAGAAAATAAATACCAATGAAGAACTTTTTTACGAGTTTAATTCTAATATGCATTAAACTGCCTTAGAGTAAGTAAGAAATCTATGCCTCCACAATGTATATTTATATTTTACAATTCCACCTCGCCTAATTTCGTGTTGGAAACTTTGCTACCGCAAAAGAAGTAAGAAATGTCTCTCCAGCACAAAATTTCACCCCCTCGAAAAATTTAAGAATCGTTTCTTCAGTGCAAAATTTCACATGTCTCTACAGTACAACATTTCACTCCCTCGAAAAATGTAAGAATTGTCTCTTCAGTACAAAATTTCACCCCCTCGAAAAATGTAAGAATCGTCTCTTCAGTACAAAACTTCACTCCCTCGCAAAATGTAAGGATTGTCTCTTCAGTAAAAAAAGTTCACTCCTTCGAAAAATGTAAGAATCGTCTCTTCAGTACAAAGCTTCACTCCCTCGAAAAATGTAAGAATTGTCTTTTCACTTCAGTACAAAACTTCACTCCTTCGAAAAATGTAAGAATTGTCTTTCCAGTACAACATTTCATCCCCTCGAAAAATGTAAGAATTGTCTCTCCAGTACAAAATTTCACCCCGTCGAAAAATGTAAGAATCGTCTCTTCAGTACAAAACTTCACTCCCTCGAAAAATGTAAGAATTGTCTTTTCACTTAAGTACAAAACTTCACTCCTTCGAAAAATGTAAGAATTGTCTTTCCAGTACAACATTTCATCCCCTCGAAAAATGTAAGAATTGTCTCTCCAGTACAAAATTTCACCCCGTCGAAAAATGTAAGAATCGTCTCTTCAGTACAAAACTTCACTCCCTCGAAAAATGTAAGAATTGTCTTTTCACTTCAGTACAAAACTTCACTCCTTCGAAAAATGTAAGAATTGTCTTTCCAGTACAACATTTCATCCCCTCGAAAAATGTAAGAATTGTCTCTCCAGTACAAAATTTCACCCCGTCGAAAAATGTAAGAATCGTCTCTTCAGTACAAAACTTCACTCCCTCGAAAAATGTAAGAATTGTCTTTTCACTTCAGTACAAAACTTCACTCCTTCGAAAAATGTAAGAAATGTCTCTCCATCCAGTTCGTATTTACAATTTCACCACGGCTCAGTTTAAATTGGATATTTTCCTGCCGCAAAAGAAGTGAGAAATGTCTCTTCAGTACGTGTTAACAATCTCATGGCACGGGGAAGTATTGGGCCAGTCCATAAATAATGTAAAAATACAATCAGTATTGGAGCTTTCACTTCATAGTTTTGTAAATTTCCAAAACTTTTGTGTATGTCCTCTTCCTATACATAAAAATAGCATTTTGTCACCATGCAAGGACCGATTCGCAATGAAAGCTTCAAGCTGCAAGCTTCAAACTACAAGCTTCAGCTGAGTTTTGCTTTATTTGAGCACTGCTGCTTGAAGCTGTGAATGTGAACCATTGTACAAACCCTTTTATCCTAATTTTTGAAGCTTGCAGCTTGAAGCTTTAATTGTGAATCGGCCCTAAGCAGCAGAAATAATCAAAAATTTCTTGGCTGTTACAAGAACTGCCCAGACCCTGACCAAAGTCAAAGGTCTCACCTTAACTTAAGAACAATCGGGTATTATATGCTTAGTATTCCATTGTTACCTGTGAATTATATCTATGAGAGGGAAAATTTAAATCTTACATTCCAATGAACAATTTGTAATTTTACTGAAAATATAAGTTCTAAAATTACGCCTCTTACTGTAAAATTACAGTACAAAGTTCAGTACATAACATTGATAAATAATACTAAGAAATATTGAATACGTGACCAACGACATGAAGGACAGGCAGTATAAAGGTTGATTCCTGAGCTTAGATCTCCAATATAAAAAATATATATTTAAAAAAAACTAAAAAATACGCTTTTATTTTAAAATGAACTAAAAAGTAAAAAGGGCCGCTCTGTACCTATATACTTATTTTATTAATACTGGAACTTTTCGTTAAACCACGATTTTTACAATCTAATAAGTTATATTCATAATTTTTACCAATAACTTCATTAATTTCATTCTAAGCTTGATTTCGGAAGGTAGGTTGTAGACTATATATTTGTATCTTCTACTTTTTAGTCTGTTATGTGTTCCGCTATTTTGTGGTGACCGTCATATTAGATTTAAAAAGATGTCACACAGCTTATTGTATTCTACTCGTCATACTCTTCTATTTGATACCCATACTGAGGGGGTTGTAAAAAGAAAGGTACCTGGTCCGTCATTTTGTGTTGGCCGCCATTTTGAATTTGGAATGACGCCACACAGGGGTGTTGTTGATCAATTACCTGCCCCGTAGGACCACGATCACAGCTGCACGCTATTGTGAGGTGTTGCAACAACTGAGAAAGGGGATCCAAAACAAAAGGAGAGGAAGTTGACAAAAAAACTGCGGATTCCACAACTTTCGCTTTATATGGTGTTTTGGTGGTAGGAGCAAGTGGAGTCTACGTAGTGGCTGAAACCTGAGTGGCGGATCGATCGACGCACGTGCATAGAAATTTTACAGTACACCCAGACGCAAATTCCCTGAGACTCCCATACTTCTCCTGCCAACCACAAGGATTAAAAAAAATAGTGGAACTCACTTTTGAGAAGACCCTCGTACACGTGAAAATAAAACACCGAACATTGTTTATAAAGAAACGGTACAGAGGATTGTTAACCTTGCATTAATATATTATGGACATTTTTGTATTGCCAGTGATGTGCGGGTGTATGACCATCTGTGTAAGCTGTTAGGAAAAGCTGCAACCGCCGTTTTCAGGATCAAATCAGGTGTCGTCTTATTAGTTGTTTCCAATGTTCGTCTCATGCCGAAATGTATTTATGCGATTTTTTTAGGGGCGCCAAATTGGGAATTTTGACCTTAATACGTCTGTAAGTTTGCTTCCATGACAAAAAACCGATGATAACGAAATTATACCATACAGTTTTAAGTTGCAGCTTAAAAAACTATTGTTTATATGGAAAAAAGAAATATGCCATGACGTAGATGAAGAATCAAAGAATTTTATTGTTTACTTTCAAAATGAAATTCAAAATGGTCGCCGAAATATGACCGAAATTCAAAATGGCCGCCCAAATATGGTTGAACTTGCCAATTGCGCTCCGATTTTAATGAAAGTGGGTATCTAGGGGTTTTTAAGGTCGTAAATGACTAATTTGTGGTCAAAACTTATAAATTTAAAATGGCTGCGCCAATATGGCCGACGAATTTGCCAATCGTGTTCCGATTCTAATGAAAATCGATAGGTGGGGCTTTGAAGGTAGCAAATAACGAATTTATGATCAAAACTTTTAGATTCAATATGGCGGGGCCAATAAGGCTGACGAATTTTGCCAATTGTGTTCCGACTCCAATGAAAGTGGGTATCTAGGGGTTTTTAAAGTCGCAAATAACGAATTTATGATCAAAGCTTATAAATTCAAAATGGCCGCACCAATATGGCCGACAAGTTTGCCAATTGTATTGCGATTCCAATGAAAATCGGTATATGGAGGTTCTTAAGGTAGCAAATAACGAATCTATGATCACAACTTTTGCGGGGCCAATACGGCGGACAAATTTTACCAAATAAGTGTCATTACTCGGTCAGCTGTGTGCAGGTTGTGCAAGAGTTGGAAAATCTGAAAATCTTCACATCCTAGCCCCAAATGGAAGAACATTGAACATAGTGTATCCTGAAGCTCTCTAAGCAATCGGTTCAGAATTGATCAGCAAGGTTTTTTCAATTGGTTTTTTATTGTTTATTTCCTACTTTTTTGATACTAATAAAAAAATAAAACAACAACAAAGTATTCACGTCATTTTTTCGTATCCGTGATACAGACACCCGTTTTTTTTGGGCTGCACAGTGGGCGCCAAATTTGCAAAATTTATGACTTTTTTTAGCGCTTTTTCAGTTCAGGGCGCCAAATGCCACGGGAACGTCAAAATCTACGCGCACGAGACGTATTCTGAACATGATTGCCTAGGTGTCTGCACGTAGTAAAACATTTTCCCCATAGGTGGCGCTCAACCTCGAATTTTGAAAATAGTATATATTTTTTATAAGTAACTCTACATTTTTTTATGTATCCAAAATCAGGTGTTGCAGGTTTTTCTCTTTTTATACGCTTTATATTAGCTTGACCTGTATGTTGTATGTTTCATGTAAACAAATCTTGCAACTTGATTTTGACCCACTTCCAGGTAACGGATCAACTTCAAATTTTGCACATATGTATAGTTCGCGTGACAATGCAATATGACCATTTTGTAAAAAAATCAAGATGGCGGCCGAATTTTGCAATTGTGCTCCCCGACCCCCGACATGGGTATCAAATGAAAGAGTATTACAAGTAGAATACAATTAGCTATGTGGCGTTATTCAAAGTTCAAAATGGCGGCCAACAAAAAATGGCGGACTACCATTTTCTTTACAATCCACTCGATATGGGTATCAAATGAAAGGAAATGACAAGTAGAATACTATTAGCTCTGTAGCGTCATTCAAAATTCAAAATGGCCGCCAACACAAAATGGCGGACTACCTTTTTCTTTACAACACCCTCGGTATGGGTTTCAAATGAAAGGTGTGACAATTAGAATACTGTTAACTGTGTGGCGTGATTCCAAATTCAAAATGGCGGTCAACACAAAATGGCGGTTTACCTTTTTCTTTACAACGCCCTCGGTATAGGTATCAAATGAAAGTGTACGACGAGTACAGTAAACTGTATTGCTCCAGCCAGAATATGGAAACAACCTACCTTTCGAAATGTAAAAAAGCGTGGGCCGCTAGCGAAAATTTCCGGTGTTAATAAAAAAGAATATAGGAAGAGAGTCCCACGATGTTTTACATTTTGAAAGGTAGGTTGTTTCCATATTCTGGCTGGAGCAATAGAAACTTTACATTCAAAAATATTTTTTAATTTTTAGTTAATTTTAAAATCAAAGCGTATTTTTTAGTTTTTTTAAACTATATATTTTTTTCATTATAGCTTTTTCCTATCCTGTACTGTGCACATATAATTCTTTTTTATTAAAACGCACGCGGGCTTTTGCTAGTTCTAAATATAAATGGCCGTACCCTTATATTCCAGAGAAACTTTTGCACTCAGGTACATCCAGACACTTGACAACGACTTTTGATCATTACAATCATGGTTATACAAGATTCGTTTCGTTCTTAAAAAGGCCTCTATATACATTGCATTGTGTAAATTCAAACGTTTTTAAATTTCGTTCTTTGAGAAGAATTTTTTACTTTTCTTTTAAATTCTCGAACAAATATTAGTAAAGTATTTTATTTAGCTTTGAGAAACAATCTCTCAAACCATCACAGTTGACCCATATTCCTCCATATACTATGTGCACTAGTCAAGTTCATATTCTCACATCGCGAGTTTCTTTATTCGAGAATAGCTTGTACCTCATTATTTATGGCCGAGAATAGCTTGTATACTGATTTCAATATTGTATTGTACCTTAATCCTGCACATTCATTACTCTCAAAAACAAGATCCTTTCTAAAGAAAAATATTTTTTTTCCATCAATGTACTTCTTTCTATATTCAAAGAAATTTTCCCAAGCTACGAGTATTTCTATTCAAATATTTAAAAAAAAATCCTCCACTAAGATTTCCCACATCACGACTTCACGATACCCACAAGCAAGTCCTCCTCTGCAATAAGTCTTAATATATATATATAAAAAAATTCCACATGGGAGCCCTAAATACTAAAATCCTAGTAGTTGTTGTCTAGCAGTGCCTTATTTTTAGACCAAGCGAATCTTTTTTAAGATCGTAACCAACCCACTTGAGTCTATTTTTGGTGCTCCTCCAGCACGGAAAGCATCTTAAAAATCGCCATTGCTTTCGGCGCTCGAATCCTCCGTCGTCGTCGCCCTTCCTTGAGAAACACTAGTACAAGGCATTTGCTCAGTGCCAGAATTTCCTTATTCGAGGGCTTAGAGCAGCGCACTGCAAGCCCTATTCATCGTTGGGAAAATGATGATGAAAAAAAACGAGTTTCACTTGTTTAGGCCTCTTCTACAAAAGGAGATAACGACGACGATGATTTATTCTGTTTATAGAAATTTGAGATTTTTTTTTGGGGGGGGTGGGGGTGGAGAAGATTCAAGGATGTTGACTCCTTTTTAAATGGGAAACATTTTCAAATACACGTGCGCTGGGAAAAAGTTCGATATTTTATATAAATGAAAATATTCCCAAAGGAAGTCGAGATTTTTGTTGTTAAATTTAGAAAATTGCGTTTACTTTTAGGGGAGTAAAAAGATATGCAAACATTCTGGAAGCTTTTAATTATTTGAATTTGTCGAGGAGTGGGAAAGGGTTTTTAGGCAATTGCGAGGAGAAAATGAGATATCCTTTTTAAGAGATTGTTATAAGGATGTTGCATGCTATTCAATACAGAATATAAAAAAAAACAAGATGGTAGGAATACGTGTCCAAATCAAGATAAACATTAATTAAATCCCTTGTTATTAAATAAAATTCCAACTTTCTTTCAAAAAAAATGCAATCTATAAAATTCTAAAACACAATCATATACCCATAATGTTTATTAATTATGTAACTCAAACAGTTACTTTTTTAACAATCAGCAATTAGTAAGAACACAAGGACGACGAAGTCTAGAACAGAATAGCTCAGATACTCTGTAAGCAGAGAAGGCACAAGTTAAACTTTTAATAGAAGGAACTCGATACTGAATCGATTGATCCTTAATTATTAAGGGATTTGGGAAAGTTAACTGGGAAAAATATGAAGAATCAACTGGAGACAGACTGGTTGGGGGTTGTTATAAATAAAATAACATAATATAGACATTGTTGAGGGTCTTCTGTTCAAAATTCATTTATTAGAAGTCAAAAATATTTTTTTCTTAATCGGAATGAAATACCCTTAAATTTTTTTAATAGATTGCTAGTTGGATTTATATATGTATATTAACTAGCTGACCCGGCAAACCTCGTCCTGCCTGAAATAAATAAACTGTCGCTACCACGCGTACAGTTATCACAACTCGACCTATAAATTGCGTGTGAGTGCATCTGTATACTATAAACTTAAATGTGTTGAGTACAAATTTAAAAATGTCTTAAATAATAGCACAGATACGGACAAATGACGTGAATACTTTGTTGTTGTTTTATTTTTTTATTGGTATCAGTAGGAAATAAACAATAAAAAAAATATATAGTTTAAAAAAACTAAAAAATACGCTTTGATTTTAAAATGAACTAAAAAGTAAAAAATAATTTTGAATGTAAAGTTTCTATTGCTCCAGCCAGAATATGAAAACAACCTACCTTTCGAAATGTAAAACAGCGTGGGGCTCTCTTCCTAAATTCTTATTTTATTAACACCGGAAATTTTCGCTAGCGCCCCACGCTTTTTTTACATTTCGAAAGGTAAATTGTTTTCATATTCTGGCTGGAGCAATAGAAACTTTACATTCAAAATTATTTTTTACTTTTTAGTTCATTTTAAAATCAAAGCGTATTTTTTAGTTTTTTTAAACTATATATTTTTTATTTTCTATTTTTTAGTCTATTATATGTCTTCCGCCATTTTGTAGTGACCGCCACATATTGGATTTAAAAAGACGTCACACAGTTTACTGTACTATACTCGCCGTACACTTTCATTTGATACCCATACCGAAGGCGTTGTAAAGAAAAAGGTAAACCGCCATTTTGTGTTCACCGCCATTTTGAATTTGGAATCACGCCACACAGTTAATAGTATTCTAATTGTCACACCCTTTCATTTGAAACGGAGAGCACTATTGCAAAATTCGGCCGCCATCTTGGAACCGCCATCTTGATTTTTTTACAAAATGGTCAGATTGCATTGTCACGCGAACTATACATATGTGCAAAATTTGAAGTTGATCCGTTGCCTAGAAGTGGGTCAAAATCAAGTTGCAAGATTTGTTTACATGAAACATACAACATACAACATACAACATACAACATACAGGTCAAGCTAATATAAAGCGTATAAAAACAAATTGAAAAACCCTTACTGATCAATTCTGAACCGATTTCTTAGAGAGCTTCAGGATACACTATGTTCAATGTTCTTCAATTTGGAGTTAGGATGTGAAGATTTTCAGATTTTGCAACTCTTGTACAACCTACATACAGCTGACCGGGAAATGACACTTATTTGGCAAAATTCGTCCGCCGTATTGGCCCCGCAAAAGTTATGATCATAGATTCGTTATTTGCTTCCTTAAAAACCCCCATATGCCGATTTTCATTAGAATCGCATTACAATTGGCAAACTTGTCGTCCATATTGGTGCGGCCATTTTGAGTTTATAAGCTTTGATCATAAATTCATTATTTGCGATTTTAAAACCCCTAGATACCCACTTTCATTGGAATCGGAACACAATTGGCAAATTCGACGGCCATATTGGCGCAGCCATTTTAAATTTATAAGTTTTGACCACAAATCCGTCATTTACGACTTTAAAAACCCCTAGATACCCACTTTCATTAAAATCGGAGCCCAATTGGCAAATTCAACCATATTTGGGCGGGCATTTTGAATTTCGGTCATATTTTGGCGACCATTTTGAATTTCATTTTGAAAGTAAACAATGAAATTCTTTGATTCTTCATCTACGTCATGGCATATTTCTTTTTTCGATATAAACAATAGTTTTTGAGATGCACCTTAAAACTGTATGCCATAATTACGTTATCATCGGTTTTTTGTCATAGAAGCAAAGTTACAGACGTATTCACGTCAAAACTCAAATTATTTTTATGACAGATATATTTTTTTTAATGTACAAAAAATAAATATTTAAATTTATTTTTAATCTTAATATCAACAGGAATAAAATTTGTTGTCTTTTATCGTTATGTTATTTGATGAACAATATTTTTAGTTAATCCCTGAGCGCTTGGGGGCGGTTTATCAAATTGTATCCTAATTAATTTTCGGCATTTTGTGGTGGCCGCCTTATTGGATTTTAAATACGTCATATATCTTACTGACACAGCTAATTGTATTGTACTCATTTGATACCCATATCGATACGTTGTACAGAAAAATGTAATGCGCCATTTCGTGGAGACCGCCATATTGGGTTTAAAACGACGTAACATTGCTGTATTCAACTCGTCATACTCTTTGGCCTTCCGCACACTTGTCCATAACATCAAAACCAAAACCGGTTTTATAGGCAAGGGGTCGCAGGGAAGACAACTTTTCTTCCATAATTTTCCATCATTTGTTCACCCAAACATTTTCTGGTTTCACCGTCCATTACACTAACACAAGCATATTTCCGTTCTCAGTAAAGCTGCTTCGCTGTGCTTGCACCCCACACTACCACACAGGCATTACAATCGTTACACGAAAATGGTGGAGAAAAGTGAGTTCCGAGTGTATTTTTGAACTCATATTAAAACCGGTTTGAAATTATGTACAAGTATGCGAAGGGCCTTTCACTTGATAGTCATGTTGAGGGTTGTAAAGAAAAAGTAATCCGCCATTTTGTGATAGCAGCCATATTGGATTTAAAATGACGTCACATAGCTTACGGCTTTTTACTCGTCATACACTGAAAAAAAAAATTCTTGGCTTAACGCACTTTTTCTTGAACTAAGCAACTCATGTTTTGGATATAACGAAAACAAAATTGTCTCGGGATAAGCAATACTCATAGTCTTGGTTTTATTGTCTTGGATGAAGACAAAAGTTGACTTGAAGTAAAAAAAAATACGAAACCGATGATATTATAATTGAAAACAATTCAAGTTCTAAAATCGGTCTTAGTAGTTGTGATACATTTTTAGAACTTGAAAGTCCGGTAACCGAAAAAGAGTTTTCGAGAAGGATATATATCTTGGTCGAAAAATATAAGTATTGAGCAAAGAAATACGATTGCTTGGCTCAAGAATTTCCAGTGTCTTACTCTGAGACAGCATCCTCAAGTTACGACTGAACAATTTATCTACTCAACACAACGACAATTTTTCTATCATTGTACTCTTTCATTTGATACCCATGTTGGGGCGTTGTAAAGAAAAAGTTAATCCGCCATGTTGTGGTAGCCGCCATATTGGATGTACCATAAAATTGAACATACTAAATTTTATTGCCTTTAGAACCAGAGATGTTTGCGAAATTTGAGCATCACCGGATATCGGGAAGTAGTCGAAAAATCGATCGCAAGATTATTCCCCCACAGAGAACGAAGTTATTATAAAGCTTGTAAAAAGCAGTCCAGCCGTTTTGGTATCGGTTCAAATTATGAATCTTCTAAACCATTCTCGAAGCAACTTAATCACACACACAAAATTTCATAAAAATCAGTCCAGCCGTCTAGGAGGAGTTCAGTCACATTCACATACACATGGACAGAAGAAATATATATAAAGATTGCTTGTATAAGTATTAAAATCTCAGTTTACTTACTAACTTAATCAGGTCTAGCATCGGGATTAGGTCCTTGCCTTTCGAAACTGCTATTTAGATCGACTCCGGTTTCCAAACAATTTCATCCAGTTTGCCATTCTTAAGCTCTCAGAATCTACGTCTACGTCATTCTTGCAACGGAAGTTTGGTTTCCGTGACCTTCTAGTACTTTTTTGAACTATTTTGCCTGGACTACTGGGGATTTTTAAAGATTGAACGAAGTGAAAAACACAACCAAATATGCGCAAGATATTTTGGACTATTTTGGCTGATGACTTGCTTGTGTTTTTCACTTCGTTCTCTCTTCGAAAATCCTCAGCCAAAACAGTCCAAAGTATCTTGCGTATTTGGTTGTGTTCTGGAAGTCAAATTATTTTTGTAAATAGACAATTGTGCACATAGACACTTTTGCCGGCCCAATAACTCAGCAAGCACAGCTCAGTTTAACAAAAGAGTTTATAACTATGATTAAGAATAAAATACTTAATACAAAAATGCAATAAACTCAAAATTATCGAATTTGCAGTTAAGCACTTCTGTCTTTTTACCAGGGCTGCGGAGTCGGAATCGGAAGGAATTTTATAGTTAGTGGAGTTGGAGTCGGAAAAACAATCATGGACTTCAAATCGCCTAATTTTTTTATATTTGTTCTTCTGGTGGAAACTAAGAAACACAAAATTTTCAGATTTTTTTGACTTATAATTTTTTAGTTATTGTGTAGTTTAGGTATAAAATTAAATAATTTAGTTCTCACCCCCAGTGGTGGTTTCCGATGCCCCAGGGTGTAGGTATGGTTTCTAAAAATTGTCTTACATATGCTCTTCAAAAATTGGCGTGGTGAATCTTTATTTTGGGCGTGAAAAAAATAATTAAAGTTTAGGGGTTGCTGTGTGGTGGCTTCCGCTTTCCGTAATGTTTGGCCGAAATGTGATTTTTGGAAAATTTGACCTTGAAAGGGTTAGGTTTTCGAAAAAAATACAAGAGGGCTTTTTTGCAGGCAATAACGTTTCGCATTGATTGATCAAAAAAATTTTTTTTTAAAACCAGTTTTTGAGTGATTTTTTCTTTACCAAAAAGTGATATCCCCGGCGGCCATGTTTTTTTTATGATTCCGAAATTGTTTTCTTAAAAAGTCCCAAGGAAGCTGTGGACCAATTTTCAGTCATTTTGCAATTTTGTCTCCTTAAAATGCTAATTTCCCCTGCTTTCTATGTCAAATAATTTTTGAACTAGAGCAAATATTCCAAATTTTGTCAAAATTTTGCGATTTTTTGAATACTTATAACTATAAAAATAGAAGTCCAAAAAATTTGAAAATTTGGTTTTTTCTTCGTTTCCACCAGAAGAACAAATTATAACTATCGGAGGTAGTTAGGTCCAAGGTATTGGTTGATTTGATATGGAAAGACCGAACTAAAAATTATTGATTATTGAATGAAGTAAATATTTTAAAATGAACTACACATAATGTGCGTAACTCATTGTGGCTAGGCCTTAATGCGGGCAACAAAAAAATATTTTAAAAAATACGGAACTCCCGGAATAAAGAAAGATGAACGTTGCAAAAGAATACGCTACACAATAAAATTAGTTCTTCTTTGTTCTTCGTTACAAACTTAAATATTTCGATTATAGGAGTCGGAGTCGGATTAAAAATTTAAAAGCATTGGAGTCGTAGTCTCAAATATTTGGGACCGACTCCGCAGCCCTGCTTTCTAGATCTGGTATAACTTTTTCTTTCTGCAGTTCTTCTTGTCTGCGGTTCTTCTTTTTAGCTTGAAGATTTCCATCCTTGGTCTTGTGGGCCTTGCGATGTACTCCTGGTTGCTCTGGTTTCTTTCTTCAATTGCAGATCTACAGTCCTTATCAAACCAATCAATTCTAGTCTGTCGGCGAGCCCAGCCTAGTGTCTCTTCTGCTGCCCCCTTCATGCTGTTTTTAATTTGTTCCCATTTCTCGTTGATGTTGGGCTGTTCTTCTTCTTCTACTATTTCTCTCAAGTTTTGTACGACAGCTTTCTGGTAGGCATCTCTTCTTTTTTCAAGTTTTAGCTTATCTATGTCGTATTTTGCTTGTGTTTGCCCTTCGTGTGTTTTGATCGTTATCCGGACTTTAAATTTCACTTTAACTATAGGTACCCAGCACGCTCCTCTCATTGTTCTTACATTCAGTAAACTCGTGGCCCCTCTTCTCTCAATTAGGACGTGGTCAATTTGGTTATTTGTTACCCCGTCTGATGATTGTCACGTCATCTAATGAATATTTATTTGGTGACTGCCACATCATCTTATGAAATTCCCCGGGATATAATTATTTGAAATAAATGTTAAACAAAAATAAGCATTATTTCATCGAATTTTAAAAAATATGGCAAAATATCAGGAAAAAATGAATGAAGTAAATTTCGGTTTAAATTTTAAAAAATTGTAAGAATTTGAAAATATAGAAAATATTGAGATTTAAAAGTTTCCTTTGCTTTTCTGTCGATCAATCAATCAATAATAATCGTAAAATGAACAAAAATAAATATTTTTAATATTTTAAATCTATTCTAATTTCAAGGTTGTTTGATGAAATTGAGTAAAATAACAACATTCGTCTGTGTATAAAGAAACATAAATTCCATCTTCAAATTCCTAAAAAACATGCTTCAATCATAATTTCACACCTGAAATTGCTTCAATAATTTTGAGTCTGTAGAGCAATTATTCATTTGAACTTTGAAGCAAAAAAGGCAATTCTGCTCAAAATTAAAAACATAAAAAATTTATTCAATCTGGCAACGTTGAATTGAATGAAAATCTCAAAATTTTCATTTAATAAAATTTTTTTTTATTTAAACGTCATTTTCGTCCTTAATTTAGTTTAAACTCAGATTCAGTATAGCTACAGCCACCGCCCACGCAATCAGACAAAGTTTATTGCGATAATCGAGCTTAAAATAAAATTGAGAGAAAGATTGAGGCGTGCATATAAATCTTTTAAGAGGTTTCCGTGAATGAATCCGAGAATAATTGTGACAGTCACAAAGCATCCGGATGTTTTAATTATTCGCATTCAATGAACTTTCATTAAATCATTCCGCGATCAGAAATAGACCAGCAGCGGAGGAGAGAGACACACTTGACTTCTTCTGGCTCGTTACACCCAAGGACAACTAACTACACTCTCTGCACGCCTCTGTGCCCGAGACAAGAAGAACATTGCAGGCATTTTCTTCGCCTCAATTCGAAAATAAAAGAAAGTTTTCTCGCTGCCGCGCGCTGTGCAAATGAATAACGACAAAAAGCAAAGAATACCAGCCGAAAAAAAAACGGAGAAGAAATGGCAGTTTATTATCTTAAATGTTGGCTGCCCCAGCCCCCCACCCCCCGTGACAGATAAAAGTGAATTGTACCCAGAATTATTAGCCGTTACTTGGCGGCCTTTGCCCGTCTGACCCTTGACCTCTTGAGCATGGATGTGCGCTGCCGAGAGCAACAAAGCCGTGTCCCGGAATATGGAAGGATATCGCTGGTCGTTTTCGGAACGGCACTTTGACCTTATCACGGCCGGGAATTGAACATGAAAATTTCATTTTGTTTATCCAACCCAGATATCATCTCTTATCCACATCCACGAAATTCTTGTGTATTTATAAATTTTTTATCATTTTCCTTCGTGTGTTTTTTTTTCTGCTGCTGCTCTCTCACTGCTGACAACACAAGGTCAAAAATTCAATCTGCTGACAGGGGAAAACACGAAAAAAAATAACAAATTTTCGCGACTGCCATAGAACAAAAAAAAACAACAACATAGCGGACATGTCACACGGGAAACAGGAATAACTTCCGAGAACCGAAAAAAATATGACAATTTTCAGGCAATATTAAATAAATAATAAAAAAAATAATAAAAAAAACGAAATAGAAGTAAAACACTACCCCATCTCATAATATCTGCTTCAGTTAATTTATGGCAATTCTGTTAAGGAGGAAAACAAACTTCTTGAGAAAACATGGTGGTGGACCCCATCGCCACCCCCGCCGCTGTCGCTGCCGGGAGATTTTCGATAAAACTTTCAAGTGCCGAAGAGATGATGATGGCGGCGTATTTTTAGTTCTGTTTGTTTACTTTCGAAGCCAAAAACGTTGAATGAAGTTGTATTGAGAATTTTATTTTTGGAAATTTTTCGAAAAATTTATTAATAAAACTCTTCACTGTTTATTTCTGAGGAATGTGTATGCAGGCAGGCATATATAATATACACAAGATGTCAGTACATATGCCAAGCAGGATATCAATTTTTTTCGACGTTTTTTTTGAGAAAATAAAGCATTTTTTTCGGGAATTTTTCTTTTGCCGTAAGAAAGTGTGTAATTTTTTTTGCGTTTTAGTTAGATTCATCAATGCTGAGTGATGAAATTTATGGGTGAGTATTACACCTTTATTTTATTGTTTTTGAATAGGCAAAAAACAAAGTTCTTTTTAATTTTTTGGTCGATTTTGTTAGAATAAGCGGAATGAATAAGGAGTTCGCAAAACAAGTTAAAAATTACAAAGGAAGTAACTTCAAAACTTCAGGAATTAAAAACAAATTAAAACAAAGATAACTTGATTGAAAAGTAACTAAATATGAAACTAAATAAGGTAGATATGATTTGAGCAACTATCGTTCGTTGCTATTATCAACACCCCTCCTCAACGACGATCCCTTAGACCACATACTCTGCTAAACTTCATCAGCTTCTCGGGTCCTAAAGGTTTAGTGAGCATATCCGCTACCATCTCAGTTGATTTGTTGTAGGAGAGCTTGATGTTCCAATTTTTACTTGATCGCATGTATAGTGATACTTTGTGTCAATATGTTTGGTTTGACTACTTACACGCTCATTATATACCAGATTGATGCAACTTTGGTTGTCTTCATAGATGACAGCCTTGACTCACCTTGACCTTCTCTCAACTCAAGAAGTAAACGTTTCAGCCAAATGCATTCTTGAGTTGCTTCTGCCAATGCTACTTACTCCGATTCCGTGGACGACAAAGATACACAATTCTGTTTTCTCAAGGCCCAACTGATAGTGGCATTGTTGAATTTGAATAAGTATCCTGAGTCAGATCTTCGATCTTCAGAGTTTTGAGCCCGATTGGCATCAGAGTAGCCGATGAGTGGAGATTTTTCTCGTGGTAAGCTGCCTAGTACTAACTCTCGTTTCTTGGTCCATTTTAAATAGCTTAAGGTTCTCTTTACTTCTGAATGAAGGTTTTCTGCAATTCTCGAAGTTAATATGCTACGAAGCGGTGTTATAAAAGAACCATGTTATATGGCGGTTATATAAACTCACGTTAAAAGAATTTATAGATATAGAAATAGATATTTCTTAACCATTACAGACGATTATAGTCATTTCACCAGAATATATTTATTAAAGTAAAACTGAAGTAAAGAAGTATATCAAAAGTTTTGTTGAAAAAATGAAGACGTCACTTGGAAAGAAGCCGAAAGGCATACGGTCAGATCGAGGCACAGAATATGTCAATACTGACATACAGGATTATTTGAAGAATGAAGGAATAAAAGTACAACCGACTGCTCCCCACACGCCACATCAAAATAGTGTGGCTGTGTGAAGCCTTTCAGAGATGATGCGGTGTATGCTGATTGATGGAAACTTAGAGGATAAATACTGGTGTGAAACCAGTAGTAAACGCAAATTATTTACAAAATAGACTACCGTCCACGTCAATTGATACAACGCCTTATGAATTATGGTATGTCAAAAGACCAAAGGTAAATTATATAAGAATTTTTGTAATATTCGAATTTGGATTCTCGCACTCTTGATTTGTTTTTGGTTTTTGGATCAACTTCATACTTGACAGTTGCAGTAGGCTCTGGCAGTAAAACAAAAAACTATTTTTGTATTACTTGTGTTTATTCAATAAACCTTAAATTGAGTCTTAAGTTTATATTATTTATTGACTATTAATAATAAGAATCTTTGGAAGCATCTCTTAGCTCTTCTTCCAAGTGAGCTACGAAAAAAAAGAAGATACCGGAAAGAAACTAGTCTTCGTCGGATATTCCGAAGAAACAAAAGGATATAGATTAATTAGACAAAAGTACAAACAAGATAATAATCAGTTCGAACGTGAAATTTTTAGAAGGCGAGACTGAACTGCCAAAGGAAGGTACAAAATTATTTTCTTTTTCTTCAGAAAAGGAGAATCAATTTGAAAAAGAACAAATGCGAGAGAGCACGATAGAAATAGATATAGATTCAACTATTAAAAGGAATGACAATAGAGAAATGAGTAGTGAAGAAAATGACGAAAGGTTCTTTGCATCTGAAGACTACAGCTCTTTTGTGCACGCTTTAGCTCATACTAACGAAGAGACAAAGACTACCAATGAAGATCAGAATGACTCAGAATTCCAATTACCCCGTCATGTAAGAATTGAAAATTTAGAAAGTCGCCAATCAAATCGAGAAGCAACCTCCACAGAGATTCAACAGTGCTGCCAAAGTGATACATAGTAAGCCAGGGGAACCAGATAATTGAGCATGGAAAAAATGGAAAAAAGATATGGATAGCGAAATAAGCTCAATGATAAAGAACGATACATGGGAGCTGGTAAAGGCACCTGAAAATGCAAATGTCATAGGATGTAAATGGGTATATACTCAAAAGAAGCATTTACGGTCTAAAGCAAGCTGCACGCAATTGGAATGAAGTACTAAACAAATGCCTAGTAGATATCGGCCTCAAGCACAACAAAGAAGGTCCTTGTCTATACATTGAAAATGCTAAAAAAGGGTGGATACATGTTCTTGTATGCATGGATGACATACTAATAGCAGCGAGTAATAATAATAAGAGTGATGAGCTAGAACAAATTTTTAAAAATGTTTTAATGTCCTTGAGATCAGCTGATAAAAATTTCAATGGGAGTGAAAAGATCAAAATATCAAAGAAGTAATATCTATGATAAAAGAAGGCAGAATTACTTTCACACTACACGCAATGTGTGTGAAAGAAAGATAAAAAATGAAGGGGAAGTGACTGGAATGTGCACTGCAAATATTCTGACAGTTCTCAATTTAATGGCATAGTCGGGTTTTTATTCCGGAACTCGATTGTTTACATTTTTACGTGTTTGTTAATTAATTGGTGTTAATTAATTTTTAGTTTATATAAAAAGAGTTTTGGCTTTAGGAGCCGACCGAGTGTAATACCCTTGATACACGGGCTTCATCGGATGATCATTCTTTCAAGAATGTTCATTCGCAGCCTATATATCACCTTAAATTAAGCTTGAATGAGCATTAATAGCTTCATTTATCATTCGAAAGAATGAAGTGAAATCTGCTTCATTTATGAGAAATGAAACTGAAAGTGGCGAAATTTCCATCAACTTTCCATGAAATTTCCATTACTCTCATAAAATTTCCATTACGCTCATCAAATTTAAAAATAATCGAACTGTCAAAAAAACTAAAAAAAATTATAAAAATAATCGGATTGTCCTTATTTATGCCAATCGCTTTAATGTTTTAGATTATCGTATTAATAAAAAAAAGTTTCACTTCAATATTCATAAAAAACGCTTTTGAATCCATTGTGCAAATAATTGTGACATTTAATAAATGAAGTGAAAATGAAGTACCGTGTATCACATCGAATTCGAATGTTCATTCAAGGCCAATGAAACTGGAAGAATGATCATCCGATGAAGCCCGTGTATCAAGGGTATTACGTGCATATGAGTAATTTCGTGATTGTAAATGGTCCACAAATTTTGGACAAATATCGTCGCTTCGCAAGAATAGTGGCACAACTAGTTTATTTTGAAAATGTATAACTAAACCCGCATATTTTTATGTGGTAAAACACCATATTATTACTTCCAAAAATTAAGGGCTTGTATGAGATGTGCGAAGCGACGATATGTTAGCGATTCAAAAGCAAATGTTTGCAGTCTATTTGCTGATGCCGAAGAGGAAGAATAAAGGGTAATCGAAATATGTATTTTTTTTAACCAAAATTAATTATATAAAATTTATAATTCCAAGAGGTTGGTCCCAACAGCGGATTACATTATCATAATTTTTGATGAAATCGAAAAAATTGCAAGATTCCCGCCTTTTTTAACGGACAATACAAGTGGAAATCCATTCCTAATATTGTGTACCAACACGAAATTTTACGCATACATGCAATCCGTGCAAACCCAATTTACAAGTGCTCTGTTCCAGTGTTTCTTCCATTTGAATGTAAACATTCCCATAGGGAATCAAGGAACATCTTCTGTTTCTTTCATATTCTTGTGTTTTTTGCATAAAATGTATATCCATCGCGCGTTTGTTAATATTTTTTTGCACTTTTTGCTTAATGTTATTGCTAATCTCTTCTGTCATATCTTTAACTGTTTTACTTGTCCTTGAGCTTTACCTAATCACTCTTGTTATTATTGCTCGCTGCTAATAGCATGTAAAGACATTAAATATATTCAGTGTGTTGGTACAAAAATCCAACGTATTTTTGAATTGACCGACTTAGGCGAAATTAACTACTATTTAGCAATAAACGGTCGGAAGCATAATGATGGTTATTTTTGTTTCAATTAAGAAAAATATACCAATAAAGTGATAATAAGAGGAGGGATGGAAGATGCTAAAGATTCAAGGATGCCAATTGATCCTGGATATTATAAGAAATTGGTGAGTCAAACATGCTACCTGATAATGATAAATATAGAGAAACTATAGGATCATTACTATACATTTCAATAAGCTTTTTGCGACACTCGTCCAGACGTATGTGCCCCAGTACCAATTCTAAGTCACCGAGTTTCAAAACCAAATGAACGGGATACGTCATTCTACAACACGATCTGTGGCTCGAGTCCACTCTGCGACATGGTCCTTCGACTTTGCACTTGTACACAGTGGGACAAAAGTAATGTCATAATGTGAATGTGCCATAATTTTGGCAAATGGCGACAAATGTCATTGTGCTTTGACAATTATCTTGTAGACAGATAAAGAATTAATAGACAACAAGCAATGGAGCGATACACACCTGAAAAACGTGGAATTATTGGGGCACGAAGATTCCACATAAAATGCACGAAGAGCCATTGTATCCTCTCAAAGTGAACAACCGCTCACACAGCACAGGCAACGATGGAGATTTTGAAGCATCAATTTCCGGGCCGTGTGATCTCCCATTTTGGAAATTTGAACTGACATGTCAGATTGCCACTTTTTTAAGGATAACAGACGAAGGAGGGTGCAAGGCCTCCTGGTAGAGGGTTGGGTGAGAAGTTGTCAAACTCTTCTCGAAAAACAATTCATGTTATGGACTCGATAAGTCAGCCTCGGAGTAGTTAGGATTTACGGCAAAGACTCAGCCAATGTCCTCTATGAGCCAATGTCTCACGATGATTGCCGATAGTTCTGGCAATATATTTTCGGGGTCTGTTTAGTAGGCCCATTGTTCTTTCTTTGTTGTAATTGGACCAAGTTGCCTTAGAGATAATACTGGTCTCCATTGCGCTCCTTTGGCTGGTAGCAGCAAGTGGTAGTCAAAAATAGCGTTTTTGATCCCACATATTAGGCTGCCAAGCATTTTGATCTCAACCCCGAAGGGAGACTCCCTGTTTGGCTAGGTAATCGGCTTTCTTGTTTTCATCTATGTTCCTATGTCCGGGAACTCCGAGAGTCACGTTATGCTTTCTACCGAACCTCTCTAACGGAGCCCATCATCACTTGGCCAGCTTGGAGCCCATCATCACTGAATCTAGAGCTTTTATAGAGACTTGGCTATCTATGAAAATACCAATGCTACATACTTCTGTAGGTTCGGATTCATTGTCTGGCAAGCCTTCAGAATCTCTAGCATTTAAGGTTAGATGCCAGCGTGCACCGGAAGCTGCAAGACGTGATCTGTTAGTGGTTTCTATATAGACCCCGGCTCCGACGCCCTCTTATATCTTGAAGCCGCCTGTAAATATTCGGAGATCAAAGTTGTTCAAGATCATTTCTCCAGTTTTTTCGTGAGTGTCCTCGACGGAGAAGTCCTACCTGTCAACGGGCGCGTTTAGGCCGAAGTTAATTTAACTGAGCTAGGCAAGTTAACAACGGCATAAAACAGCAATTTTTTTAGCGCTGTTAGCTAACTTATTTCTGCTTTTTGGCTTAGCTAAAATTTAGCACAGCCAAAATAAATTGATGTTTGCTTGTAATTTTTTGTTGTAAGCAAATAATTTAGAAATATTTCAATACAGAATGAAGATTTTATTATTATTATTCATTTTTTAGCTTTTTATTATTTGTAAAATGGGAAATGTTATTATTTTTGCCTGTTATTAGCTGCAAAATGAGAATTGTCAAATGGCATGCTAGAAACGGTGCTAAGTTAACATCGCTAATTTAACAGAGTTAAAATAACTCGGGCCTAAACGCGCCCAACGTCAGTCTGGAGAAAGTAGTCTGTGGGTGCGGCGATGATTCCCAACATTTTGGTAATTAATTTTTCAAAATAAAACGAAATTATTGAACTCAAACAAAGTTATCAGTTTGAACGACGTAATTCCCATGGATTCAAAATCTATTTTCACTACTGCGTACCACTAAATATATTTAAAATTAGCTTATCAAAATAAAGCTTAGTTAAAAAAAAACTTAATTATTCATAAATCAGAAAAATCAATAAATTTCCAGAAATCCAAACGAAAAAAAGAAGAAGATCCCCTGACAACAAAATAAATAAACATTATTAATTCCACCCCAAAAAAAAAGTAACTAATTGGAAAGTTATTTTGCGCATTTATTTTTAGACACAATTTAATTGCGAAACTGATAATGCTGCCATTTATTTATATCGCGAAAACTCGCCACTGACAGATAAACGAACGCGAGTATTGATAAAGAAATTTATATTATATTAAAATTATAGCAAATGGCGGAACGTGGCGGGGTGGAAATTGTTGGAAGGAAAACTGGAACAACCCGGAATTGGAAATTTCTCCGCTGTCACTTGTCGAAAATAAATGGCAGAAATCCAAGAGCGAATTTCCTTTATCGCGAATTCACACGGAATATTTACACTTTTTTTTGTGTTGAAAAGTTTGCGTTTGGCCGCAGTTAAGAGTGGCATAAAAAAATTCAATTTTCTTGAGTACAAAATTAAATTTTTATGAAAATTTCCGTTTTTATTGTGTTTATTTGTTGTGCTGTGCCATTGCGGAGCGCGGCGAAGGGGCGAGGGTGCATGGAATAGATTTCATTTTGTTTTATAATCATGACATATGAGTTTGGCGCCAAAATAATCGTAAAATTTCCTTGGTGGCGAATTAAAGATAATTTTTTTTTATTTTTGTATTTTTTTTAAAATGGTGAAGCATGAAAAGAGGTTGGTTTTGGGTGTTAGTTTAAGAAGTTGTCGAAAAAACTGTTTTTTTAGTTGTTTTTGTATATAATACATATTTACGAGAAACGTGCCAAGTGGACCAGCTCGACGAATAGTAGAATTTTATTTCTTTAATTCCAATTTTATATTTGGAAGTATGTGAAGCAGGATTTGATGTGAAGAAGGAAAAATTCAGAGCGCTACTAGCGAATTTTGAGCGTTCTCAATATTCTCTTAGGCTATTCCTACACGAGGGACCATGGTTCTGGGAGCACAAGCTTTTTTGGAGACACTCCGCGCGCTTCCTTTGCCGAAAAAAAGTGCGTGTTCCCAGAATCATGGTCCCTCGTGTAGGAATGGCCTTAAGGCAGCAGAATTGGAGCTTTAAGAAATTGTATAGAACGAAGAAAATGGACAATTATTTTGGTGACCACACTCAGTGGACCAGTTCTCGTTCGTTTACGGAGGTCAAGCAGCATTGGACGTTGTTAATACTTATTTGGGGGACCAATTGGTAAAACGACACTCATGTTTGAAAGGACGAAAAGGCAATTGCAAAAGGTGAAAAAAAGTAAAAGGTTTTCGACATCGGAGCTTATTCCCATATCCACAAGCCGCCATGAATTCTTTATTAAAAAGCTTTCTTCTAATGCATCGTTTCTCAACCTCTTTAGTGTTGCGAACCCCTGAAAGACCAAAAAACTATGATATTGGTTGAAAGATAAAAATCCAACCATTTGGAACGATTTTCTCGGTAAGAAATCAAAAATTAAGTCTGATGGAGAGGACAGGAAAAACAAACGTGTTTTATCAGGTTCCATCTTCTTCCGTCAAATCTGTATAAAATTGAGCTATTAAGGTCGATCCACACATATCCGTGAAGGCACGGCACCGCAGCTTTCCGTGTCAGTGGCTTCCGTGATGAATTTTTCACTGACATTCTTTACCTTTTAGTTTTGTAATTTGGACAGAGATCATAGAATTTAGCGTGGAATATCTTGCTGCAATTTCATTGCTCTTAGACGAGGGGAAAAGAATTGAAAAGAGAGTGTGTTCATCCCGTGTGGACTCTTCCGGAAGTGGAAGGAGAGTTCGCAGCTTTATCTAGTGGATTGGTGGGTCACCAAACTAGCTTCTACGAAATGAACCAAAACGCATTTAGTGATTTGCTACAAAAAGTCGAGAAGTTGATCCACACGAGTCTGTACGTATGTATGTAGTAGGAGGATGAAGTACATTTGGGCATTCAAGCAATTTTACATCAAACCAATCTTTACATTTATTACTTATACATATGTACTTTGTGGGGAAATATTGTTATATATCGATTGAAAGAAATCCTACAAAAAATCGCACAAAAAAGGTTGCACAGAACAGGTTTGAGTGTATTTCAAATAAACTTTACCTAAATTTCTGTTGAATTCTTATAAAATTTTATTTTATTTTAAATTGAATTTTAAAAACATTTGTTTCACGTCCGGGATAAATTAAAAAATATCGGTAGCAACGTATTTTTTGCGGTTTTTACGGACGTCTGAAGGGTACTAAGATCGTCGGTGCGTAACTGCGTCGGATGTGTGAGAACATGCCGCGCTTTTCCCAATTTGTTTCCATGGAATTACATCGTGCCGATATATTTTTTTCCACTGATGTCGCCAATACTGCACTGAAGTCGCCGTCACGTCACGGATATGTGTGGAACCTTTACCCCGAAAATCGGTTAGCTTGATTATAGTTTTAAAAAACATTATTTGTTAAAATAATATTTTTGGGGAGATTGCGATTCCCCTTATGGCTAATGGCGACCCCCAGGTTGAGAAACCATGTTCTAATGCTTCAAAAATGCTTCTAACGAAGCAATAAAAGGAGTGCTCCCGCTGCGGACATGTTATGTTAAAAAACATATAGAACAGGTTTAGATTAGACTATATGCATAATATCTTGAGTTGACGGCCAGAAAGGAAACTATCGATCCTGTTCTTTAGTACAAAGTCTATAAAAATAGCGTTTTGGGAGTGGGCTGCCATAATTGATTAAAAGTCGACCAATCCAGACCAAACTCAGCGATGCTTACTTCTTTTAAACAGTTACAAGTAGCCCAGGGTGAAGGTGTAATTTTCCCCCGTTGCCCCCTCCCCCATTAGAGGGCGTCCATAAATTGTGTGAGGTGTTAAGGGGGGGGGGGGGGGGGGTCGAGCCAAATCTCACCAAATCTCACGTGTGGGAGGGGGAGGGTCTCCGCAAGTATGACGTAATTTTTTCCGCAAGAAACAGTGTAAAATCGCGAGAAAACTGGGTTAAATTAATAGTACAGGTAAATTAAGCCGAAAAAAGCGATATAGCGGAAATAATTAGGTACAGGCTGAAAATTGGCAGAGAGCTTCTTTTTAGGCTTCTTAATAAGGGGTTATAAAGTCTACCGATTTTCTACCCCGAGAAAAGCCCACTTTTTAGGGGGTTTTAGCCCTCAAAATGGGTATTTTTCGATTTTTCTGTATTTTTTTTGCAATATTTCTTAATATATTTTTGTTTTTTTTCAATTTTAACAATATCTGTAAATGAGAAAATCTTGAAAATCGTCTTTTTGGACCCGCACTTAGATTTCATTCACGAAAATCTTCGTGCAGTATCAGATGAACATGGTGAAAGGTTTTATCAATACATATTGCAAATAGAGAAGGAATAATGAATCCATTACATAAAAAGTATACGTGATAATATTACTATATTTCGACTCAGTAGCAATTGGGTATAAACATTTTGCACTGCCGTTTACACTGCATTTGTTCACTGTTTTAAATACCATCCGACTGGAACATCCAAAAAAAAGCAAAGAAAATAATTTAAATATCTGGGAATGAAGAGTGTATGACGTGATGAAAAATTCTTATCATTTTATACAATGGTCTGGGAAAAACTGCGGAAGTAATGTAAAGTAATTGACTTATACGACCATTTTTGGACAGATTGCGACCCCACGATGAACTAGTGTGGGGGTCTAAGCTTAAACAAAACAAAAAGGCCTAGAAGCCCAATTGATATAAACCTGGAACCTAATGCCCTCCTCAGTATCTCAAGTGCATAATGTACCCAATCCTACTGCAATCATAGAGATTATATTAAGAATCGGCTCTTTTCACATCAGTCAGAACACATGCTATCTGCGGTGCATGGCCACTATACAAAAAGCAGACATTTACACCAGGCGACATGATTAGTTATCTAAGGATCTTACAGGACTCGAATTTTGAATCGACGACCATCTGCTCTGACATACTTACTAGAGGCCAAGATAGATTTTGAAAACCTTTTGTTATCATTATCGAGAGTTGCGAAAAATGGAAGTCGAACAGATCCGCACTTCTTGAATCTGTATCCTGATGTACAGGCGGCTCCAACGTCAATTTGAGAAGCTGTCTGTGACGTCAGACTCCGCTTTTCTAAGGCGATACGAAAGTAGGAAGCAAACGGAAGCTAGTAGCGATGCCTGATAAATCTTCGAAAAGAAATTACTTTCAGCCAACCAACTTCATTTATTAACTTAATTTGACATTTTGATGCGAACAATAAATTGTTTCAAGAATATTTAAAGAGTTTTTAGAATATTTTAAAACAAACTAATAAATGCAGCGCATGCGGCAATGGCTTTACTCGCGGACTGAAATCCGATAACAGGCGGACAAATTTAATTCGAATTCGCATTGGTGGAGGATACCATTTTCTTATTTCCGAATTTCATGACTTTCGAATCGCATTCCAGGATAACCCCCCGGGTCATTCAGTCACAGGTTTTTAACCCAAAGATGACATCTATAGAAGTGTGTGTATGTATGTTCGCAATAAGCTCCTACACCGTGCGACCGATCTTAATGAAATTTGAGCCATGTGCTATTTACATTAAAACTTAGAACATAGGCTATTCTATTACTTTCTAAAGCCACTCATAGATGGCGCTGTCATGGAGAGCTTCGTTGAAAATCATCGCAGAGCTTTGAATTTTTGCATGAAGATCCGTGGGGGTCTCCCATGCTGCACCTCGAAGCCCGATTTTCGAAATTCAAAATGGCCGCCGAATTGGTTGAATTTGCCAATGTTATCCGATTCCAATAAAAGTGGGTCGGAGGTCGCAAATAACGAATGTGTGGGGGCCAAACTTATAAATTCAAAATGGCCGCGCCAATATGGCCGACGAATTTGCAAATTGTGTTCCGATTCCAATGAAATCGGTATCTAGGGTTTTTTAATGTAGCAAATAACGAATTTATGATCAAAACTAATAAATTAAAATTTGTGGGGCCAATATGGAGGACGAATTTTGCCAAGTAAGTGTCATTTCCCGGTTAGCTGTATGTAGGTTGTTCAAGAGTTGGAAATTCAGAAAATTTTGACATTCTAGCTACAAATGGAAAAACATTGATCATAATGTATCCTGAAGATCGGCAATCGGTTCAGAATTGATCAACAAGGTTTTTTTTGGAAAGATGGTAACGAGAAGCGGAAATGGATAAGAAGAAAGCGAGGGAGACCGATGCGAGGCAACAATTAAAGCGGCTGAGACAAATGAACAGCGCGACGCGTGCTTACAAGACAAACGAGCCAGAGCTTCTACTTTGAGAATGAGAAGATCACGATTACAGCATGCCCATGCACCCCAATGTTATGATTGGTCCAATGGATAAATTGTGGCAATAATGTCTCCGATTTAAAATTTCAAAAAGCACCTGGAATGTGCTGTTCCCATGGGAAAGCTGATTTGTACTAGGTACGTTACAAGGCTCTTCTTCCCTCGCCCTTTTATCTATATGATGTTGTTCAACCAGATTTTTTCTTTTTTTTTATCACAAATTTATGCATTTTTGTAAAAGTAATAATTTTTTAGACTAGATCGGCTAAAAACTGAAATTTACGGAAAGCTGCGAAAATTGTTACAAAAGAAGTACATGGCGTACTTAGTAACGAAAATTTCATTTGAAATTTTTTTATATTCATCCGTTACTATTTGAAATTTAAAACTCTCATTTTAAATTATTTTTAATTTTTTCGTATTAAAAATTTTAAAAAAAAAATTTCTTAAAATTTAAAAAAATATGTTCCGGGATGCATTCTTTCTCCCTAAGAAGTGGCGGGATGAATTTACAATTATTTAGTAGTGCCGGGAAGGCATCCCACCCCATCCCGCCTCACTTCGAGCACTGGCATACCGAGTTGGTGCTGTTATGATTTTGTGGTACTATTCTTCGTAAATCCTACAAATTTTTTAAAATTTTAAAAATCTCACGTGAGATTGAGGGGGGAGGGGTCGAGCCAAATCTCACGACATCTCACCAAGGGGGGAAGGGGGTCGAAAAATCGCCAAAATCACCTCACGTAATTTATGGATGCCCCTTCCCTGTGTCTGAACAAACTCTTGCACTAATTACCCAAAACTAATAGAAGTCTCCATTCAGGATGTTATTACTCGTACTACCCACTTAAAACCGAATTCTTATAATAGCATCTCGAGCCAAATTTATGTCTCAGCCCACTTGATTGTGAATTGCACCTCCAGAAACTTCCATGGATAATCGAATTAGAATCGAACAAAAAACCTTGAATTCATGAAATCACGTTACTCACCCAAAGTTAGTCTCGAATGGGTTAAAAATATTTCAACGATTATTCAATTCCAGCCTAAATATAAAACACCATCAAGCTATAACAAGCACATCTCATGATTTATTTTCTCCAGCAAAATGAGCACTAGTCGGGAGCTGGTGTATTTCATAAAATTACTCCCAAAATAGACGCGCTGTGTAAGAAAAAACGAACAACAAGATGAACAAAGAGTGGGAAAAAAACAAGTTCTATTTCGAATTTATGGTTTGTTTAGGTATTTTTAGACCAGAATTTGTCTTATTATAAAACAGCCTTTGAAGAATTTCCAGAAATACAATTTTCCATCGTGCACCAACCGTATGGGCCCGCCATATGTAAAATGTGTACGAGGATGTGCATGGGATATTCACGTTTATTTTTTGGTTCAGGTTCAAAATATCCCTGTGCCGGGAAAGCGGCACTTGTATTTTACATTACTGCTGTTGGCTCCACAATTTTGTGTTTTTTTTTGTTTTGTTTATATCGGGTTCAAGTTATCAAGTATTTATAGTTATGCCATTGAGAGCGCGCCCAGATACGGCATTAGCGTGCAAATTCGTCACACGAAAATAAAGTTAAAAAAAAAATTTGATAATAAAAAAAAAAGAAAAAAGAAAAAGAGAAGAAATTTGCTGGGTCTTATATAGTAGTACTTATACGGCGCGGGCACACGTTAAGATAACCAAATTGGAACGGTTTCGGGAAGGACGAATGACAGCAAGGCAGGAAGGAACGAATTGAGGGTATGAAGTCGACGACGCTATGTGGATGTAGTATAAAATAGAAAACTGGGGAGGCCCTTACATGGGAAAATGAGTTGCTAAAAATACCTTGCAATCGCTTAAGGGCAACACAACAGACACATTGCATGACATAATTCGCTAAAATTGGAAAACTCATTTCCACTGGTGGAAAATGTCAAACGTATGATGTGGCCGTGAACGTGCAGTTGTGTATACATACATACATACATATGTATATCCCTATCCAAAAATAGTAGGGGTTAAACGGGACAGGAGGAAGAATGACTCCAGAAAGGAGCATACCTTTGACCTTTACTGTCAGTTTAAAGCCACATTAACCGTAGGGCGCGCATCGGGTCAACAATTTTTCTCTACACTCTTGTATATATGTAGTACACATATACACACTTTTTCACTCAACAGCAACAACAAAAAAAAACCACCCTATCGTGACATTTTCAACTTCCCAGAATCCATCCCCCACCACACCCAAGTTGTTACTCGTCCCATTAAGCGTGTGTCAAAAAATATATATACATAAAAAAAAATGAAAACATCCCGAAAAAAATTATTTTTAAATTTTGGCACACAACTCAAATCTATTTTTAAAACCATCACTAAATTAATGTAAAAATAAAAATATAAAGAGAGAAAAAAACCACACAAAATCTCCTCCTCCATCTTGTTTTTTTTTGTATATTGTTGTTGCAATTTTTGTACCGAAAATGAGAAGCAATTGTAGTGCCACACACTTTGATGGGGTTTTGTCCGTTCCTGCTCCGTATCATCCCCTCCACGCTTTTCCGCCCCCCCCCCAAGTGCCAAGCAAATATTTTCTGATTGTTTTCGAGACAATATGAAAATGTATGTGAGCTTTTCATTTTCTGGCATCATTTTCACGAGCGGCGGATTTACGGTGCAGGGCGGGGGAGAAGACTTTTCTTTAGGGGTTTTTCATTTGGTTTTTTGTGTGTAAGAGCGAATGAATTATTGAGGAAATGTCCAGGCACTCGATTATATGCTTTACGTTTTGGCCACATTTTCCAAGGCCTTTTTCTTAGAATTTTTCCTCGTTCTCTGGGAGAATATATATATAAAGACCAGGAAAATATGCGTTCTTAAAAAATATATAAAATTGGACGGCGGCTGTGTGTGTGTATTTTTTGCTTCTTATTATTATTATTTTTCTTCTTGTGTTTGAAAAAATATAAAATCGACCAAAAATATATTTTTGCAAATGATATTCGACGTTGTATCGACAGATGGTTTGGTCTTCAATATGGTTTATTATGGTAGGTTCAGGCGGCAGATCAATCCAATGACACGGCGACACAATTGGCGTCCGCACTCATATCTAATAAACTTTACTGGCGGTCGTCATGAAATTTAGACTGACCTAAAAATTCTTATCTCCCTGTCTTTCCGTTGTATTCCGTGCATCCCTGTTTCCGTGCCTCCGTGTGGTGTATCCGTGCTTCCGTGTGATGTGCGCACACGTTTAGCACGATTCCATTTCCCGTGTATCCCTGTTTCCGTGTCTCCGTGTGATGTATCCGTGCTTCCGTGTGGTGTGCGCAGACGATTATCGCAATAAATTCCATGTCCCGTGTTTCCGTGTGGTGTCCGCAGCTGGTTAGCACCACGAATCCCATTTCCCGTGGATCCATGTTTCCGTAGTGCCGTGTGGTGTGTACACCCGATTATCGCAATAAATCCCATGACCCGTGTTTCCGTGTGGTGTCCGCACCGTGTTAGCACCACGAATCCCATTTCCCGTGCATCCCTGTTCCTCTGTGGTGAAAATACATACATTGGTAAATTTCCCTCTTTGTTGGTAAATTTCCCATTTTAACATTTCCGTGCTTCCGTGGCTCTCTTTTTTGGTAAATGTCCCATTTTGACATTTGTGTGGTTCCGTGGCTCTCTTTGCGTGCCTCCGTGTGGTTCAACTAGACACTTCCTTAAATATGAAAGTTTTGTTATAAGAGTTCTTTCTTACAGTTTCAGAGTGCGTCTAATTCGATGACCACCACATAAGGCACCGCACCGTTTTAACCGGTTTATAATAGGGTATCAAAGTTCCGCTTAGGTGGAGTCTTCACCTAGCGGACAGTGCTATATCTTATTTATCTGGTAGCCTGTTACCGTCGCAGTCGGAAATCGGACGCTGAAAAATCAATGATAGAACAGTCCTCAAGAAACTTGAAGCGCTCCTCTTCCCATACCAGTTCTATATATTTTTTAGCCTTGCATGTCCGCAGCGAAGAGCACTCCTTTTAGTTCTGCTTTAGAAGCGTTTTCGTAGAAAAGTAGAAAAAAACTTTCTAACCATCCAATTTATAACACATGTGGATATGTGAATACCAACTGCGGTGCCATATTTTTATTCAGCTTTTGCAATTGCCCTTTCGTCCTTCCAAACACGAGTATTTTACCACGCGGTCCCCCAACTAAATACTAATCACGTGCAATGCTGCTTGACCTTCGCCTGCAAACGAGAAGCGGTCTATTGAGTATGCTAATGGCACTTTTTACTTCGGAGCATATTAGGAACCTTTCCAAATTGTTTCACCTAGGCTCGGAGTTACAGCCTTTGTCGGCTGGTTGGCGGGATTCACTTGTTTTAGAAGATGTAACACTCATTCCTTCAGATCGAAAAAAGAATAACCTGGCTGGTTTTTCAACGGCATAATACAGATAAAAGAACTAGTTTTAAAAAAAAAATACTTTGGAAAAACTCGGTTCGTAGGAAGTTATCGAAAAAAAATGGGAAAGGTGGGAAAACCAATATATCGGGAAAAAAACAGGGAAAAAAATTTTAATGGAAAAACAAAAAATAGGAGGTTGTAGTGTGAGAAAAAATGAAAAAAATGATAGTTGTTGAAGTTAGAATCCGTTAGAAACTTTACGAGAAAACACGCTTTTATCTCGAAAAAATCGCTCGATTTTCTTTGCGTTTTCACATCTGGGAGATTTATAATTATGCAGAGGTTGAAGGGCAACTCTTAACGAAAAAAATGCCATTTTTTAAATTGTCGTGGGATGCTTCCTTACCGATCGCGCACGGTTTTTCCGAAGCATCTATTTTTACATTTTCGCAAATTGTGCGGAAACTTAATATTATTTTGCAACGATTTTTTTTTTTACAAAAAAACAGTATTAAAAGCTATAATTTAAGCCCCGAACGGATTTCCTACGAGTCATACAAGCTGAGAAAATGAAGGGCGAAAAATCAAGTCAAGGTCAAGGTTTTAAAAAAAATTACAGGAGGGGTATTTTGTAGGCAATAATGTTTCGCATTGACTGACCACAAAAAATTTCGAAAAAACCAGTTTTTGACCGATTTTTTTGCCAAAAAGTGATATCTCCGGCGGCCATGTTTGTTTTTTTGTGATTCCGAAATTATTTTCTTAAAAAGTCCCAAGGAAGCTGTGAACCAATTTTCAGCCATTTTGGAATTTTGTCTCCTTTCCTGCGTTTTTTTTTTTGATAATTTCCCCAGACTATTTCTTATGAATGGGACAAATTATGGCTTCTTTCCAGTCGTTCGGTAGGTATTGCTCCATCCATATTTTCGTGATCAGTTGATGCATTTTTCTACTACTACTTTGCTTCCCTTTGTAATGTCTTCAGCAACTATTCCATCGATTCCTGAGGCTTTGTTATTCTTCAA
This sequence comes from Thereva nobilitata, assembly GCA_963855945.1. Lineage (NCBI taxonomy): Eukaryota > Metazoa > Arthropoda > Insecta > Diptera > Therevidae > Thereva > Thereva nobilitata. The sequence goes on from OY979697.1 coordinate 88,813,667, forward strand.
GGTTTTGACGTAAATACGTCTGTAAGTTTCCTTCCATGACAAAAAACCGATGATAACAAAATTATGGCATACAGTTTTAAATTGCAGCTCAAAAACTACTGTTTATATCGAAAAAAGAAATATACCATGACGTAGATGAAGAAGCAAAGAAATTTATATTGTTTACTTTCAAAATTAAATTCAAAATGGCCGCCCAAATATGGTTGAATTTTCCAATTGTGTTTTGGTTTTAATGAAAATGAGTATAAATGAGTTTTAATGAAAATGAGAATAGGGGTTTTTAAGGTCGTAAATAACGAATTTGTGGTCAAAACTTATAAATTCAAAATGGCCGCGCCAATACGGCCGACGAATTTGCCAATTGTTTTCCGATTCCAATGAAAGTGGGTATTTAGAGTTTTTTAAGGTCGTAAATAACGAATTTATGATCAAAGCTTACAGATTCAAAGTGCCCGCACCAATATGGCCGACAAGTTTTGCCTATTGTATTCCGATTCCAATGAAAATCGGTATATGGGGGTTTTTAAGGTAGCAAATAACGAATCTATGATCACAACTAATAAATTCAAAATTTCAGGGCCAATATAGCCGACGAATTTTGCCAAGTAAGTGTCATTTCCCGGTCAGTTGTATGTACATAGGTTGTTCAAGAGTTGGAAAATCTGAAAATCTTCCCATCCTAGCACCAAATGGAAGAACATTGATCATAATGTATCCTGAAGCTCTCGAAGCAATCGGCTCAGAATTGATCGAAAAGTTTTTTTCAATTTTTTTTATTGTTTATTTCCTACCTTTACCAATAAAAAAATAAAACGATTCCTTTCAGAACATTGTATTCACGTCATTTGTCCGTATCCGCTATACAGACACCCGCTTTTTTATGTCTTCTATTTCTTTAACCCAGTTGGGAACAGAATGCATTCAGAATAGATTCAGAATTGATTCCAGTACATTGGAAGTGATTCCACTTTAGATTCATAGACATGTAGAGAACCGATTCTTTTTGCATTGGGATGTCATAGGACGGAACCAATTCATTCCTCTCTGCATTCCCGAGAATCGGTTCAGAATTGATTTTTTAGAATTGATTGGAAATTTTTTTCGCTTAGCAACAAGTACATTCGATTCCCTTCTGCATTCTCCAGAATCAGAAAAGGAATCAATTGGTTCCTACGGAATGCATTCAGAATCAATTCTTCTGGAATGGGTTCTTCTTTTCCCAACTGGGAAGCGTCGGGTTTCATGTTAATACCATCATCTGGTATGTCTGCACCCTCTTTTTGGTGTGGTGTCAATATTATCATTGAGGATCCGTTGAACATCTTCGTTCCATCTTACTTGGATTACAGCGGGCTCTGCTATAGTGCCGCCATTATTATTCCTGCATAGGTTTGTCCTTGGTTTGAAGTCACTACTGATTGTTTTGACTTCGCGGTAGGCCTGCCTGATGTTATTGTTCTGGAAATTGTCATGAATATCCTGAATTTGCCTGTTAGATATTTCCCTTTTCTTTGTTCTGCATTCTTTCTCTGCGATACGTCTATTTATTCTACGTCTTCTACTTTCGCTCTTGGTGGTCTCGATAAGTATTCGCGAAGGCTTGAATTTCTCTCTTGCTATAGCTGTCCTGCATTCTACATCAAACCAATCATTTTCCACTCTTCTTGCTTCTACTCGTACTGTCTGTTCAGCAGTCACTTTCAAGGCAGGCTTAATAGATGTCCACATGCCATCAATATCGTTGGAAATTCATTCAGCATTGTCCTTACGTTCCATGTAGTCAAATCAAAGTCCATATTTCGTCGCTTGAATTTTAAGCCGGCTCTACACGATGCTATGGTATGGTATCACTCCAACGTTGAGAGCCAACATTCGGATCAAACGTTCACCGCATCGTGTAGAGCCGGCTTTAGCCGTGTGATCAATCCGGTCCGAGGCCTTCTTGTTTCTTTGCCTATAGGAATTCCTTAACGATTTTTTTAGCTAAACCTATATGATAATTTTCCAGCATCTCTCTCAACTTAAGTATGATAGATTCATCACCTTTAGGGCGTTTTATCAATTTATTTTGGTTTCAAATACCACAAACTCTACAAAAAAAAAATATGGTCAAAGTAAAAATTCATTATTAATCCACCGCAATAAAAGCAGCCAAATCAATAGTAATCACCGAGTTGGCGTGAAGTCCGGAGGGGGTGTGTGGGTGTATAGGCACTTCATCCCTGTAAATTGGTGTGGATCTTTATGTATAGGCTGTGGCTATTTTTGGAAAGTAATTTGCCAGAAAATTGGAATTTGCCTGCAAATGTCAAAGGATGCTCCTAGCAAGACCGATGTGCTGTATCCAAAAAGGACAAAGTAGTATAAGAAGAAGAAGAATACGATGGCGATGATGAAGACGAGCAGAAAAAAAATAATAACATCATCACAAGCCAGGACCAGTTTCAAGGACTCGAGGCTCTGTGTTCCGAACTAAGAAGAAGAAATCTCCTGTTGCCGGTTGATGATGGGCTCCGCTCCGTTGCTATATTTATACACAAGTCGAGAGTGGATTACGATGTCCAAGGTATTAACACAGGCGAAAAAAAATTGCAAACGGAACAAAATTCTGGAAAATCTGTTTTCATTCCGAATTTTTTTTCCGCATTTTCCATAAAAATCTTATCGAGTTATTTTTAGAAGTATTTTTTTTTATGTAAATATTTTTCTTAAGAGAGGAGAAAATTTCAATTTGACTGACATTTATAAAAACGTTTTTTTTTCGTTCATTATTATTCTGTGGTACAAAGGTTACAAAAGCTGAGAATAAATTAAAATTATGAATTTTGATAATTTTCATAACTTGCGTTTTGAAATCGGTTACAGGGTTTAGGAACATTATGGGATTTGTTGTTTATGAAAAGTGTTCTCATGAGGCTTACGAGTTTCAATTTTCATAATTATTAGGTATGTGTTGTTTCTATTTAAGTTCAAGGTTAAAAGGATGAGATGTTTCTAAAATACGCGCTCTTTAGATTGTTATATTCCTTGAAAAGTTTGAGATAATAGGAATATTTAACGGTGGTTTGTTTTACAATAAAAAGGATGCAAAGTGTTCGTTGACAAATGGAATAAAACACTTCTTACCTACTTACAGAGGTATTGCCATCAATCAATCCCAAATTATTTGAAAAACTCGTCTACGATAAGATTTCTCCTCTAATCGACTCATACCTTAATGGATACTAACAGGGTTTCAGAAGAGGGCGTCCGACTACTTCAAACCTTATGGTATTAAACTTTTTTTTCTAGGAGGTAAGAAACTTGCGCTACCGCCACGACTCATGCGCCCATTACTGGCCCGCATGTCTACGCATACATACACCCACATACACACACACATTCGCACATATAAATACATGCTCATATGCATGCATGTACTGTACACCTTACACTAAAGCCGAAAACACACTTTTGTGTTGTGGTGTGTCGTGGCGCTCTGTGCAGTGGATCTAATTCATATATTTTATATGGGGCTGATTACATTATTAAGGTGCGTTGTGGTGTGGCGCGTCCCGATTTGGAGTTTCTGATTGGGCACAGAGCGCCACGACACACCACAACACAAAAGTGTGTTACGGCTTAAAAAGCCTCCTCGACGTGGTCCTCCCCCGCGGGACTGGCTAATAAGCAATTACATCACGGAGGTCGTTCAGCTTTATTTAGCTGCTACTGCTCGTGGCATTTCTTCGCCTTTTTCTATTTCTCACGGCTTCTTCTAGCCTTAGCTTTCTATGGATGGCCTTAAGCGTTGTTTCCACTTTCCTGCACATTTCCTCGGACCTCATCATGTGGGCTAGGTTGTTTTCCGGCGTTAGTGACGTCTCGCCATTTCTTCTAATTCCGCCCTTTCATCGGCGAATCTGGAGCAGGTAAAAAAGGCGTGCCATGCGTCTTCTTCCATCGCTGGGCATACCTGTCTATGAGGATCATCCCCCCTATCACACACTCTGTGTCGTCGGACGTGGTCCTGTTCGAGCAGCAAGCGCGATGTGCACTTACCCTGTATGCGGCCCTCCATTTTCTACTTCTTGCAGCGGTGGGCCACAGTCGACTTTTCCAGAGCACCAAAAATCTCTTGTGAAGGTTTTGTTTAAAGCTCTGACTCGAACTCAAAATGTTTGCCTATACCTCTCTCATTCGAACTCACAAGCATGATATAAGGGCTCTGGAACTGCCTTAGGAGCTCGTGTAAGCTGCCGTTGCCCACCATTAGAGCATCACGAGATCTCGACAAATTCGAGAGTCTCGTCTTGGTCTCGACTCGAGAAACGAGACGAGAGTAAAGTTCGGGCTCGACAAACATATTCTCTTCGAGACGAGATTATTCGCTCGAGATCTTGTTGGTAGCTAATAAGTCTGGGAAAATAAAGTGTCTGATGAAGCGCGCACGGCCTTATTTTCAAAGCTGGGATGTGGTACTCATGCACATGCACATTGCCTCTTGTTTTCTCTCGCCGATTACGTATAGGTTGAGTCTATAAGTATAAGAGCCGTGATGGGCTCATAAATTTATATTCACCCCGAGAGACGAGACGAGACGAGATTAGTATGGGCGAGATCCGCCGAGAGTCGAGACGAGACTCGAAATGGTCGAGACTTACCGAGATCTAGACGAGAGTCTTAAAAATCTCGTCTTGTCTCGGTCTCGTGATGCTCTACCCACCATTGTCTTAAAAGCTGGAAACAGAATCATGCGCCCGTGCAGCGCGTGCGGTAATAGATATTATAGTAATGCATGCTTTCAAATGTGACCTGACATATAGTTGATTGAGGCGAACGTATGCAACGCAAAACTTGGTCTATGTTCAACTGTTTTTCGCATTGCCGCATTCGACATAGCCTTAAATGCCAAAAACATAAGCGCACCCAACCAACATATGCACTCGTCGCTTAGATTTTTTTGGATATGTTTGAAAGACATGATATGACGCAAGCATGCAATTATCTGTTAAGGAAAACTTGCCGCATACTGCGTATTGCTTACCGCACCGCACGCACGCATGTATCTGTTTCGAGCTTTTGAATTATGTCAGCATAACAGGAAGCTATACTCAATCAAAAGCTTTGGGGATATGTATCTAGAGCATGGTTTCTCAACCTGGGGGTCGCCATTAGACATACGAGGGGTCGAGATCTATCCAAAAAAATTATTTTAACAAACAATGTGTATTAAAATTATAATCCAGGTAACCATGCAATAACAATCGTATAAAAGCCAACAATTTAGCCACGATTTTTGGGATAAAGGTTCCACAGATATCCGTGACGTGACGGCGACTTCAGTGCAGTACTTGCGGCATCAGTGAAAAAATATATCGGCACGATGTAATTCCATGGAAACAAATTGGGAAGAGCGCGGCATGTTCCCACACATCCCCCGCAGTTAGGCACCGACGTTCTCAGTACTCTTCAGGCGTCCGAAAAAACCGCAAAACATACGTTCCTATCGATATATTTTAATTTATCTCGGACGTGAAACAAATGTTTTTTTAAATTCAATGGAAAATTTTATAAGAATTCAACAAAAATTTTGGTAAAGTTTATTTGTAATACACTCAAACCTGTTCTGTGCAATATTTTTTGTGCGATTTTTTTGTAGGATTTCTTTTATTCGGAATATAACAATATTTCCCCACAAAGTTCATATGTAAAAGTAATAAATGTACAGATTGGTTTGATGTAAGATTGCTTGAATGCCCAAATGTACTGTGGTACTTCATGTACTACAATGTACAGACTCGTGTGGATCAACTTCTCGATTTTTTTAGCAAATCACTAAATGCGTTTCGGGTCATCTCGTCGAAGTTAGTTTCGTGGGCCACCAATCCACTATATAAAGTTACGAACCCTCCTTCCACTTCCGGAAGAGTTCACATGGAATAAACCCACTCCCTTTTCAATTCTTTTCCCCTCGTACTAACAGCAATGCAATTGCAGCAAGATATTTCACCCTAAAATCCATGATCACTGTCCAAAAGTCCAAGTAAAGAATGTCAGTGAAAAACTCATCACGGAAGCCACTGACACGAAAAGCATCGGTGCCGCGACGTCACGGATATGTGTGGATCTAAATAACTCAATTTTACAACAGATTTGACGGAAGAAGATGGAACCCGATAAAACACGTTTGTTTTTCCTGTCGTTTTCATCAGACTCAATTTGTTTTTCTTACCAAGAAAGTCGCTCCAAATGCTTGGATTTTTATCTTTCAACCAATATTATAGCTCTTCAGGGGGTCACAACACCAAAAAGGTTGAGATACTATGATCTAGAGTAACCACACGATGCAAACATTAATTGAGATGTTCTGTTAAGACACAGAAAACGGTCGACAATAGAGATCATCTTGGTCTAAAGCCGTGCTGCTTGTCGCCAGCTTTTTTTTGAGAATTGAATTCATGATTTTGGAGAGAATTCAAGTATTTGCTATTAGACGGTAGTTATAGGGATTGTTGGAATTACTTTTTTTAGGATGGTCTGAATATGAAAAGCATTTATTTTCCATGAGCCTGAACTGAAATGACCCTAGCGCCGCAAAACTGAACCAGCGCCATCTGTTTCTCAAAATATGTTATGGACTTTTTCCAGCAACTGCCTTTGGCCGGTTTTACACGACCGGACACCGAACAGACAAAACGAACGAACAAACTAGCGTTTATCGGGAAGAGGGTGAGAGAGGACGATGGAAAACCGGCCCCTCTCTCACCCTCTTTCCCATAAACCCCAGTTTGTTCGTTCGTTTTGTCTGTTCGGTGTCCGGTCGTGTAAAAGGGCCCTTTAATAGAATATATTTATAAAACCTTTTCTTTCTACTAAAACAATGCTACATCATCTCGTGAGACTGGACTCTGACTCAAAAATAATATAATATTGAATTGCAACACACACACACATACACACATGCACTCGATAAAATGCATCACTGGTGTTAGTAAGGGAGATATAAAAGATGTCAATTCTCATTTTTAATTCCCATAACTACATCCTCTACAACACCTACGCCCATCATTTCAAGGATAGTCTCATCAAAGCAAAGAAAATTGCATTTGCCCTCCTTTAAGTGTTCCTCATCGCCAGGAAGAGCAGCAAAAAAAAGATGCTATAAAAAAAACAAGAAAGAAAAGAAGTCCCCTTCGATATATGCTCTACATTTTCACATTTGTGCATATATTGGCGGTTTTCTATTTATACCAGAGCGATTCTAAAGGAGCATCTAAATCTGTCCCATCTCTGCTCTTTCGCTCTCGCAGCAGATATCCACCATGCGCCCGATGTACAGAAATACTCTATACTCACCACAAACTAGAGACGCTTTTAGTTTATATCATATTCCCCCTCACCTGCCGTGCTTCTTAAAATATTCACCAGCTACAGAAGAGTTTATTTTTGTAGTTTTGAAAATTGGTTATTGTGGTCGTGCATGAAAGCAAAAAGGACGCGCGGACGGACAAAAAAAACCATTGAGTTTGAACTAGAGTCGAACCAGCACCGCTCATCGCGCGCTAGATAAAGAGAAAGAGCGAGAGAGGGAGGAGAGCATGTGCAATCATTTCGGTTTCGATGCTATTTTAGTTGTTCACCTGACCTCTTCATATTTTCCCATGCTGTGGTGCAATCGGATTTTGTTGTAGTAAAGTTTCCGAGGAGACCAGCGGGGGAGATATGCACACCAGAACGGGGATGTGTGAATATACTGGACATGATCCATCTAGAGAGCGTATATCGGGACATTTCTAGAGCGCTGCCTTATGGCTGCAACCGATGGCGATGACAGCCAGAACAAAAGGACACAGAAGGACTTTAATGACAGCTTTAATACGTGTCGGAACCGAGATGGTCTCAGCTGTTATATGATTTTGTGTTATTTTTAACAAACAATGAAAAAAGAAACATAGTGAATCGCTTCTACACAATATGATGACGACAACGTTTTATTTTCAATATAAGTAGAGGTGAGGGAGGAGGGATTGTAGTGTTATAAATCAATTTTATGCAATTCCTGATAAAACACCGCCTCCTACGCAGTTACATGGCCATAATTCCTCTGACATCAATGACAACGACGACGACGACGACGAGAAAATCTTTGATAAAATACGCAAAATCCATGAATTTCGCTCTTTAGCACAGTTGACACCACCATCGACTTCATCCCGGCGGCGGGCGCCCCGCCTCAGCACCCAGCTGTCCGTGCGGCATGGCGGTAAGTGGTTGCCTATTTACAATTAATATTCACGAAGCGGAAAATTTTAATCGTTCCTCCTCAATAATTTCGACCGGCATGCGGCAATTCTGTTGGCAAAATATTAACTGCCTCGTCTCCCATGATTGTGCAGCAACGTCACAAAGTACTCGCACCGGCGATCTGCGTCATTCGGACGATGATGGATGGACAAAGGCTTTGTGTAGTGTAAATGTGCGGATTAAGATGTTTGGGCTGCGATTTCTAGGGACAATTTTAAAGTGCAGTGAAAACATGAGGATTGGGTCTGAGAGATTGGGGAGAGTTTTAAAACTATGAAACATGGAAGTTTTGGAATTGGCGATGTTGGTATCCTTGTTTTGGAAGTCTGCCAAATTTGGAGTTAAACCGATTTTTTATAGCTTAACATATGATTTTTTTTACTCCTATTAGGGGGAGTTTACATCCCAATATCAGAGTGGAAATGCAAATCTGAGCTCCTTTATCGCATAGAAGATAGTATGGTTCTATCTCTGTTCCACCAAAGTGGCAACAGAAAACGGCAACCTCAAAGTACTCTACTTAACGAATTCGTAGACCGGAAAAAAGCTTTGGTAAATATTCAGATTAACTCCTCCACGCGCGATTTTGATGAAATTTTTACACAAGGTACAGTTAATTATGTACAACTCAGGCATGTTAACAAAAAATGTCGGTCAAGTCCTGTTAGCTTGTAATTCTACTTCAAAGTGCCGAAATTTCAAAAATTCAAAATGCAATTATTGCCATATTATTTCACCAATACTGATGAAATTTACACACATTGTGTATTTTAATGTGGACAACTTATTTTTGGAAAAAAAAATTGGCACACATGCACCGTTACTTTTTTATTTAACTTTATAATACTTAAATTTCAGAAATGCGATAATTGCCAAAGTACACCACGTTTTTTTATGAAATTTATATATAATGTATATCTTTCTCTGTATAATAAATTGGTTTTAAAAAAATTGCTTTCTATAGTATATACCGTTTTTTTAATACATTTGTAAAGCACCGCATTCTATGGGAGTATGAAATAGTAACTGTCACATTTGACTTTTAATGATATGAAATATGTATATAAATTTTAAAATAATTAAAAGTCAAACGTGACAGTTACTATTTCATTATTAAAAAAACCGTATATATAGTCCAGTCAAATTAGTCGAAAAAAGAGGATGAAATTGCATTTTAAGAGGTACAGAATTTTGTTTTTGGAATTTGTTCGGGTACATCTGACAATGATAAAACCAAGTTTGTGGGGTCGCAGTGGCTTGGGAAAAGCCGCCATCTTGAAAAAGAGGAAGAGCTTGTTTATATTAAATAGCTCGTATGCATGCAATGATAGTTGATAATGATCAATGGCAAAGTTGTGGAGAATAAAATTATCTAAAAAAAATGAGCCCTCAACGAGCTCTGTAAGTTGATTTGGCTCAAAGTTATGGTCGGTCAAAATTCAACCATGATCGTGTGGTGAGGATTGAATGCAGTTTTTTGCAATTAACTCGCCAAATGTTAATTTTTTTGGCAAATTTAAAGGCCTAGTAATTACCTTTCAAATGAGCCCTTAATCGCCGTTATCGCTTATGTAGTTTGCGAGCAATCCAACGTCAAAGTTCGCACTGGACGTGCCTGAAATAACTGATAACTCCATTTTTTTGGAATATTTCGTTAACGGTTGCTCATATGAAAAAGTAGTAAATACCAGGAATATGGGCAATGAAAATATCTTTGCAACGAGGTATTGGTCGAAACTCCATGTAGTTTTATGTCCGCGATAGAGCGGGTCAAAGGTCAACGGAGAGGTTTACGAATTTTTAGTTATTTAACATCTTTGGAAAATTATAATTATGGGAAATAGTAATTGAGAATCACCAGTTTTGACATTCTGACCTTGAATTTTTTTTTTAGTAAATCACTGAACAAGAAAATGTTATAAACGTGACTTGTTTATAAAAAAAACTATTAACAATAATGGCCAAAGCCTTACATGAAACTCAACCCAAGTTTAGCAACGAAACTCAACCCAACTCAACTAAACTTAACTATTATTCTAACTCTTAGCTCTACTGAACTCAACTAAACTCAACCAAATTCAACTAAACTCAACCAAATTCAACCCAAGTCAACTAAATTCAACTCACACTATTTATGAAAAGTATCTTGGCTCTTACACCTTCGATTGTTATTCTATCTTTCGTCAGAAAGTTTTACCTATTGATAATTATAGTTTATCGTCAAAAATTTTATTTTTAGATTGTGAAAACTGGTGGTTCTCAGCAGAGAAAGATATACATTATATATAAATTTCATAAAAAAACGTGGTGTACTTTGGCAATTATCGCATTTCTGAAATTTAAGTATTATAAAGTTAAATAAAAAAGTAACGGTGCATGAGTGCCAATTTTTTTTTAAAAATAAATTGTCCACATAAAAATATACAATGTGTGTAGATTTCATCAATATTGGTGAAATAATATAGAAATTATGACCTGTTCAATTTTTGAAATTTCGGTACTTGGAAGTGGAATTACAAGATAACGGGGCTTGACCGACACTTTTTATTAACATACCTGAGGTGTACATAATTAACTGTACCTTGTGTAAAAATTTCATCAAAATCGGGTGTGGAGGAGTTAATCTGAATATTTACCAAAGCTTTTAATTTCGTTTAATTTCGCCTATTAGATGCCCCTTTCCCTGGGTTTTTGCATATTTACCTTGTTTTCGACAGTTTGAAAAATCCGTTAATTTTTTTTTATTTCAAAAACGAAATGTGGAAATGTTTGAAACTAATAAAATTGTCTTTTTTACTACACATTAATTTAATATAACTATCTAAAAGGCCGTGTTAAACATTGGACAGTTTAAAAAGTTTCGAGCTTTCGAAGAAACTTTGCGCTTTAGTTTTTTTGTACTTTGTTCTTCCACTTTGTGTTCGGGATGTAAACTCCTCTTAAAGCCGGAACTATAATAGACGTGAAAGAACGGAGGTCAATCCAAGGGATCCTATGTGAAAATGAATAATTGAATATAATAAACGTACAACACATGTACTTGTTTTCGTTAATGTTTCGTTAAACGTAGTATTACGCCGTATTAAGGGGTAATATACCATTGTGAACAATAAATTTCATGTGATTTTCTGAGACGTACCACGAACGATAGGAAATAGATAGATATATGAGGTTTTGTACATATGAAAGTACTAGTCTTTATCTACAAAGAGCATGTTTTATTTTAATTTTACGATACAAAATGGCGGCGTAAGCGAGGAAAAAGAAAATCTCAGACGTTTGGCATGGGCGTACCGCTACAAGTCACAATTTTTAATCTGGAACAAAAACCCAAAAAGTTTCTTAAAATATAGTCCAAAATCTAGCGAACGACGTAGGATTTTTTGATATTTTGATTTTTATAGATTTTATAAGCGATTTTTGGCCGATTTTTTTCAAAAAAACAAGAAAAAAAAGGTCAAATTAACGCCATTTATTTCTAAATCAACTTTTCGAAAAAATCTTACGACGTTTGCTAGATTTTGGACTATATTTTAAAAAACAAATTAAAAATTGTGACCTGTAGCGGTACCCCCATGCCAAACGTCTGAGATTTTCCTTTTCCTAGCTTACGCCGCCATTTTGTATCGTAAAATTAAAATAAAACATGCTCTTTGAAGTTAAGGACTAGTACTTTCATATGTACAAAACCTCATATCTCTATCTCTTTCCTATCGTTCGTGGCACGTCGCAGAAAATCACATGAAATTTATTGTTCACAAGGGTATATTACCCCTTGACGATGGCCCAATCACGACTTTATTCGCGTTTACGCGCATCAAAGCGTTGTGGCGCTTGCTTTGACGTCGCCGTTTGATTGTGTGTAATTCAAATCGAGCTGTCCTATTCACGACTTTGCGGCATCAGCGGCCGTCAAGCGACGGCAAAAGTCGATCAACTTTCATCTTTTCGCGCGTTGGCAGGCGTTGAAAATTGCCAAACTGTCAAACTGTCGAATTTTAAACTTTATGCCTGGTACGCAGCTCAAACGGAATTTTTCGTTGGAGATTAAAAATTTATTTCTACACGGAAAAATTCTGTGTAGATTAGTGTGGAGAAATAGTAAACAGCTGAGAAAAATGGAACAGTTGGCGGGGTTATGTGTCATTTTGGCGTGCAAGTGGGTTGAAGAAACTCATAAGCAATTTGGTAAAAGTGTTTTTTGATTTTTTTCATCTCCATCCTGCATTCTGCAACCTGTTCCTCTACTTTATCCACCTCTTAATAACCACTTGCATTAAGTGACAGAATATGGGAAGACACATTTATATGTCCGGGCACATAAATCATAACGAAACACGTGGAGACTAATAATCAATGCCATCTTCGATTCAGTAATCATACTAGCAAATTTCCCACGGAGCTGCGAACCACAAAACGAAATTACAAAATAAATTTTTCGCTACTGATTTCGTTTACTTTTTTTTTACATACACTTTATATGGAAAATTTCTTTCCGTTTGAGCTGCGTACCAGACATTAAAGACAAAAATCCATACATGAATTTAAATCAAAGCAACATTTTTGACGTCCTGACGCTGTTAATGAACCTTCATCGGACGTCAACGCGCATGAAGCACCTGAAGGTATAACGCGCCGTCGACATTGCGCCATCGCCTTTATGGGACCTGGATCCAAGTTGACGGCGTTGTAATGTCAAAATCGTAGTATATTTGTTGTATTCAGGGTGGGTGCCAAGTTACAATTCCGAATTTGTTACTTTCAGCACGGAACACTTCGAAATTACAAAGTGTGCCAAAATACAATTCACGCATTTCATTTGACAATTGATTATTTTTTGAAAACATGGATGACAACAAAATTTTGAAACTTTCAAAATGTTTAATAATTTTGTTTAAAATAGCCTATGTTTTTAGAATGATCGAAATGGAAGAGCTTCATGACCATCATCCAGTAAGGGTGGAATGCAAGAAGCATTTTCTTATTTGTACGAGTTTTGAAAAAATTGATTCAAATTTCATACGAAAATTGAGCTGTTAATTTTATTTTGATTGGCGTCTGCAAAGCTCTACGGTCTAGCAGGATCAGCCTTTCATGTACCACGTTATACGGCGAGTACAATCGTGCACTGAAAAGTACAAAAATTCGGGATATTGTTCTCCAATAATTGGAAATGGATTCAATATTCCACAACGCATAAGGGTCATAAATTGCACTCATAACTTTAGTTCTACACATTTGCAACAGGAAGTTCTACTATTTAATCCAAATGCAACCCGTTTGGAACCATTTAAGAATATTTAGAATTTATCAATTTAATTATAACAAAATGTCAAACGAATGTTTGTATAATATTTCCCTACAATTCAAAATATTTCCTTACATTTCCAAAGACACAAACCTCCGAAAATTGAATTGTAAAATCGAAATGTATTTTCCATACAAATTGACATTTGAATTGTATCTTGGCACAGGCCCTCAGACTCAAATTCAAAAAATGGTTACTGCGATAGAGTACGTGTACGTTCGTTAAAAACGTACGTCGATCTACGTCTATTATAGTTCAGGCATAATAAATTTTGCATCGGGCTTGGGGTGCTAACTTAAACAAGATTAAGATGGATCTAGGCGTTCCACGAAATATTTATTGAGTGACCTTGCGTATTCTCAGGTCACAGTAAGGGTTTGAAAGTACTCTAAAGAAAGGATGTTCCATTAGGGATTTCCCAGTCCTATATTAGTACACGTAAAATCCAGGGTAGTAACGAATCCAATTAAAGTAACGAAATATTGCAAGAAAATACATAAAAAAACCTACAGTTTAAAAAAAATTTTTACCGTACGATGATTTGGCATAAAAAGGCAGCAATTTTAATTTTTTTTGGAAAAGTGCCAATGATCAATTTTTTTTTGAATTTTCAACCACGTATTTATAGCATCAAAATACATATTTTCTCCAATTTTTATCAAAATCCGACTATTTTCCCGTTATTTATTACATTTTTAGTAAAAAAAAAACAAAATTTCATACATTTTGGACTTTTGAGGTTAGGATTCATTTTTAAAATATTTATACCGAATCAGTTCGATAGTCTATTCATTCACGAGTATTTTCCAATTTTTTTTGTTATTCTACGACCAACAGAACTGGACAAATTAAAAAAAAGTGTAGCAATGCGCTCAAAATGCATCAAAAATCCGCATTTATGCAATTTCCTCGTGCAGCACAGGACCGATTTTGCAGAAATTTTTTTTTCGCTTTATCTTAACATATGTTAAGAAAAGAAAACAAAAAAGTCCAACTTCCCAACTACATCATAACTTCGCTTTTTTTTTGATTAATTTCCCTATACTACTTTTTTGTCTGGGCTAGATATCATGAAACTTGGCATTTCGGTGGACATAGTTTCATGTCACTGTGATTTTTTATGTTAAAGATTAGAGCTTAGAGGTAATTCGCTTTATACTGCCGATGGTTCTATCAAGGGTGCAATGCGAACAGCAAGATAAAGTCGGAAAGATAGCACAAATAATAATGAAAGAACTGCGGTTTTACTACATCGGGTCCTGTCAAATACTACCGTGACAAAGCGCTGACTTCAGCGATCGGATATTGCCCCCTCTCTTATTGTGCTACAATGAACGCATCAGTTATATGGGACCTAGACTGTGCAATTGTTGATGACAGTCAATTTGTTGATGACAGTCAAGGGTGTCATTTAGCATATTCAATAGACCGATTCTGGTTCAATTGCAGAGGTCAAGCAGCATTGCAAGTGGTAAGTACTCAGTTGGGGGACCACATTGGTAAAACGGCATTCGCGTTTAATAATATAAAGCTTTCGACACGGGGCGCAGTTATTACTTACATATCCACGCCGAAATTCTCAAATTTGTCGGCGTCTTTTTTCCACTTGGGCGTCAAATGGGGCATTCCTTATGACGAGGCGCGAATGAGGCAAGGCGTTAGATGCCCTATATGGGCCCCTTTAAGGCGATCCACACGAGGTTCACATGAGGCTGTGAGGCTAGCCTCATAGTGGCCCCCAAATCTAGTCAGGAATAACCCCATAACCAAAGAATTTAAAACGATATAACTCAACAGACAGCTGCTAAATAAACTGACCGATTAACTTTTTACATTTTAACGGTTATCTGTTCACGTGCTCCCCACCCGCAATGATTATGCTCCACCGCCCCTGTTTGTGATAGTTGGTATTAAGAATAGTTTTTAGTATTCCGTCTGTGTTTAGAACCAGTCTGCGCGGATTCGAAGCACGGACTCGAAGCACGGACCTGTGGGATGGTATTCGGACACCTTCACTTTTACGCTATCAATGCTGTAATAAGCATGCTTAAAAGTTCTCTATATCTGCGCAAACTTAACTAGTATTTAATCTGCTACAAATATAAAATATAATGTCATTGTAAAACTCAATAACAATACTCCACCTACAACTACACTTGCGTGCTACAAACCTGCATGACCACCGACAATACTTATTAAATAAATAAACTGCGCTAAATATTTAATTTATCTTTTTATAAGTACTCGAAAATATCCGTTTCCTTTCCATACTTGAATCAATAAACCAACGACCAATATTTAATGAGAATTTTTAACAAAAAATTTCAACATTCAAAAAGCGTTGTTGCCAGTCCAATTTTTCCCTGCTCTCATCAATATTGCACGCGGACGTAAAAAATAGGAGGCTTTTAGTGAATCTAATATTCAATCGATAAGAAGGTATCAAATCGGTTTTTAATTAATTAATCAAGGTCAGAATTGAAAAGCAAACATCCTTGACATCCAGTCAAGTGTCAGCGTTCACGCAATGCATGACGTCAGAAATAGATATAATACCCTATCGATATCCTCGGAATAGCAGTGGTGGGAGGTAGTTATTCCGTTGTCATGATCAATCACGTATTTCTGGCTTTGGGGGGAGACGTCATCGTTAAATGCCTTCATAAAACCTGTGACTGTTCAATTTATATCCTTTATATTTTCCTTTCTTGTTCGGAAATATGATTTCCTCCCACGTTTTTTTTTTTTGAGGACTCGCAATGTAATTTCGGTAAGTTTATGTGCCCCCAGCATGAGACTTTTTCGTACATCTTATTCCTGGCCGCCGCAATTGTTGCCAAGACCTTTGCGTGATTTTCAAGTTCGCCTTCCGTGACGATTGCATAACAGCTTTAGACCATGCAAACTTATTACGTCTTAAGTAGTCCTGATTCGGCCTAAATATACGCTTTCAGCATGCGGCAGCCTCTGTGCCTGTAGTTCTTGTGTGTGTGTAGTAAGGGCGAAGTATATTGTGGCATATATAGCCTGAAAATAGAATCGGCAGGCAGAGCGGGCCCATTGCGAGGGCGGCGGTTTTGATTGATAAATTGATTCTCTACGCTGATATTTACTAATGGAAATACGAGCTGTGTAATTTTGAATCTAATTGCAAATTAATCGTTGTTATGTTTATATGGCATAGACGCGCGTACACGTGCCACATAGCTTTGAACGCACACGTTGTGTTTTTTTTGTTGTTTTTGTTTTCGCTCGGCTCCTTGTTAAGTTGTAATAAGTAAGTGTATTTGGAATGTGTGTTTTCGTGGATGATTTATTGATTTTATCACTTTTGGCATTATGAAATGTGTTAATTTTGGAAATGGTCTGGCAGAGCTGATATTATATAGGTTTATTAACGAAACAAGCCTTTTCAAAATTGAGTATATTGTGTGTGCTTTTGTGCGACGTTTGTTGAATTTTTAAGTGGTTTTTTTATCTCATTGGTATGAGGTCATTCGATTAATGAAGTATGTGTAGTTCGAATGTGTTTGTCTATGGTGTCATATAGATGGTTCAAAGGAAGAAGGGTTCAAAGGGATGCGTCAAAGGAAGAAGGGTTACCTTTATTGATTGTATGAAGAAGAGAACGAAAATTAGGACGAGAATTAAAATTGTAGTTACATTTATGCATTCATACGATATTCTTTCAACAAGAGGTGTCATTTTAAATCAACAGAAAAGCACAATTCAAAGTGATAATATTTTTATTTTAATCTACAGTACAAACCCTAACATTAATGATTGAACACAATATCTGGCAAATGTCTGTCTCCCCGAGTAAAAATAATTTAGTTGGTTAATTTTCTTACTAGCACGCACGCGACCGCTGCTAGCGCGCATAGCGAACAAATAGGGACGCCACAAAAGTATGCACGCACCCGCCACAGGGATGCACGCTCCCGCCACAGGTACGAAAATTTAAACATTTGTTCGCTAGAGGCACCCACTCTCCCGCCACAGGAATGCACGCGCCCGCGACAAGCACGAAAATCTAAAAATTTGTTCGCAAGAGGCATCCACAGTGCGAAAATCTAAAAATTCAGGTATGAACATCCGCATCGGCATAAACCATTCCAATCGCGAGTGATGTTTTACCAAGCAGTCCCCCAACTACACACTAACCACTTCCAATGCTGCTTGACCTTGACCCAGCTTGACGAGAACCTTTTTACTGAGTATGCTATTGGCACCCTTTATGGTCACCAAGATATTGTCCCTTTTCTTCGTCCTCTACAATTTTTTTAAGCAATATAGGCGATTGCGTGCATCCCTGTGGCGGGAGCGTGGATACCTGGGGCGGGAGTGTGCGTGCTAGTTTTGTTCCCGAGTAAAAATAAAACTCGCTCGCCGTAGCGATGCACGCGCCCGCCACTGGGATGCAAGCTCCCGCCACAGGGATGCACGAAATCGCCTGTATTGCTTTAAAAAATTGTAGAGGTCGAAGAAAACCCTAGTAAAAATGTGCGGTGCGCATTTGTTCGCTATTCGTTCGCTATTCGTGCTAGCTGTGGTGCCGTGCGTGCTAGCTGTGGCGCCGTGCGTGCTAGTGACCTGATGCAGGCTAGCTGCGGACTAGTTTTTAATTTTACTCGGGTTGACACATGCTAGGTGCGCCCCAGTAAAAATGTGTCGTGCTAGCTGTGGTGCCGTGTGTGCTAGTGTGTACCTGATGCAGGCTAGCTGCGGGCGAGTTTTATTTTTACTCGGGTCGACTCTCCTTATTAACGGTTATTCGTTATAATAGGGATTAAATTTCCCCAATAGCAGCTCTAGTATTGTTTTTGAGTGTTTAAATCCTTACTGGAGCATTGGCGTAGTAGACTTTATCTTTAACATAACCCCAAAGAAAAGGCCTAAAGATGTCAGATCGCACGATCTCGACGGCCGATTAAAGCTTTCATTTCACGAAATCGCACGTCCAGGAATTTGAGTCATTGTTTCACGAGCTGTGCGGTAAGTAGCGCCGTCCTACCTGAAAATAAACGTCATCCACATTTATAGCATCAATTTCAGGCCCACAAAATATTTCTCGACATCGTTCGGTAGCCCAATTCATTCACTGTAATCAGGTCAAATCAGCAGCATTTTCAAAAAAGTATGGCCCGATTCGACAACCCAAACTGTCACTCGTTGTGGCTAGAGAGGTTGTTCGACTATTTCTCTTAATTTTTTGGACCCCCAGATGTGACAGTTTTGCCTCTTTGCATATCCAGCACAGATGAAAACGATCTTGTTCATGCGTTTCCATCAGCCAATAAGCGAATGTACGGCATTGCGCATGGTCTGGAAGGCAGGGGCGGCGCTTTCATAGGTACAAATGATGCACTTGCACCGGGCGCAATTGGACAGGGGCGCAATTTCAGAAAATAACATTAAAAAAAATTTAAAACTTTGAGAAAATAATTGAGAAAATTTCCCGTTACTTCATTTTCATTAAATATAGATGAAAATGAACTAACGGGAAACTTTGTCAATTTTTGGAATTCATTTTTATTACTTCGATTTATTTTTCTCGATAAAATATTTTGTACGTCTGTCTCCGAACTCATGTGGATCGAGCGAGCGCCAGAAGTTCGGATATAATGAATGGAATCATATAGGAATACTATTCAAAGAACACGACAATAATTTAAGCAATATGTGATCGTCTCGAAATGGACAAATCTCGGTTTTCATCACTACTCTCAGCTAGAGCGGCGATATTTTTAGATGAGTTGGCCGCACGAGCACGAGTTGAAGTTTTAACATCACTAACTTGTCCGATGCGTTTGCTTTTATTGACTAAATGTACTATGCCTGCGCAAGAAAGGCGCTTATTGATGATCACAAGCAGTATGAACTTCACGAAGCATTACCGCGATATTTTCATCATTTTTATAGTGAATTTTCGGTATTTCAATGCGTTTTGCGAGTATGAATCGAAAACCTCCTAGTTTTAACTTGTAAAATGTTATCGTAATGATAGTGGTATGTTGACAGTTCAAAAATAGTGCGAAACTCTAGACTCTTTATAAAAATAAAATCTATTTCGTATTACGCCTAATTCTAAAGAACTAAGAATTTTCAAGGCATTGCGAAGTGAGAATATATAAAAACTTTAATCTTCCCAGTTCTATGCTGGACAAGTCTGAAGGTTGCCGGTTGAGCAAGCAAACAGAGTATCAGGAAAATCATAAGAGGAATATTTAGGTCTGTAAGAGTTAAGCAAGACGAATGGTTCATTAGAATAAACTTGAAGAAATATATGACGAATGAAATATAGGAACACCCATAAAACAGGACAGGCTGCAATGATTCGGGCATGTTGTAAGAACCTTTGAAGCAAGAGTGCTATTCCGAGTGCTTTCCGAGACGTAACCTATATATAAACATAGCATACAAAAGCGCCTGCCACACGGGTATGCACGCTCCCACAACAGGCCTGAAAATCTAAAAATTCGCCCGCCATAGGTATGCACGTCTCTGTTCCAGATAACGTAATCGACCATTCCAAAAGCGAATATCGTTTCACCCAGCGGTTCCCAACAAAGTACAAAACACGTGCAATGCTGCTTTACCTATGCAATCGAACGAGACCCGGTCAACTGAGTATTCTAATGGCACCTTTTATGGTCACCAAAATATTTGCCGCACATCGTTGTATATTCGGCTAAGCTTGCTACCAGACATTGCACCATGCTTTGAACGACTAAGCTTAGAATTCGGCATAAAAAAATATATAGTTTAAAAAAAACTAAAAAATACGCTTTGATTTTAAAATGAACTAAAAAGTAAAACATAATTTTGAATGTAAAGTATTTATTGCTCCAGCCAGAATATGGAAACAACCTACCTTTCGAAATGTAAAACAGCGTGGGACTCTTCCTATATTCTTATTTTATTAACACCGGAAATTTTCGCTAGCGGCCCACGCTTTTTTACATTTCGAAAGGTAGGTTGTTTCCATATTCTGGCTGGAGCAATAAAAACTTTACATTCAAAATTATTTTTAACGTTTTAGGTCATTTTAAAATCAAAGCGTATTTTTTAGTTTTTTTAAACTATATATTTTTAATTTTCTATTTTTTAGTCTATTATATGTCTTCCCCATTTTGTAGTGACCGCCATATTGGATTTAAAATCACGTCACACAGTTTACTATACTATACTCGTCGTACACTTTCATTTGATACCTATACCGAGGGCGTTGTAAAGAAAAAGGTAAACCGCCATTTTGTGTTGACCGCCATTTTGAATTTGGAATCCCGTCACACAGTTAATTGTATTCTAATTGTCACACCCTTTCATTTGATACCCATACCGAGGGTGTTGTAAAGAAAAGGTAGTCCGCCATTTTGTGTTGGCGGCCATTTTGAATTTTGAATGACGCCACAGAGCTAATAGTATTCTACTTGTCATTTCCTTTCATTTGATATTCATATCGAGTGGGTTGTAAAGAAAAAGGTAGTCCGCCATTTTGTGTTGGCCGCCATTTTGAATTTTGAATAACGCCACATAGATAATTGTATTCTACTTGTAATACTCTTTCATTTGATACACATGTCGGGGGTCGGAGAGCACAATTGCAAAATTCATCATCTTGGAACCGCCATCTTGATTTTTTTACAAAATGGTCAAATTGCATTGTGACGCGAACTATACATATGTGCAAAATTTCAAGTTGATCCGTTACCTGGAAGTGGGTCAAAATCAAGTTGCAAGATTTGTTTACATGAAACATACAACATACAGGTCAAGCTAATATAAAGCGTATAAAAATAAACTAACTTTTCATTGTGACCTAATTTTTCTAAACAAAAATTCCGACCAACTATTTGTTGACACATTGTTTCCAACCCTTTTAGTTGCACTGTCAAAAGTAACCAAACTAAATAACAAATTTCAGGCAGATTAAGGGATTAAGAAATCAATCATAAAACGTAGAAAACATTAACATCACTCGTCCTCATCTAGACCCGTAAGTGTCCCAATCTGATCGATAGTCTGCCACAGGATGGAAAAAAGCGAGGAACGCCGGGACTTCCCCTAATCGTTTAATTTTTGACAAGCAAATAAGGAGTTGTATTTCCGTCAATCTCGCCGCTCCTTTCATTATTTTCCCTAGCCTTCGGCCAATTAATGGAACAGCCAGGGGCAATCCTTAACTATGAATAAATTAACGAAAAAAAAAACACTTTACTCTTCCGTTGGCCAACAAGTACTTCCGGCTTGATTATATTTGCCTCCAGTTTTTCCTTTCCTGTTTTTTTTTCTCTCGTCCTATGATTTTTTTTTCTTAACTCACAATAAATTTCGGTAGAAGAAAATTCCTCACGCCATTTTGTAATAAATTTCTTTCATTATGTATTTTTATTAATTTTTTTTTAGCTTCTTTTTTGATTCGTTTTTTTTTCTTTTCTATTGCAGGTGAGTCACTGGACCTAACGAAGCCCACAAGAAGTTTCAAAGGAACTGAAATTGGGGATAACTTCAGAAATGTTAAAGGTAAGCGGACACAAAGTTCTCTCCAGCACGCACGTGTGTGCCGACGGTGTACACTGGTGTCGATTAGTCCTGATCTCAAGAAGTTTCGTTAAGTTTTTTTCACCGTTCAGGTTTTTAATTAAGTGAGAATCGATTGATTTGTTTCATTTTGTGAAAGAAGGGAAGCGCATATCCTTTCCCGACTATACTAAATCCGACTTTTCTTATTTTTTTTTAGTTTTAATGGAACTTATTGAATTTTGTAATCACATAACATTGAATGATGAAGAATTACTCCTGGTATGAAAATAGATGAAAAAAAATAAATGTTGTTTTTCTCTCACAGAAATGAAATTAATTTTCGCCAATTAACCGATGAGTCATATGCAAAGAGTGCAGTATTAAATTGTGTTTACCGCATTCACCCCCCACACACGATCATCCATTAGCCCGGCTTTTTTCCTTCTTCCTAACTATGAGGTAGCCTCAGCAGAGAAAAAATCCGGCCATTAGAGAAAAGGTGATTCATTCTCCAAATCTAGTGGAGGAGATTCATTCCATTCCATCCCGGCTAGAGATCGGCTGACTTTAATTTTACGGTCTATGATTTGTCTAGGCTAAATTTACAGACTGATTACCATGTTTTAAAATATTTTTCATGTTTTTTTTTGGAGTAGAGAATTGTGTTGGAATATATTACGTTTTTTTAAAAAGAATTTAAAAGTAACACGCAATATTTCATGCGAATGATCGTTGGATGATTTCACGGAAATTATTGTTCGATATTAAATTTAATTTTTAAGGATTCGGTTTTGTGAAAATTGTCGTTTTTTTCGATAAGAATAAGTACTCCAACTATTGTCTTTAGCTACAAAATTTCCCCATCTTTCTGACAAAATGTGTTTTCTTCGGCGGAAGAACGACTCGCCTTCTGAAGCTATCCATGAATCTAGCTTTTTTGATATCTTTTAAAGTGCTCGACAGAAAAGTATTCCGGTATGAGCGATAACAATTGGAAATCAGAAGAAATAATATGCATCTGGCAAATGCGCGTAATGAATGAGGTAGAACGTCTCGTTAATGTTGATGATTGATTCGTCTCGGACCATAATCTGCAAGTCTTACATTCGTCCGTGTCTTGGGTTCAACTAGTTTATCTGGGTCGGGACTGCGAAAATTGCCTTAGCGTGGTATGCAAAACTGGGCTCTTAAACTGATTGCTAATGGCGATATTTGCTTCCTACTTGCCCTTTGCTCACCCGTAAAAAATCCTTCTAATGTATTTTAGCTTTATTATTTCGTATGGTATCTGATTTTCTAGTTTTTAAACCTACCCAATCTACAATGAAATTCCGGGCACATTTAGTGCCTCCTTCAACTCTTAAAATCATTTGAAATCATCCAGCAATTCCTCCAATTCTGATCAGGTTTGGTCTTCAAATTTTTCTGGTTGGTCATAAATCTCCTTGTCTTCCACATGAAAATCTCTTATCCTTTAAGCCAGTACTCGGAATTTAATCTTCATTAGCTTCGGATAGCAACCATTTTATTTCTAAAAATGAAGAAAAAGCTACTTTCAATAAATTGTTACCATTAGAGGTAATAAAAGGGTAATAAAAGGGTAATAAAAGAAAACTAAGTCGAATTCTTTGCCAATGTTAATAATTTATATCAAATCGTTGATAATTCTACGGAAGTTGAGTTTTTTCTCAGTCTTCGAATATTTGAATACATGACTATGATTTGCGTATCCACAATAAGTAAGTCAGTCATAATATGGTCACTTTGAATGTGACTTGGAGAAGAATAGCCGCGTGTTGGCATTGGCATTTTTTTTCATTCTTTTCCCGACTGACTTTCCGTGTAGAGCTTGCTGTTTTTACTAATATGTATCGGGTCATCCATTGGAATGTACCTACTTTTTTCAACAAAAAAAATGATTCAATTTATCGAGTAGTCTTTATCATCAAACAAAAGAACCATTCTTTACATTTATTTTTAAAAGATAATTTCGTTCAAATATTAACATGGTCTATTCTTAAGTTCCAATTTTCAATGGCACCCTCGAGCATTTCGAGTGGTATTTGGCCAATGGCGCAGGTAATGTTGGCTTCCAATTGCTCAATCGTAGCCGGCTTTTGCATGTAGATTTTGGACTTAACGTAGCACCAAACGAAAAAGTCTAGAGGTAACGGCAGCTATTCAACCTCTTCGGGTTGCTCTTCAGCCTAAACTCGACAATTTTGCCTATTGATGTACCCACTAAGCCAGAAATGGGCCTCATCGCTGAACAAAGCTTTGGTTGAAGATCATCATCATCAGTGGCTCCACAGCCTATTGTTGGCCTTGGCTTGCTCCAGCGTTCGCCTCCATGATTCTCGATCTCTGGCCCGACTTTTCCAGTTTCTTATTCCCAATTGTCTCAAGTCTTCCTCGACGTCATCTATATATGTTTTCTTAGGCTGACCTGGTCTCCGTTTTCCTGACTTCTGACGTCTTCTGATTTCGGTCGATGTATCATTACCTGAAGATAGTGGATCTTTTTCTTCTTCTGAATAATTTGTGGACGCTGTGACGGGCTAAGTCTGTGTCCATGATGAAATGTCAAACAATACTAAACAAAAGTACCATGACGTTTGACACAACGCTCGCGTGATCTGACATAAAATCCCTACTGAAAAAAGTACCTCTAAATGGATCACCCGTTAGAACCGCCGAAACAATATAATCAATGCCATTACTGCCTTTGGGAACAATGTAAATTCTTACCAGAGACTTTTCGCCAAAATTGGTGTGCTTGGTGCGACCGACCTGTGCTGTACTGATCTAGTTCTGCTGGTCGTGTTTTATGAGACTGCTGTATTACTTCGCTCGAAGCATTCTAATGTTCAATCATCAGGTTGCATTCAACATCAATCCACCAGTAACTAATTTCCTCGATTGCTTCCTAAAATGGCCAGCACTACTTTTTAATGCCAGTATTTGTATGGCGTATTCAAGATAGTGATCTGAGTTGAAGTTGGCATTCGAGTATCGCCATTAAATTAGAGTAGAATACACAAAAGTCCTCACTCATTTGACTTTGACATTCCCAAAGTAAGCGGAAGCAGATTAGACGTAGACAAACCATGTATCGCTAAGTTCCTCCAGAACCCAGAATAATTATGTCAATGTTTTTGACAAATAATCCGTTTTGGGTCAATGTGAATTTCGTCGACGATTGCCGGATTTTTCATATATATTTTAAATTTTTAGAATTTGCAGTGGAAATTGAGTTTTTTTGACAGAAATATATTCTGCAATAGCAAAAATGCAGAGAAACGTGCCAAAAAGGTATATTTGAGCCTAATATAGTGCAGAAAGGTTTATTAAATTTATCTCCCGGCACTTATAGAATATATTTTTTGTCAAATTGCAAATTGTAAAAAATTGAAAATTATTTGAAAAATCCGGCTCGACAGATCGATAGAGAATTGCACAATGAACATTTTAAAAAAAAGCGATGAAAATTGACGGCTCCATCGATTTTTGAAAGGTAATTTTTTATCTGACCCCACTGTGCGGCGTGCCAAAGCGCCGGCCTCAACTGTTAAAAGAAAAGTGTGTGTATCCCCCTTCATCATCTTCTTCTATATAAATACTAGCTGGGACCCGGTGCGCCTATGCTGCACCCATAAACCAATAGTAGTAATCAGGTGATATGAATTTTGAATTTGGAATGACTCCACACAGAGCTAATAATATTCTACTTGTCATACCCTTTCATTTAATACCCATACCGAATGGCTTGCAAAGAAAAAGGTAATCCACCATTTTGCGTTGGCCGCCATTTTGAATTTGGAATGACGCCACATAGCTAATAATATTTTCATTTTATATCTACCCATACCGAATGGCTTGCAAAGAAAAAGGTAATCCGCCATTTTGTGTTGGACGCCATTTTAAATTTAGACCGATCGATCTGAAGCTTTGGGAATCGTATTTTTTTCGGAAAAAACCAAAATAATATAGATCTGAGCTCTTTAGCAGTAATTCGAAGAGTACCTCCCATACAAAAGTTCGAATTTTACGGATATCGGTACACTACAGCCACCCGAAGTGTTCGAGATAGAGCAAAATAGACCGCGTAGGAACACCCGCCGTACCCGAAAACCCCTGTATACAAAAATTCAGGCCAATCGGATGAGCGGTTTTGGAGTCATTGAACATTTACAGACATACTTTCACTTTTATATATATAGATAATTGGAGTGTCTGTCTGTGATTTCAAAATAATTGTCATTTTCTAAGCTCATATTAGTCCGGGGAAATTTGCATTTTAAGGAGACAAAATTCCAAAATGGTTGAAAATTGGTCCACAGCTTCCTTGGGAATTTTTAAGAAAACAATGAATTACAAAAAAAAACAAAACATGGCCGCCGGAGATATCACTTTTTGACCAAAAAATCACTCAAAAACTGATTTTTTCGAAATTTGTTTTTGATCAGTCAATACGAAACGTTATTGCCTACAAAATATCCTTCATGTCATTTTTTCGAAAACCTAACCCTTTCGAAGTTATTCAAGGTCAAAGATCCCAAAAATCCCTTTTCGGCCAAAAAATACGTTGAATAATTCGGAAAGGTCAAGGTTTTCGAAAAAATTACAAGAGGGGTATTTTGTAGACAATAATGTTTCGTATTGACTGATCAAAAAAAATCGAAAAAACCAGGTTTTGATTGATTTTTTTTGCTAAAAAGTTATATCTTCGGCGCCCATGTTTTTTTTTGTAATTCCGAAATTGTTTTCTTAAAAAGTCCCACGGAAGCTGTGGACGAATTTTCAGCCATTTTGGAATTTTGTCTCCTTTCATGCGTTTTTTGCTAATTTCCCCGGACTATATGGTTATTTACATGATATTAAAACAAAATCCAGTATTTTTGTCTGTCTGTATGTCTGTTTGACCGCGTTAATTTCGGAAACTACTAATCCTTGCAACTTGATTTTGACCCACTTCCAAAAAACCGTTCAACTTCAAATTTTGGACATATGTATAGTTCGCGTGGCAAGTTAATCTGACGATTTTGTCACAAAATCAAGATGGCGGTGTTATGTAAAAAATCCCAGAAGGGAAAATTTCTTAAAAAATTAACATTCCTAAAATATACATTTTTTACATAACAGCGGCCGAATTTTGCAATTGTGTTCCCCGACCCCCGATATGAATATCAAATGGAAGGGTATGACAAGTAGAATACAATTAGCTATGTGACGTCATTCAAAATTGAAAATCCAATACGCCAATACCTTTTTCTTTACAAGGCCTTCGTTATGTGTATCAGATCAAAGCATTTAACGAGTATAGTACAGTAAGCGGTGTGCCGTCATTTTAAATCTAATATGGCCGTTACTACAAAATGGCGGAAGACATAATAGACTAAAAACTAGAAAATTAAATATATAATTTAAAAAAACTAAAAAATACGATTTTATTTTAAAATGAACTAAAAAGTAAAAAATAATTTTGAATGTAAAGTTTTTATAGCTCCAGCCAGTATATAGAAACAACCTACCTTTCGAAATGTAAAAAAGCGTGTTTGTCCGGGCTAATCTTGGAAACAACTAATTCGATTGCGTTACGACTTTCACGGAAAGATTCAGTATTTTCTTGGGCATGTTTCAGGTTTGACTCGTTTCCGACTTTTAATTCAGACGGAAAACTTGATCCAATTGTCGGAGAAAAGCGAGTCGAAACTTTTTTTATTATTCCAATTGTAAACCTCAAAGTTCGGAACGGTTAATCCGATTTTAGGACTTTCACGGGATGATTCAGAATGTTTTTAGGCGTTTAGCCTACTTTTCACTATTATCCGACTATCGGGTCAGACCGAAAACATGACACGATAATCGAAGGAACGCGAATGAAATGCTGTCACAGCGCGATATGTTCTTTCAATTCACGGAAAGACAGTGAAGATTATGGTTTGCCATCTCCGCAAATGATCGATGGTCTGATGATAATTTAAACAGAGAATATATCGAATACAATGAGCAAGGGGGGAACAGAATTTTGAGGACCCGACGCCATGGGGCAAGTTCTGCACAGGCTGAGAGACGTATTCTGAATATGATTGGCCAGGTGTCTGTTGGGCACGTAGCACAAAATTTTTCCGATAGGTGGCCCTAACCTCGAATTTTAAAAAAGTTGTAACACATTTTTTATAAGTAACTCTAAATTTTTTTATATTTTTTTGGGCTCAGGAATCACCATTTTGTAATACCAGTCCGTTATGTCGTTTGTACGAGTTCGGAAATACTGACTGCGAGTTATGTGCCAAAAATTATGTTTTGCAGAGTTGTTATTTTTTTCATTAAACATTTATCCTATCCCGGACGTTGCACGCGTTTTTATTAAAAGGCGTTGCAACGCACGAGGGCTTTTGCTAGTCTTATTATACAATGTATTGTCATTACTGTAAAAGGTTGTCTTAATGCAGTTTCAAAACTAATCATTAATTAGCCGATATCTTTGTTAGAAGCAGAAAAAAAATCCGGAAAACCACTTTAAGCCACCACATTCGATCCGGAAGCATACGGTGCCTGGATTAACTAAATCATAACCACAAAAATAATATTGCAACAAACAATTTTAATTAATCTCGTATCATTTCCCATAATATCAAAACATCTCTCACCATCATCCAGCGCGGCAGCTTATCCGAAGGCATTAACTTAATAAGAAACCCTGTCCCTTGCCCCGAGGCGGAGCAGTCACCCGGCACATCCCCGCCCTCATCCAATAAATCCATAGAGCAACTTTATGTCAGCCTCCGCATCTCACATCTCATTTCGCTCTGATCTAATTTATATTTCGTCTCCTAAGAAATTACGATGTAATAACGCTGTCGTATCGCTACTCGTTAGCCAGTGGTAAGTGGCTGATAAAGGCCTCCCATCTGTGTTGGTCGGGTATCAGGCGCGCTATACTAGACACAGCTTCCATATCGTGCACCAGCGCATATATCTGTAACAATCTATATGTATTTATGCATGTACAATAGCCCTCCTAACCAAAAAGCCATAGTCTCTCTCTCT